>VZRQ01006819.1:1127923-1173280 GCA_013397975.1 Machaerirhynchus nigripectus
CCCCGCCCCGCGCACGCGCGCCGATCCACCGCTGCAGAGGTTGCGCCAGGCCAGTAGGCGGCGCTCTCCGTCGCGTCCCTCCCCAAGCCCGGCCCGGCGCGCGGGATCGTGGCGGCGGCTCCCGGGATTTTCTCTCCCTGGCCTGGCCTCGTCCCGGCTCGCCGGGAGGTGCCGGGCGGAGCTCCAGGATGTGGAAGCTGGTACCCGCCTCGGGAACAGGTGAGGGAGCTCCAGACGCTGCTGCCGCTTCGGCGGGCTGGGCCCGGGCACCGCGGGCCCCCTCCCCTCCCCGACCGGCGCCTGCGCGGCTCCCCGGGTGTGCTGGAGTGTTGGCTTCCACAGCGCTGGCTCCAGCCGGGCTTGCGTGTCCGTGCTGCCTCGGGACAGTGGTGACTTAAGTCCTCGTTGCTCTGGGCGTTCGTCCACGGCGAAGCCTCCGTATTTCTCTGGAGCGCTGCAGACCACAGCGCCTGTTAAATCTAGTTGGGCTCCTTTTCGAACCTGTGTGGGATGTCTTAGGGTGCTCCAGGTTACATAGCCCTGCTTTGAAATACCTGGAGAGTTGAGCTCTGAGGCAGCAGTCAACCTCAGAAACGATGTTTAACTATGGTATTGATTTTTCAAAGACCAAGTGTTGAACTTGATGATGTTTCTTGGATGCAAAATTTTGAAACTAAATCGCCCCTATACTTTTCTTCACATTTCCTTGTCCATAGGAGCTTTAGTAATAGGTATCATATAACACATGTATTTCTTCTTAAGTGTTTATAAGGAACAGACTTAGCACAACTGCGTCCACTCTGTATTTCCTGGTTCACTGGGAAGAAATTTTGGATGTTTGGTGGCAACAGCACTTAATCCTATTGAAATCAACTGACTTACCTTTTACTGGCCAGAGAGCTCTTGAGTGAATCAAACCACTCGTCATTCTTTTCAGAATGATCACTTCTGCACAGTTCATATTTGGAAAGTTATTTGCTCAGGGTTGATAACTGGAATTTATCTGTACATACTGATTTTCATCAAGAAACATTTTTGGTTCTCTTGACCAGTGGTAGCACACCTTTGGAAGGGAGTCAAGCCATTTGCTGGGAAGCTACCATGGAGTCCAGGTGACAGGTATAAAGCATAAGCTAAAGCATAAGCATTGGTCAGAGGCTGAACTTACTAACTATCAATTTGATTTACGTGCAGATCTTCTTACATTCATTAGGAGGACATTTTCCTCTGAACCTCTTAATCAGTTATGTGAATAAATAATACAACCTCAAAAAACCAGGTACCCTTGCAAAGGTGTTTTAGAAAACCTACCTCACATCGTGGGGTTTTTTTTCTTCTAAATGTTACACTTAATCTTTAAGAAAGTATTGGTAAAAATATATTGTCCTTGAAAAAAGTGTGATGCCACTTTTTAAACTGCTTTATCGTTAAGTGTATCATTTTGTAATGGACAGAGCAAGGGAGCAAGAAAGAAAGAGGTTTTGTGTATCAGATAAGTGCATAATTTTAATCAGCCTAATCAGAATCACAGAATTCAGAGTCACAGAATATTCTGAGTTGTAAGCGACCCACAAGGATCATTGAGTCCAGCTCTTAAGTGAATGGCACACATGGGGATAAAACCCACAACCTTGGCATTGTTAGCACCATGCTCAGCATAAATGATTCATGGCAAAGCTAAGACTCAGATGTACTACAGACTTCTCAGTGTCTCTTCTATGTGCTTCAGGTATTTTGGTGGTTTTTGTAAATTGATATTTTTCTGTTTCTTGTTTTATTTCCAGGAGAGCCATATCGGCTTTTAAGTGGTGTAGAATATGTTGTTGGACGCAAAAACTGCACAATTTTAATTCAGGATGATCACTCTATCAGTCGAAGTCATGCCGTTCTGACTGTAAGTCAGCCTGAAACAAGCCCTGTAAGTAGCCACCATGTTACTGCATTATCAATGCACTGTGGGGATAATTCAGGCTGCCATGCATACTCTCATTTTGCTCTCACCGGTTTTATGCTTGCAGTAGAACCATTGATAACCTGTCTTTTTTTTTTTTTATCTTGAAGTTTCTTTTTTTTTTTTTCCTTTAGGTTTGTTTGCTTTTGTTGAGGAATTTAGTGGCATAATTTTAGTGGTCCAAGCTTTCTTTTATCCCAGAGTGAAGATTCACTAGGAATTTGTATTAAAATAATCATAGCAGGAAAATTATGCAATTAAGTTTTATTACACAGACAAATTTGAGGTTCTGGGAAGAGCTTCAGTTGTTTTACTGCAGACTTAGTTTCTGTTTCATTTCACATCATTAATTCTGTGTTTGCTTAAGGCACAGAAAAGAAAAATGTACCAAGGAGAATTAGCAATCAGAAATTTACTGTTGTGACATTTATGGATGTTTTAAAGCCAGTTGGCAGAAATTTGATTTATGTAACGTTATATAGTGTGTAAAATAAAATACATAAAATGTATTTGTCCTTTTAATACTGCAAATACTGAGTGAGTCTGGTGGAGGGCTATGAAGATGATGAGGGGATTGGAGCACCTCAGTTGTGAGGAAAGGTTGAGGGATCTGGGCCTGCTCAGTCTCAAGAAGAGACAACTGATAGAGTACCTCATCAATGTCTATCAGTATCTGAAGGGAGGGTGTCAAGAAGATAGAGCCAGGCTCTTCTCAGGGGTGCCAAGCAATAGGACAAGAGGCAATGACAGAAACTGGAACACAGAAAGTTCCACCTGAGCATGAGTAACAACTTTACTGTGAGGGTTTTGCACTTTACTGTGAGGGTTTTGAGCCTGATTTTTGGTAGTGGTGGGGCCACAGAGGTGGCTCCTGTGAGAAGCTGCTAGAAGCTTCCACCATGTCCCGCAGAGCCAATCCCTGATGGCTCTGAAGATGGACATGCTGCTGGCCAAGGCTGGGCCAATGAGACAGGTTGGTAACACCTCTGTGATAACATATTTAAGAAGAAAATCAAAACAAAGGGGGCAAAGTTTTTCTAGCCAGGGAAGAGGAGGAGGTAAGAACATGTGAAGGAAACAACATGGAGACACCAAGGTCAGTGAAGAAGGAGGGAGAGGAGGTGCTCCAGGTGCCGGAGCCAAAATGCCTCTGCAGGCCGTGGTGCAGACCATGGTGAAGCAGCTGTGCCCCTGCAGCCCATGGGGATCCACAGGAGATGCAGAGATCCACCTGCAGCCCGTGGGGGAGGTGCCCACGCCGGAGCGGGTGGATGCCTGGAGGAGGCTGTGATCCAGTGGGAGAGCCAGTGAAGACAGAGGGCCCTGCTTCCAGGCTGGAGCAGCCTGTCCTTGGAGGACTGAATGCTTTGGAAAGAGAGACCCACGTTGCAGCAGTTTTTGGAGGACTGTTTACCCGTGGGGGGAATTCACGTTGCAGCAGTTTTGGGAGGACTGCTGCTCATGAGGTTGGAGTGCTGCTGGAGAAATTAGCCCGTGAGAGGGACCCCATGGTCTCACAGGGAAAGGACTTCTCTCCCTGAGCAGCAAAAAAAACCTAGGGTGACAAACTGACCAAAACCCTCATGCCCTGTTTCCCTGCCCTGTCGGTGGGAAGGAGGGAGGGGTTAGGGGAAGAAAAGATGTTTTTAGGGGCTTGTTTTACTTCTCATTATCCTCCTCTGATTTTGTTAGTGATAAACTTACTTTGTACCTTTAAGCCGAGCCTGTTTTTCCCTTGGACCTAAGCGGAGCCTGGTCCTTATCTCAACTCATGAACCCTTTGTTAATTTTTTTTTCTCTCCTCTGCCCAGCTGTGGCAGGGGAGTGTGAGTGAGCGACTTTCGTGGGTGCTTGGCAGTTGGCCAGTGTCAGACCGTGACACTCAGCACTGGAACAGATTGCCCAGAGAAGCTGTGGAGTCTCTATCTCTAGAGATACTCCAAAGGAGCCTGGAGATAATCCTGAGTAATGTGCTGTAAGGAAACCTGCTTCAACAGGCAGGTTAGATTAGATCACCTCCAATGGTCTCCTCCAACCTTATCCATTCCGTGAAATAGCATATAACTAACTCTGTATGGCAGAATTTCATAAAAACAAGCTATCAATGATCTCACTGGCTTGTGAGCCACTTTGGAAATCTGACAGTGTCTAACCTCTTCTCAAGAGATGCTGGTGTCTCCGTGTCCTGCAATTTGGGGAAGACTAGCATTCCTCATGGAAGGAAGTGTGAGAAAGTGCCCTCAGGTGACTTTAGGCTTTTACTTACTCTTCAGCCCATTGCCCAGGGTAGAGCTGAGTGGTAGGTAAAAACATAAATAATAAATCTCAGAGCCTTGCTAAATCGCTCTGGCTCAGGCTTTGGGCCAGTGAAGGACTGCCATGCACAGTCTCCAGAAAGACAAAGTGTAATCTCCAAAAACACTAAGTGTAAGAAGCACAAAAGATCTAAATTTAAAAACACGTATATTTTCTCTCATTCCTTCACAGTGAAAAGCAGAAGATACATATAGCAAGCCTCATTATCTAAACTCTTTATTTAAGATGGTATTTTGTGGGCTGTTTCTTATTTATCTATTGATTTGATCCACAGTGATAGTAGCTTGTTTCTGATAAAGCTACCTCATTCTGATAAACTATAATGGTTTATTTATGTTTATTTTCAGAGTCAGTCTCTCTCAGTACCTACATTGACAGTAAGAGATACATCTAAGTATGGTACCTTTGTTAATGGATCAAAACTCAATGGTGCTACAAAGTCTTTGCAGTCTGGTGACAGGATCAACTTTGGAGTTTTTGAGAGCAAGTTTAGGTAAGTGCTTTGGTTATAAAACATCAAGTAAAAAACTAGTTTTTTAGAAGAGTATTTTAGCACATCATACAACTTTGCAAGTGATACAGCAATGATGAATTTTTAGAAAGCAAAGGAGGTGAGTATTATTTTGCCTGTGTTCCACACCTGCTTCTGAAATAGTTTTCCATTATATTTTATATAATTTATTTTGACACTGGGAGGTTAAAATTGTAGTTAGAAAAGCACTGGCATTTTAGAAGATGATGTGTCATGTACAGTGAGTATTTTTAGGCTCTCTATGGCAAAATCCAAAATCCTGCACCAAATGAGAAGAAGGGAGAAAGGTTTAGAGTTTGTCTCAGCCCTTGTTAGATGTTCATAATGCAATGAGAAAAGAACTGACATTGCAGGAGGATGTGAACCCAACTTGCTGTTTTTTTCCAAATTTAACATGGTAGGTAGTGCTATCTGCTTATTTATAGGAAGCAGTTCTGGAAATGAAGTGGCAGATAAATAGAAAAAGTCTAATGACCATTAAAATCAAAGTAACCAGAAGGTGGCTTTGTGCCTTAAAATTTTATTCAGTTTTATCACTGCTTCAGGTGTTATTTATTGTTCTAAAAAACTTGGCATTCTCCGATAATTTTTTTTTTATATTTTAGGTAAACATACCTGAAACATGATACAGGCATCATACCATGAGGCCATTATGACTGTTGTACTAGAAAGTCTACAAAGTAGAAAGAAATTTAAGCTAAAAATGAAATAATGGAATTTGATATGTTTTGAATTTGATATGGAAGATCTAAAATATACGTAAAGGCATATGATCAAGGATAATGGCAATGTGAGGAAAATGTTACTTGAAATTGCATTCTATGACATATATTTTAAGTACTAATCTGTTGCTGAACTGCCCTGTTGAGCATACTTTTGCTTTTGGGGGCACACACTCAAGTTTCTTTTGATATTCCCAGACCTTGTGCTATTCTTGAAGTACTAATTCTATGTGATGTCTGTAAAAGACCTACAAGTCCGTAGAAATATTTCAGACATTGGGTCAATGTGTCCTTAATTTTTCTGAATGAAAATTAGTATTTTGTTTCTTCAGGAAATACTAAAGCAGGAAGATTTTACTTTAATCTAGGTTAGAGCATGGGTCTTTTTATTTTTCTTCCTTCAGATTTCTGAGATGCAAATGTGATAGTTAAGTCATCTGTGTTCATCATAATGATTGGATGAATTAACTTACGCAATTCTCTTTCACTTGTTCTTTGCAGAGTGGAGTATGAACCTCTGGTTGTCTGCTCCTCATGTTTAGATGTAGCTCAGAAAACTGCTTTAAATCAAGCCATCCAGCAGCTTGGAGGCCTTGTAGTGAATGAATGGACAGAAGAATGTACCCACCTTGTAATGGTATCAGTAAAAGTTACTGTTAAGGTATGTTGAGAGTTTTCCCACTAATGCTAATTAAATTCTAGACCTGTTCAAGATTTTTCTCTACAAAACACTAGTCAACTCTTCTTTTTCCAAGTTTAGAAAATGTGTATGGCAACGGGAGATTGAAAGGAAAGAAAACAAAAAAAGCCAGTTTGAAGACCTAGTGATTTTCATCAGTTGCCTTCTACATTTTTGTAACTTTAGTCAAGACACCAATTAAAAGCTAGGCTGTTAGAAGCAAAACAATCCCAGAAGCAAAAATCAGTATTGTTTTCTTTGTTTGTGTGACATTTTCCACATCTCAGATCTTAAAAAGCTAGTGTCAGTTGAACCATGTTCTATCTGAAATTTTTCCATGCAGTAAATTTATATTTTCTGGCTTTTCAGACTATATGTGCTTTGATTTGTGCTCGACCAATTATAAAACCAGAGTTTTTTTCTGAATTAATCAGAGCTATTCAGTCCAGACAACAGTTGCCAAATCATGGAAGGTAAGTTGCCAAATCATCATATTTACTGTGTTGCAGAATGAAATTTATGAGAGTTAGATTATCAGATAACTACACATTTATCTGATAATTTTTGTCATAATACGTGATTCACAGTAATTTCATTTGTGTAGGAATGCTTATATGATTAACATTTTAATATTCCAGTAGCTTTGTTGTTCTCATCCCTAGAGTTATAAAATGAGCTCTTGGAATTGACTATGCTTAGAGATGTTGCTGTCTCTAAAAAGGAACTTGTTTTGTTGGTATTTAAATGTTGCTTCAAACACTTCTGGGAATTGATACATAAAAATAAAGAAATGATACTTTTTTAAAAGAAACTGTATCAAGTTTATTTCATAACATAGATGTATTTTCCTAGAGTGCAGTTAGTTGCTGAGTTTACTGTAAACTTTGGTCAGACAGAGTTAGCCTGACCATTGAATTCCCTGAAATAGGTTTTTAATTATCTG
This sequence comes from Machaerirhynchus nigripectus, assembly GCA_013397975.1. NCBI lineage: Eukaryota > Metazoa > Chordata > Aves > Passeriformes > Dicruridae > Machaerirhynchus > Machaerirhynchus nigripectus. The sequence goes on from VZRQ01006819.1 coordinate 1,135,067, forward strand.
TTGAGAGATGAAGTGTGACTAATTTGCATTGGCCTTCATGAAATGAGAATAAAATACTCATTGTTTTCATGGTTAAATTAACTTCAAAGTGGAATTCTTAATTTGGAATAAATAAATAGTGCAGAATAGCTCTTCTGGTTATTTTCTCAGTGTGAGAAAGTGTAAAATAGTCCCAATATTGTATGTGACCATTTCATCTGAGCCCATATAGGTACACATTTTACCTTGAAAAGGGAGACAGTTGTGTTTTGTTTGGGGGTTGTGGTTGTTGGTTTTTGTATTGTATGAACATGTGATTTATGCAGGTGAGAAATTTCCGCTATGTATATACATTCATATGTGCATAAATATACTTATATGCTAGGAAATGTCAACTTATTTTCTTTAGTGGGTATGGTGGTAGCCATTGGTAGAATAGTTTGAAGGCTGAGGCTGGGTGGATACTAAACAAAGTTCGGGGGCACACATAGAAATAGAAACAAAACTGGAGAGGATTCACGATAAGATGTGCTTGGTATATGGTAAAATATATTTCACAAAACATGACACTACCATGTTAGAACAATACAGATGCCAATCTGGAGCAATTGGTAGGAAATACTCTTTTATTTTCTAGATGCTGCTTTACATTAGCAGTGTTTATGTAATATGTCAAATCAGTCATCTGTGAGTTGCTTAAACCTCATTTGTTCTTCAGTTTCAGAAGAGAGGGAGAATCTGAACGAATTGTAACTTTCTCTTCTACTTAAACTTCTGCATTGTTTTCTAAGGATGTAAGAAAATGAAACAAACTATTTAATACTCCCTGAAATACTTCCCTGGGAGATGTTTTTTCTTCTGTAGTACAGGTCACACAAGCCATCAAGAGCTAGCAATTGGTTGTGCAACTTGAAATTTTTTTGGTCGAATATTACCTGGTAGTAATGCTGCCGTTCCTGTCTGTTACAGGAACAAGTAAACAGTGTCTTTGTGTCTTGAAACCAGGGTGTATGTCCATTAAATACAGAAGTGACAGTATAATTGATCTTTTAAGTACTCCCTATAAAAAGAAGCAGATGGATGTGTTTACCTTTCTGAAATATTTTTGCTAACTTTTAAGACTCTGAGAGGAACTGAACTGGCTAAAAGTTAGTGACACTAGCAGTATACACATTATGTAGCTTTCGAAGAGAGGTCTGCAGCAAGCTAAATGAAACAGCTGATGTAATACACAGATCTATGTTAAAAATAATTGCTGTATTTCAAATAGGTCATGTTTTTAAAATGTAGCTTGTGGGAAGATACTGAAAATTTACTTAGCAGCTGTTTTCATTACATTTCAAAAAATATGTCCAATTTTGACAGGGAATCTCTATATTGTGCCTTGTAGCTAGAGCTAACCTGAGCTGGTATATCCATGGGACACCAGACAGCTTGGGGCAATCGTAGTTTGGGTGTGAAATAGGAAAAGTATATTGAGATGGCAATACCTGGTGACACTGTTAATTAAAGCTTTACCATTATTGTACAGCTGGTCCCTCCCAAAAAATTTAGGGAAACATTATCTTAAAGTTAAAAAAAAAGTATTGAAGTGTCTTTTGTTGTTATAATAAGACTTCACATAATTGCAAACCTGTAGTTCCCATGTGAGTGTGGGATTTTTTACGTGAAATTTTTTTATGGTGTTACCCCAGTCCTCTGGTGCTCTCTGACAACCTATGCAAGGAAGATCAGTAACTGAATATTTCACAAATGGTTGCATAAGTGCAGTCCTGTATGAAATAATGTGTTTTATTACTGCGGTCCAGTGTCAATAGTGCAAGGCTTTGAAAAAGAAAAAAAAGTAACAGAGATTTTAACAGAAATTCACCAAGAATCAAAATCTACTCATTGAGAGATTCAAGGCTGTAGAGGATCTTTTCTGGATAATGGTGTTACTATTAAAAGCTTATGAGGCCAGAATATGAGGAGCATATCAGAATCCTGACTGAGAAAGACTGTTGCCTTTTGTGCTTAAATCTGCATTGGGTAAGAGTTTATCAGGAAAATTAAAGGTTGGTGGGGTTTTCTTGGTTGTTTTTTTTTTTTTTTTTTGGAGACAATCATCAGTTAAAGTTGTTTGTTGAAACTAAAAAATTGAGATTTTAAAGTATATTTATACAGAAGCTATACTCCAGTTTCAAAGTAGTGAAAACTGCTGTTTTTCTGGTTTTACTTATCCTTTCATCTTTAAAAATTACTTTGTCCCCTGTATTTATCTTAGGTTAATAACTGTCTATATGGGACCTGGTATCAGAAGTCTTCTGGCTTAATAACTAAAGTCTGAATGGCCCTATTTCTGCCTTAAGTTAGTAGGCTTTATCATATCTATTCAATTTCAATGCAACAGTATTTTTGTAAACATATTTGAACAGGCTCCTGAAACTAATCAAATACTCATCTTTCAAAATCTGGTGGATTTAGGTTGCCTAATTTTCATTGTGTGCATAAAGCTTCAATAATTGATTGTGAAGAACACATAAGAGTGAAGATTATTTAAAAGCCTGTAACTATATAGCACATTTTAGCCTATCATAATTGAATTGCTTATTTGGATGAACGAGAAAATTTATGTGCGTATTCTTATGTTCAGCTTGAAATATATGAATGTTCACAGTGTTTGAGGAATGTCTTTCTGTTTACAGATACTCAATTTTTTTCCCAAAGCTTCAGTATTTCAGCATTTCATGGAATATGTTTCTTGCTTAGAATCTTCCAGTCTTTGCTATTAAACTGAATTTTGTTGGTGTTTCAGCATCTTATTTTTTTCCTGCATAGTGATATGAGAAGGATGTATAATCAGCAATCAGAATAAAGATAAGTAATTCTGTCATCAGCCGAACTATGTACGTAAACAGCTATTTGGTTACAGGTGTGGTATAGTTTGGTTAAAATTGACCTGTAGTTTCCCTTCTTTCTGATATGTGCCTTCCCTTTGCTCTGTCAGAACTGCTGTAATAGTGAATTATGTGGCTCAAAGATCCTCTGAATATCCTGAAATTATCAGTTAGATGCATGTCCTAACCCTAGAGGCTTTTCGTGCTCTGAGCACACCATCATTAACTGCAGCTGAGGTCAGAGGCTGTGACAAAATTTATAGCTTCAGGGTAGAATTTTATTTTTGCTGTATGTGTTGCTCAGCTAAACTCCTTCTCACTGTGCCGTATTGGACAAAACAATAGAGAATCTGCAGGGTGAACCCCTTCAGTCCTCTATCCCACCAGCAAGAGAAGTGTCCGTGTCTGCTGTCGTACTATAGGCTGTTCTTGAGTGTGGTGGTACACAATTTCTTGACGCAGTAGAGGAGAATGAGGGATGACTGCTCTCACCACGTGGAGGGTAGGGGAAGCAAGATGGCTAATTTTGTGTGGAGTTTTACTGTTATCTAGAGTAAGTGCAGAATGAAGTTGCAGCCTCATTTGTCAGTATTGTTAGTAAGAATGTGGATGTGTGTACAGCAGTTTGGTTGAATGCATTCCTAAAAGTGTTCTCTTAGTTACTGAAGTAGAAAGTCTTGGTCTTATCTTTGATGTTGAGAAATTAGGGGCTCTGTTTCGTCTTAACAATCTCTTGAAAATTATTTATGTAAGTAGTTTTAACAGAGAAATGCAGTATTTTAGCTTCAGAACTTTAAACGAGAAAGGACTATGAGTCAGGACTAATAAGCAAATCTGAATTTTGTAACTTTCATTTTCTGTTCTTGCAGCTTTTATCCTCCAATTGATGAGCCGTCCATTGGCACTGAAAACTTGGATTTATCTGAGCATCATGAAAGGAAAAAAATATTCAGTGGAAAAACTTTTGTGTTTCTAACTGCCAAGCAGGTAATCAGGCTTTACATGGCAAAAATATTGCAGGGGCAGCTAAGCACAGATTTGTGCACTCTGAAATCACACTCATTCTGGGTTCACCAGGAAAGAATTTCTGTGTATTTATCCTACAGTACAGTGGCCTAAGCAAGGTAAAATATAGAGGAGAAACAGAACACATTACATCTGCAGTAGTGCATCAGTGAGAAGCACTACACTGATAGTTCTATATTCTGATACCTCTAAACTGACTGCATTCTAAGACTTTTTTTTTTAATTTTCGTTCTCTCTTTAGCACAAGAAACTGGGTCCAGCAGTTATTCTTGGTGGAGGGGAAGTAAAACTGATGACAGAAGGAAGAAAAGAAATGCCTTTACTACTTTCTCCTGAAGTTTGTGTAGTTGATGTGGGTTTGACAAACTCTCAGATCTCAGGATCTGACCCCATGAGAAACTGGACCGATTCCATTCTGACTGTCTTGGAAAGGTGCAGCATTGTTCTCTTGTACAGCGGTAGGGTAATTTCACAACTTCTGCAGAGACTTGGTCATGGTGTTTGCATACATATTTAAGCAGGAGGCTGATTATAAAGAGGGCCTTTTTTCATTGTTCTAGGTATTTAGCAGAGTAACTAAAACTTCTTGAAACAGGACTTTGCAGTTCCATGAGGATTTGATGGAATTTCTGTTTTCCTTTCTTTTTACTTTTTTTTGTAGAACTCAGTTCTACAAAAATTCATTGTAATGAAACTGCTTTAAAAATTACAAATAGCAAGTAGTTTCTCTTCTACTATTTAAAAGAAGTTAAAATTAATATATTCTAGGAATGCAAAATAGATAATTTATGGTATTTCATTAGATATGTGTTTCATCAAAAACAGATGGCACCTTGAGGTCATGTGGTTCATCGTTATGTAATTATTTGTATGCAGTGTTTTTGAAGAACAGCTTCTGTTTAATGAAAATTAGTTTTTGTTTTGGTGGTAGGTTTTACTTGAGAGGGCAAAGTGCATATATTATAGATGTTAGGATTATCATGATGCCATTTTATTGAAACAGTGAAACAAAATCTCAATCCTTAACACATAAACCTAGTTCCTCTAAATTTTCCTACTGGGCGGAGAAGACAGTCTCTCCTCATGGCTGTGGTACAGAAGATGGGGGAGTGAGCAGGGTGCCTGACTTGTAAGAAGTGGTCAGGTCTTTCTAGTCTCTCTTCACACATATTTGCATCAGAGGTAGAGTATAATTGGTTAAATGCCTAAAAATCAGGACAGGAGAGATGTATTGGCCAGATTACTGGAGCTATACAGTGGCTACAGCAGCAGGAAACATGGGAGTTCATACGTGTAGGACATGGCTATATTGCAGTATAATTGTGCTGACTTACTGTATTGGTAAGAAGTGTCGTGTAGGCTGATGTTTTTTTGGAGGAGGAATGGACAGTTTTGTTCTTTGCCATACCTGTGCCCATGTGCCTATTCATCTTTGAATCTGTACTGAAAAAGTTGTTGTTTTTTTTTTAATTTGTATATTAACAGCAAGAATCTTAGGGCTGTTCCAGAGGCAGAAATTGGATTGGCAGTTATCTTCATGTCTACAGAGAAATACTGCAACCCTCAAAAGCAGCCTGCTTCCAAAGGTAATTGGAAGAAGGGTAGTAATAAGTTAGCAGCCTCAAAGAGGCAGTATTTCTTTTTGTGTAGGAGCATTAATTACTAATGTTCAAGTTGTTCTGTTTTGCAAGACCACTAAAAAAGAGTGACGTTCTATGAAAAATGTAGACGACTCTAAAGAGGTGATTCGTTTTTTATGGTCTTGCAGTAAATTGCAGTGAAAATTATGTGACTCTTACATGTAAATAAAAAAGTGGATCTAAAACTAGCCTAAAAGGCAGACACATAGAACAGTGACCTTGAAAGGAAAGGTACTTTAAAAACATCTGAAGTTCATATTTTTAGTGACCACTGAATTCATATGTTAGGTGGTAGTTTGAATTCCATGCTATTCTGCCTTTTCATAAAAGACTGGGGTAATAGGGAAGTAAAAGATGAAAATTACAAATCAGGAGAATAAGAATGGAATTAATTTGTTAAGGCTTGCTTTTTATCTTTTTTTCCCCTCTGCAGAATTTGCTTTAGGAAAATACAACCACCTCCCACACAGTTCAAAACTAAAAATAATCTTTCCATAAGAAGTTAAGACAGTGAGACATGATTGCTACATTTGCTGAAGTAGTAGTTTGGGGGTGGACATTCCAAGTCTTGACTTGAAGCTTGTATTTGCTAATGCGGTAGTAATAAAAGTCTTTGAGAGACAGAAAGAGGTTTTGTTTGTCTAATTCTCTTTTCATGCCTCTTCATGTTATTCTATATTTTGTTGCTATAAAATTTTCAGAATTACGTTTGATAGGTTGTTTTGTTCTACAAAATGTTGTATCAGGTAGAAAACCCTACCGTTATTTAAAAAATCAAAATAAAAAACTCGTAAGTTTGTCTTTACTTGTAGGACCATTACTTACTTGAAAATATATTTTGAACAGAGACATACATGCAATACTGCCAGAGATCTGAAAAATATTTTGGTTGATTTACATTCTTGTATGAATAACTTGCATATGATCTATTGTCTGTCCAATTAGTTCAGAAAATATCACAATATTAATTGTCACATTAAGTTTTAAGATTCTGACCCTTCAGATGCTGCAAGAAATGCTGATTCTTATTTCCCGTCTGAATGATTCAATTAGATAAAAGTTGTGTGAAATTGTGTAAACTGACTGTATATCAGACTTTTAAAGGGAGCTGTGTTTACAGTTGAAAAAACTTGTATCCCAGATACAATAATCACGTTAGAGATCACCATAAAGGAGTAAATAAAAGGAATTTTGCACTCTGAAACTTTGCATAAACTATGTATCACGTGATATATATTTTATTTTTTGCATAAAATATATGCCACATGATTTTTTAAGTACATTTTCTATATACTGATATATGATTTCCCATTATGCTTCATTTTTATTTAAGCAGAATTCCATTACTTAATCAGTGGAATATTTAACTAAATCTGAATTCAGAATATGGTCCTTTAGAACTATTTCTTTCAGTTTTTTAAAAATTAATAGATCTGCTTATTTTTTAATAAAGTTGCTTTAAGATCATTTTACAAAGCTCTCACCTGATCAGGTAGTAATGTGTGATATCACGTGCAAAGAAGCACAGATTTGATATTAACCTTTTAATTCTTCTCTTGTGTGGGTCTTGCAGCTGTACCTGAAAGTTCTCCTGCATCAGCTGTCGTAGGCCGAGCCGTTTCCCAGGGTTTGGCTGTGGATGAAACCATAATGCCAACTGCTGCAGATAGCAGCACGTTATACATAGCTGATACAGAAGAGCAGACATGGTAAAGTATTCATAGAAATTTCTAAGCTAAGACTTGCAAATAAAGCAATTTTTTGTGGCAGAGGAGCTGTATCCTTGCCTTGGGGAAAGACACACAGCATTAGAAATGACATTTACTAAATTGCTGTCACTTGTCTGTAGTGACATAATTTTTGCTTTTGAGTGCTAGATTACAGAAACCATCCCATAGGACTTCAGTGACTCCTTCAGTGCAAATCTAGATGCTGCGTATCTGTCTTGACTTTCTGAACTACTACAAATTATCAAACCATTTCACAATTATAGAAATATATTGATCATAGCAGATTTTACAGTTTGTTTTTAGCACAGTGTTTATAAGTTTATTCAAAGTACAGGTAAAGCTTTTTTTAAAAGTGTATCTCTGATTTGGTGTATCTCTGGTAACTTCCTGTGTGTCATTTAGTATTTTTTTTCTCTCTAATCTAGTATGGAGATAGAGAATACTTCCCAGATGCATAGACAAGGGAAAATGGCTTTCCAGGAGACAACTGCCATACAGAAAAACAGTAGCACAAGTGGCAGTGTAAATGCAGGAGCATCCATACCTAGAGGGAACAGACCATCTGGGTTAAGTCAAAGAAGTCAGCCTGTCTCACCATCTAAAATTTCAGAAGCTGGCAGACCTCGTGAGAATGCTTCACGTCACCAGTCAAACTCAATTACAAATTACTTCCAGGTAGCTAGAAAAAGGTATGTTGAAATGTTTCTTGACATTACTTTCCTTACTGGTATGTTGGTGCTGTTTCTGGAAAATTTTAATTCAAGCAATGTACTTCTAATTTGACACATACTTAAAAAGGTAATTTTTAGATCGAATTCCTAGAGTGGAAAGCTTTTCCTCAAGGGAACTTTAAATTTCACAATGCAGTCCCTAAACCCCAGAAGCTGTTATTTTGTGGGTACAGCTAATCACACTCAAAAATGCTTTTGTAATTTCTTTCTTTTGTAATTTATTTCTGGCTAAGGGAAAGAACTGAAGAAGAAGAAGAAGAAACATCTGTACCCAAACTAGCAAAATTGGAGGAAAGGTCATTGCCTCTTTCCAAGTGCACTGAATCCACAGCTTCTTCCATCTGCAACAGGGAAGCAAAGCATCAAAAGAAAAATAACATCCTGGACCCAAACCCAAATTTTGCAGTAGAAGACATGGGTGTAAAGCTTATGAGGGAAAGTGTCAAGCTAAGAAATGATAAAACAGACACTAAAACCACTTCTAGTGAAAATCATGCACCAGAAAAGAGAAAGGAATTAGATGATACATCTGAAGATACAGAAGCACTAGAAATTGTGTTTAGTGGAGACCTAGACTGGGAAGATCAAATGGCAGATCATGACCAGGAAGCTCAAGGAAACAGACGAAAAAAACAATGTTTGGAAGCCAAAGGAAGCAGGATTCAAGAAGTAAATGTAAATCTGAGAGAGGAGAACAAAATATTGGTAAGTTTTATATTATTCTCGTGTGCCTAATCTTGAAATTTGCAGCTCTGTTAGGAGGATTCAGTTACCTTCTTTAAGGAGAAGGCTGCTGGCATACAGCAAGTGGCTTTGTAATATTTGTTTGCTTAAGTCTTGTACATCAATTTTTAGTTCAGAATGATTCATCTATTACATGTGAACATTGCAGTTTTACACCTACCTGAATGTTTTTTTCATTCTTGTGGGCATTTTTTCTTTGTGAATTGAGAGCTGCTTGTATTCTGAATGGTTTTTTTTTTGTTTTTTTTTTTCCACTTTATATACTGTAAGTAGAACAGCAGAACGGTCCAAGAAAAACTTGTCATATTACTTGTTGCTGTGTTAATTATAATGTTGTTTTTTATACTAAGATAGTACTCAATTATCTTTACGTAATTAATTTTCTAAAGAAACTTCTGGTTGACCTCTTCTGTTGAATACCACAGTAGTGTCCAAGATCTTCTAAGTCAGAATCTTTTGATATTGTGTGAAAGACTATCAAAATTCCTGTATGAGAAATTTTAAAACAAAAACAACAGCAAAACCAAAACACAGCATGTGTTTTTGTGATTATTTTTCTGTGGTTTTTTTTGACACTGAGGGAATTGTTTACAAGATATGAAGAAAACAATACCCCTTGAGTTAACAGTGGTCACTTTGTTGAAAAAGAAAAAAGCAAAACAATACTGAGAGGTCTAGACTATTAAAAATACCACAGGAATAAGAGAACAAGTGGGTTTTTTTGGTTTATTTAAAATATATGTATTAAGGCTTACTGTGCAGTCCATTTACAGTGTAGGCAGTGTTTAAACGTTTAAAAGTTTGCCTGATTAACTGGCATTTGCAAGATGCCTTGGACCACATAAGAATTAGTAATTGTCTGTGCATTCTTTGATCAGACCAGCTTGACACTTTGTTGATACTTTACTGGAGCTTGCTTCTGGTGAAGTGTGAACTTTAACTTCATTATAATGCTCTTTTTGTGTGTGTGTTACTAACAGGCACACGTTAAAGGACAAGTCCTGTAATTAGAGAATTATGTTTCTTTCTTTTTATACTATCAGAGAGTATGTACTTTTTGTTAGGTCTGACCATACTGACAGACTAAAATGGGTGCTTGGAATAGTCTGTTGAATTTTGTTGTAGCTTGGAAAGTTTTTCTGGTCTAACTTCTTGTCAAGGTTCTGAAGGAGAAAAAAAATCTTATGTGCAACTAAGCTAGTACTTCAGTAGATATGCAGTTAAAGGTTTCTGCTGAAAAGAAGTCTTCTAATAGTTTAATAGTGACCTACTTTATTAATGTAAAATATATTTCTAGTGGACTAGGAAGGAGATTTCATGATAAAGCTCCCCAGGCAAATTTTGTAACTATTTTCTTTAAGTATAGATGTGCCTTGTGTATCTGGCAAGACAAAGAATGTTAGTAGTTGACTCAAAACCTACAGGGCGCATAAAGCTATCAACCATTGAAAATAATTTATGTAATGCAAATCTGGTTTTAAACTATAGGACAGAATCAACCTGCAGAATACTTTCTTGTCCTAGTAATGAAATGTCCTTTCTGCACACATGTACACTTCAAATATCAAATTGAAAATGCTACTTTTTATATTTAAAAGCTTTTACAGTTTCCCGAACCTGTCAGGACTTTGAAGATTGTACAGATGGACAAAACTTCCTAGTGTATAAGAAAGAGAAAAAACACCAAGAGAGCAAATAATAGTGATTTTGTAATAGAGAAAACCTCCAACAATTGTTACAGCGTGTGTAAAATCATAAAAAATCTAAATTACAGGGCAGTTTCTCTTCTGTCTAAATGTTTATATTGATTTGAATATGTTTATTCTACCATAAAGAGCAGAAAACATTTTTATGTAATTAAATTTCCATTTCATTTGAGTTTTATATTTAAAATAATTTTTAATCAAATAGAAAGAAGAGGAATTTGGATCAGTTCTAACTTCAGAGATGAAAAGTAGTATCAAGCAAGAGTCACCAGTCTTGGTAAGGAGCCAGCTAATTGTAAGTTTGGACAGTGAACTTTAAGAAGCATTACAAAAATACATCAAAATTTTGCTTTTGAAAACATAGTATTTTTGGATCCTATTTCAGGGTAACGGAGGTTTGGAACATGTACTCCTTGACATAATCATAAGTAAATTTGAATAGTGCAGTCCAACTTACAGACTGTGAGAAAAAAAGAGCACTTGTAGTTCATCTGTGTGCTTCTGTAAATGGCATTTGGGTGGATACTTAAGGTGACTGGAACTACATGTAATTGTATTAAGCCTTCAATGTGGTTAATACTTGTACTGATGTTTTTCTTAGATTACTAGTTAAAGACCTGCCAAGGATGTAATCTTGTCTGCTTTGAGATCCCAACTAGAATGGAAGAGATGGACCACTGGGAAAATGGATGTAATATATAGTGATTAATAGTAGATAGAGTGCTAATTTTTTGTAGGTGAGATGAAGGAAGGAAGGAGAGAATTGCTTGGAGTAGCAGTGAGGCAGAGGAAAAGGAGACTAGGCTGAATGAAACTGAAAAAAAAATTCTGAAGTGACGTTAAATTGTAGCCAGTCAACAAGGGGCAGAAAAATATCTTTTGACCTATGTACAAAAAACAGCCAAAGAAGAGGGAATGCTGAGCAGGTATACCACAGTGCAGGGTCAGCTCAGATTAAAGGACTTTTAGTTATACTTTGCTATAAAACAACTGCACTGCATCTGGGCTGGAGCTGTCTTTGAACATAGTTTAATGTTACTTGTGAACTTATCCTGCACCCAGACTTCCATTTGAATCCTCATAGATGTAGCCCCAGGCAGCAAAGTGTGCATGCAGACTTGCTGGCATATGAGCATTCTCATGGACAAGAATAATTTGATGCATTGATCAAATTCAGCTTACAGCCCTAGAGCTGGCCGGGTATCTGTAGGCTAAAATTGAACTGAAGATGTTCATCTTCTGTGAAGTATTTACAAATACAAAAACAAATTTACTCTATTCATGGTATGTAAGGAGGCTGAGGAGTTGATACATCTTCTTAGCTTCTAGCACCGCTGGTATTTTCCCTCACTGTTTTATAATTCTGACTTTTGCACAGCTCTGCTCACAATAATTTCACTACAGTTTGTACTGTTAGATATGCTGTATGTCTGTTCACACACTTGAATGCTTCCTTTTTCTGCCCACATAAGAACCACAGCAAACTGCAAGATGACTCCAGCAATCTTCCTAGCAGGCTTCTGTTGACAGAGTTTAGATCGCTGGTTGTCAGCCATCCAAGACAGAACAGTCGTCTTACTGGAAATACCAGCTATGGGGGAAAGAAAAATTTCAAAATGTTCAAAAAGGTTAGTGTGTATTTTAAATGGTCACAAGAGGGCACTATTTAAAAATAGTAAAAAGTGTTGCCTTCAGATTGTAGAAATATGTTGCTAAAGATTTTTTATAAATTGATAATAACTAAAAAAAGAAACAATTTAAATACCATATTGTGCTGTAAACAGATATTTTGTTAATTGACTGAAGAAGTACCAGGTTGACAAAGGCTTACCTCATGCTAGATTATTTAGATACTTGTACTGCCTATTCCAAGCTGTTACTTGGAATAAGTCGTTAAGTGATGGGTACCATAACTTCTGGTTGTACCTCCAAAAGCTAGCAATTCCACTTCTCTAAAGACCTATACATACAGCACAGGCTGATTCAGAATCTTCCATTTTAACTAATAAATCTTGGATTTCTAAATAGAACTAAATCTATATGATACAAAAGTAAGATGATTGCTTGCTTGGGTCCTGAAGACAATTGCAAAATGATTCTTAGTGTTCAGTGTAAAAGGACACTTCAGCTTATATTTAAAATAAAAATTAAAATCTTACAATATGACTAGAAAGGCATTTTAGTAAAATACTGTGTATATAGACTGTGATCACATAGTACTACTTCCTGGGAGTATGCTCTCATTTTTAGATAACGTTTTAATTTTAGGATAATATTTTCTTTTCCATCATTTTGCAACATCCTTATGCAGTCTGACAATAAAATATAAACTGATTTTTATTGATATTTCAAACGCCATTTAATGTACTATCAAATTTTTTTAGCGTATTTAACTTATCAGATGTATTTTTGTTTCTTTTGATAAAAGGAGGGAGTTAACAGCTTTCTGTAAATGCTTTTTTAACTTCAGTCACTTTTAAACATAATCTTGGAATGTTATTCAAAGAAAGACTGGCTGACTTTCTTTTGTGATATCTGAATAGAGTTTCTGAATTTGTTAAAATGGATCTTTTACTTGCACTATGCTTGCCTTGTAGTTGTAAGAATTTATTGTCCAACAGGTAGCTTACCCAGGGGCAGGACAACTTCCACACATTATTGGAGGATCAGATTTGATTGCTCACCATGCTCAAAAGAATTCAGAGCTAGAAGACTGGTTAAGGCAAGAAATGGAGGTAAGAAATTATTTTTTAAACATGATCAAATAAAAACTTGACTAATGTAAGTGGTCCTACCAACATGTGATCATTACTGAAATACTTCAGGATTTTATTTTTTAAATAAAACCTCAGCCTCTTAGCTGTCCACACATGCTCATGGGTACATGTACAGTAGTAAAGTTACTGAATGTCAGAGGTCAGTGGTAACATTCATCTTTTTCTGCTTATTTACATGCGTTTTGCATGCAACACTCATATAATCAGAAATATTTATATAAAGCAAAATCAATAATCTAAATGAGATTGATCTTTTGATGAGTAGAATAAGCACTGGATAAACTTGTGACTTGTAAAAGTGTGACAAGGAGCTAGAGAGAATTTCTTTATGGTTAACTGTGTTCAAATAGTTGTACAGTACAGTTGATATTCTACTCTTGAATAGAACAGAAAATGCTTGAGTAAAATTCTGTTGGAGTACACAGAAGAGATGTAGTAAGAATAAATTTAATACTTTTTCTTTAGTGCAAATCCTCACTTTTATATATAAAAGTAAAAAAAAAAATATTTTGTCAGTTCTCCAGCACTTCCATTTTCCAATAGTTTCCTTAAAAATACTTGCTGATGAGTCATATTGTTTCCACAGCCTGATTGAGATCCAGTTGCATCAACACTTCTTATCTCTTTTTTTTTTAATCCCGGAATATAGATAATGCTAATTAAAATTCCCTTTACACAGAAATAATCAGATCAAAATTTCTCTATTTCTGTAATGGGGGTTAAAACCCAAAAAACCACATTTCTGGCGAAAATGGACATCTTTCACAAACTATTCCATTTCATTAGTTGCTAGCAGTAGCCAAATTCAAATAGTGAAATAACTTGTCTAATGTGAATATGCACTAAATGGAGTACTTAGAGAAAACTTATTTCTTTGGGAAAAACTGTGTTAGTGCAGGAATATTGTTTTTCTAGATTGTTCATTAGAATTACCATTAACAATCACATATTAAATAAACTTTCTCAGGAACAGAACCGATATGCAAGAGAAGAATCACTTGCTGATGATCTCTTTAGGTAAGAGTTTTATGTTTGTACTTTAAAAAATTGGTACTTTTTGCATCACATCTTTTTCTTGACAAATTTTTATTTTGGAAAAGACTACTTTGACTTTTCCTTTCAAAATTTCATGTATTCCCATGTATAGAGTATAGGCAAAGTGATTCAGCAGTTTCTCTGGAAAACAAACACTATCCAGGCTTCATTTAACATAGAAAATGGGTGGAGGTGAGGTGGAAGAGATAACATGAAAAGATGTTCATGACTGTCTGTGTCAGCGTCTCTGTAGCCAGTCACAGATAGGGTTGAAGCTACTGTTGTTTTGGTGTGAGGTTTCCATCTTGTATCATCCCCACTCCTCCTCTGCCCCTTCTTCCATAGAATTTGCTGTCCAGAACACATTTAAGCGTTAGAACGAACGTGTTAAATGCTACAACAATAAAATCAAATAAATGTTTTTAGAGTTAACATAGGGACCTCATTTTATTTAGCAAAAATTGTGTTACTTTCTGTGTTTTTTATGTGAAGAAACAAGTGACCAGTGTTTGGCTTCTCACCTGTCATGAATTTGACTAACACCAAAAGTATGTGCATTTAGGTAGAAAAATGTGTATTGTGAAGAAGGATGTTTTTTTCTGAATCACTATCAAACAAACGTCATACTACATATCAGTACCTGTAAGAGCTATTCAGAAAATCTTATTGCATTAACAATTTGCTCTGTTAATTAACAGTTAATAATGGAGCATTTCTTTCAAAGGGTATACATTAAATTTTTGAAGACTGAGTTGGATAGTAACAACAGTGACTTCTAATACCTTTCTAGCTGTGTGGTGATGTAATTTGGCTCACAAGTTGTCACATCTTCCTGTCTATGCAAAAAGTCTTGATGAATGAGAGCAGAATTAGAACTGCTTGATCATTCAGTTGTGTCTGTAAGTTATTCATGCATGAATACAAAACACATCAGAATTTCAAAGAAGTGACAGGATTTTGGGAGACAAAGCACAAATGGAGGCCAAGGCATAGCAGCATCAAGTAGAGTCAAACTATAAGTATATTGCAGTAAATCAGGTAACTATTTAGTATATCCAGAAAGTAGCTCTAAATTTCTAACAGTCAATCAGAAGCTATATAAAGGGGAAGGCAGGGCAAGGATCTGCTTTATGTAGGAGTAGGAAGCAGCAGAAAGGTTTTGTCTGAATGAGTTGTGGCCAAATGTACATCAATGTAAACATACAGGATCCCTTTCCCCTCCCTCCTCTTTTGTTTTTTTGGTGTCCCTTTCCAGTAAAGAACTTAGTGTTGGGACATTAAAGGCTTGGAGAAAAGAAGCTTGTTCATGCATCAGATTTAAAGGTTGTAAGTAGTTAGGAAATCTGAAAATTTTGCTGAAGGTTATCTCTAGTTTGTACATAGCTTCTACCTTGGGCATCCTTCAGTCAAATTGTAGTGACTGTAGTTAATTATAGGAGTGTAGTCAGGGAAAGGACTGAACACTGGCCATTCCCTTGTTATGAATACATGATAAAGCTATTTACATCACATTGTATATCTAGATCTTTATAAGCTTTGAATATCATTGTTTTACTTATTTGTGACAAATTTCATTTGTTTGTTGCAGATACGATCCTACTGTGAAAAGAAGAAGATAAACTGTGACCTGGATTTACAGTGTTTCTCTGGCAAAACCTGTTTTCTGTTCCTTAGATTTCCTGGTTACAGTGTGTATGATGTTCCTATATATGACCATTTGAACTATCTGTTATTGTAAGACATGTTTTCTAAATCTTGCTTTTATTAAAGAAGAAGAAAAGTTCCTTTCACTGCTTGGTACTTACAGATTTTCAAGACCTTCCCATTATTCACTTCAGAGTATGCTTAGTAAAATGGCTGTAGATACTTAGGATTTCATTTTAGGCTATTTCTAATGTTTGGTTATTAGTACTGTATTGGGAAAAAAAAGGAAGTTAGCATCAGGCTATTTTTTCTTTTTTCAGAAAGGCTTTGTTAATGGATATTTTCAACGGTATTAATTGAAAATCTGTTGAGGCTGAGATGCAACTGGTATTTGATCATGATATGATATGATACGGTTGATATTATATGATCATGATATGATTCATAATGAACCACTTCTCCATGGTTCATTATGTAGAGCATATACTATTGTTACTGTTACAGAAGATCTTGGAACAGAAAAAACTAGCTTTTCTCTTGCTTAAACATACTTTCATTTACACCTTTAAATCAGTGTGGTTGAATGTTCATTTGCTAAAACCTATTTCCAAGCCAGACAAAGTCTTAAAAAAGCTGTTGCACTCCAGTTTGGGATTTTAAATGATTTGATCCAATTCTTTCTCTGGTGCCTTTACGTTTTGCAATCACTGTGTAAAAATATGGCCTTCAAAATAGTTCAGTTAACAGGGAAAGCTATGAAACAATTACTTGTTTGTGGATTAGAAGAGCTTATCTTCGTGATCTGAGAACTTGCAATTTTTGAGATTCCCGTGGAAGTACAGTAAGAAAAACTTCCCAGACTTCCTGCTCAGCTGTATGAAGCCATCACATACAGGTAAAGATGGACAGTAGCTCTATTGCATCCTATTTCAAGAGGGAGGATCTCTTTTCTCATGTGAGGAAGTAATCTGGTTGATATAATTGAACTGACACAAACAAAATTACTTCCTCTGCCAAGAGCTCTGAGCATACAAGCAAAATGAGCTGCACTGTTTGAAGCTGCTCCATTTTGTATCAGATCTAAAGAACAGCATTGCGAGATCTGTGTATATCGAGATAGCAGATGTGCTGAAGTCAACATGGTTGAAACATGCAGAAAATACTTGTCTTCCAAAGCCAGTGTTTTTTGATGTCTGTCTTGGCATCTTCTTGCTGATCAGCAATGTCCAGAGTGATACACAAACTGCAGCCCAGTACTTCTGAGTTCCACAAAACCTGTGAGAGTGTTTGCACCAGGGCACATCAAATCTTATCTACCCAATACCTTTGAAAAGACTGTTCTTAAGCAGTTGAAATTCTTCCTGGAGGAGATCTACTGACTGTTGCACCCTCAGTTGAGTTTTTCTACTATCGCTCTGAGAATTTCCAGGTTTTTCTGGCTGAAGACCTACTGGTCCAACAGAGCTCTTGTAGACTGCTGAGGTTCTTGATTGTTGTTACTAAATTCAAGCAAATAGCTTGGATAGGAGAGTATCAATGGACAAGATCCTTCAGAAAGGTTGTATTTACAGTTGTAAAAAACAACTGGAGAATTTCTGAAGTGAAAGGACAAAACATACAATGTATAGGGGCTTCCTACAACAAAGTAAAGGCTAAGCCCTTTGCTGCTCAGACTGCAATCTGCGAGGGCTCAAGCAACCCTGGTGGCATAGCTGAGAGTACTCTCTTGTTGATGTTTATGATTTAGGGCTCTTCAAATCCAGTTCCCCAGACAGCTGAATTTACCAGCTTTAATACTTTTAATTTTTTAAATTTAGTATTTAAAGAGTTGTGGGTCCGTTTCAGCTCAGAATATTCTATGATTCTAACTTGAGGGTGCCTAGTAGGTGATACAGTTTTGTTTGTAATACAGTTTCAGCTGCTGTCCAGTTGATGAAAAGCCTGCACATTAGTGCACTTGAGCTTCTGCTATTTCAATATGAAGTTATGCTTGCATTAAAAAGTTTAGACATACAAACCCCTTAGCCGTGGCTTAAATTGTAACTCCAAATTCATATAACAAGTCCTATTCATAATTCTGAAGTCTTCCTTCCATTTTAACTTATTTTTGTCACTATTTTCAACTCAGGACCTTAGAGGAAACGTGGTTGTTGGCTTACTGGTTTGGCCTTCTGTTACTGAAGTTTCTGAGGCAGATGATAAGGGACATGATTACGTGATCCAATAAATTTGAACATCCAATAAATTGCATCAGTATCTGCCTTATCGCTGGAGCTAGTGCATTAACTTCACCTGGTATTTCCTTTATTGTATAGAACATACTGTTGTAGGCTAACCCCAGCAGGCAGCTAAGCCCCATGCAGCCACTCACACGTTCTCCCCCAGCAGGACGGGAGAATCAGAATCAGAAAAGAGAAAGAGGGAAAGCTCATGGGCTGAGGCATTTTTATAGGTAAAGCAAAAGCTGTGAGCACAAGTAAGGGCAATCAACTTTGCATTCTGCAGTTCAGAAATTTTGCTTTGTGCTCCATTTTCACTGTGGAGCTTGGGCTCTGTGGTTTCAACAGTCACTTCAGTTTCTGGGAGAACTTGTGTGGTGCTGATTTTCTTTAGAAGGTTCAGTAAATCAGAGATGATATCTAAGGTTTCTTTCATCTGCCACACCCACAGTCTGCAAGTATACCCATCTTTTTGACAAAATTATGCTTACCTTAAAAATACATCTAAGCAGAAACTTCTCAGATCTTGTTTCTTGCATTTTTTGTGTATAATGCAGTCTAAGGGTTTGTTTGGGATGCTTTTTTTGTAACATTTATTATCTTTGTTCACACTGCTCGCAGGAAGGAGATGCACACAATATGTAAACTAAATATACTTTTTATTAGCAAGGCTCTTAACATACAGTCTTGCATTCAGCAGCTCAGGTCATGAAAAGAGTTTAAAGCAGGTCGAATTAATCTATGTACTGCTAAAACTGTGGATAGGTCCTGCATCCCTACGTGAAAACATGCTTAATTTTCAGTTTAACTCACACCGCTTTCCGCTGACTTCCCATTTTCTACGTCAGCTGGGGAAGCCACAGGTTTTTTTTTGGGAAGACTGCCAAGATATTCTCACTGTTGAAGTGTGATTTCTATTTCTGTCCATTCACTTCTGTGATACTGTACTTTTTTCTCCTACTCTTACTCCCCCATCTTCTCCCAGAATGGTGGGGGTTGTCCGTCAGGGCTGGCCTCTCCTTTGTCATTGCACCACTTCCTACAAGCGGAAAATGTGTTTGCAGTCAGCTTACGTTCCTCCATCCAGTCACCTCCCCATCAACTTCCTCTGAAATGCCAAGTCCCCTTCATTGCCTTCATTCCTGATGTGCGATAGGCTCTATTCCATATGTTTAATTCCTCACTGAGACAGTAGCTGAAGCTTCTACTGTAGACATACCTCTAACTCCCTCCCTCCCCCCTCTAGCTCCAGTCCACATTACACAAATGATTTCTCAGTCCGTATTTTTCCTGTCTCTCCTTCTCCCATAAAACTGGAGAGAGTCTTGCACCCTCTTCTCTTGCTCTTTTCCATTTCTTGAATCAATCCTCAGTCACATTTGGCTACATCTGGTTGGAGTCACAAATTCACAAACTGATTTTTGTTTGATTTCCAAATTCCAGTTTGCTCTGGTTGTTCTGGTATCTCCTTAGAATTCAAGCCAAATGTGCCAAGAAACGAACCCTCTTCTTCCTTACCATTGTTCCTCCCTCTTCCTCTTGCAATCTTTGATCACCATCACCACATTCCAGTGAAATAGTTACAAAAATGCTACACAATATCAGATATCCCTGACTAGCAACTCTCTCTAGCACTTGCTTTAGCACTCTGCCTGTGCTGCTCTTTTACTACTGGAATCTCTGTCACTTACTGGTTTCAGCACCAGATCCATGCAAAACACCTTCCTCATTCTGAACACTGCAGCTCTCTGAATGCCTTTTCCTCCACAGTTTGATCTTTCATTTGACTTAAGTTCCCTACTTCTCAAAATAACTGACTTCTAGGTGACACTATTTTAATTTTTCGCCTTCAGTCTATAATCAGTTTTCACACAATAAGATAAAACAAGCCTAGCATGCAAACCTCAGGAATGTTTATCATCTAATCAAAACAGAGGTTTAGCTCACAAGTTGCTTACAGAAAATGTTTTGTACATGTTTACATTGCTTATCTTAAAAAAAGAAAGTTATGACTCAAGTAAACTCCAGCAAAAGATGAAAACAGACACTGCCACACACAAAGAAATTATATTTACACAGTATCTCCAAGTCCAGGTGCATTGTGTGTGAACAAACACATAGGTAGATGAATATAGTCCTTTATCTCATTTCAAACTGGAATTCCAGCATACAACCAGGTCTAACAGAGAAATGGGCAAGGTCAGAGTATTGACTCAGTAAATTGTGCCAGGGAGATGAAAGGTAGCAGGATCAGTTCTTGAACAACAATAGCTCACTGTTCACAGAGAAGCTGGTCCTAGCATCCAAACTGATGAAAAATATTTGTATATCTAGTTAAAAAACAACCTAAAAATGCCAGGATTCTGTAGAATTTTGTGAATATATTGCAAACCTAGTAGTTAATTTTCTTTCTGCTGCCTATGTAAGTCTACAGAGGGTGTCTAGGGACATAAAGCTGAATTTTAGTTTATTGAAGCATCCACTGTAGGCTGGTACTTACACATTGCTAGTGATCTCAGAATAAAGAGACGGAGGAGGAAAGTGCAAATTAGAGTTACTTAGTCTCCAGAACAAGTTGTTTCCTGGTTTTGATGACTACTGATTACCATTAGGTTTTAAGAGTTGGTTTATAATGTATGAAAGTACAAAATTACCAGTTAGAAAATGAGCTAACATGCAGACAGGTATAATGCAAACTCAAGTTCTAGGTTTGCTTGAGCTGAAATGTTCTAGTGTCTACAAAGACAAAATCATCTTTAAAACAGGTTAGCTGCACTATAGCTACTAAATAACACTAGAAGTGCTTTTTTCCCTGCCCATAATCCTTGTTCCTTACACCAAATTCATCCTTGACCACACAGTTAAATCTCTGTGTAATTCAAGGTTCAAAAATGAACTAAACTGAAACTCCAAGTGTACCATATTCCCAAAAATATACTTTTTCAGAAAAAGAGCTTTTATAATTCAACATCCTCACTTCATATTCATACCCCTAATGTCACCAAAGCCTTTCTTTTTCTGTCAAAGATGCTTCAATTTCCATTCTTTCTGTTAAGTAGAATCAATTGTCACAGTTACTTCAAACAAGGCAAAACTTTTCTTTAAGGGTGGGCAAGGGGAAATGGAGGAAATACTTGTACAAAAAGCTCTCACATCCATCGAGTGCTCCTGTCTTGCTCTCACCTTAAAACAAGAATCCAAAAATTATGACAGAACATCGTTATTGTAAGGTTCAGATGCATTATCTAAATTAAGATGTGACAGTATAAACCTTTTGGCATTTTTGGTTCCATTACTTATCAAAATTAAATCATTTTACTATATGGATGATAATAAAATTGAGTAATCAGCTGCCTTTAAGGCATATGTGTGCTACCTCTTGCAGTTTAGAAATGTCTGGGAGCACTGTACAGCCCAGATCCTGTTATTACATGAAGATACCTACTTGCTTTTCAGAAGTAGAAATGATGGTAGCAGGGTAACAAAGCCTTATCTCTTGGCACACCATGTTGCTGACCCAGTCCTACAGCTTAGTCAGCAAAGACAATTTGTCATACATGTTGCATTCAGTGTACTTGAGTTGATAGCTATTTACAAATACCGGCAGTGTGGTGGATGAACAGCTCCTGTGCAGAGCTCTTGTCACAGACCCAGATCTCGACCCAAGAGGATGGGACACCCCCAGCCCATTGATGCTGCGCAGAGGCACTTCAGGCACCTGCACGTTTGCACTTGACACTGCACACGTTCTTCACAGCTTTCCTCCCTTCATTCCTCACTAGTCAGCACTTGTCAGCAGTGAAGACTCACTACAAGTTTGCAAATTTTACTCCCTTTCATTCTCTTTCAAGAACGTTTGGCCTAAAAATGGCTGTTTCTTTCAACTGGGTATGCAGGTCAGGCCTGTCTCAAATTTGAGGTTTTAGTTTGATTTCCTCCAGCTTTGAGTAAATACTCTGGATTTCTGGCTCTAGCCTTTTTTTCAGTTCTTCAACTGTGAGAGAAAGAAGCTACAACCACCTCCTTCTACAAAATTAGTATTTTTCATTATGCACACATCACTCTATGAAATTACTAAAAAGAAGTTGCCTACACCCACCAGGCCAGAAGTAAAATACAAGAATATCCCAACAATTCCCTAAGTGCTGAGGACTAGGGACCTGGAGCTGTGGGATACATTTTGGTATCCCTTTCTCAGAGTATAACCAGTTTCTGGGAGCCATACTCTTTTCATGCAGTCACTGGCAAGCCCAGGCTGCTAGTCCAAAACAAAGCACTTTCCTGAGAGAGAGAAGAACCTGGTGGTGTTGTCACCACTCTCTCTGGATTACTTGCAGAAAGGATTCCTGCGTTAACTCACTTGGGTGAAACTTAAACTTACTTCTTGATGGAAAAAGTTTTAAGCACAATTCAGTCAGAAGAGACACTGGAAAGAGGCAGATTGTTAGGGAAATCTACTAGGGAGGAATCTTACTCCACTTCAGCATCTGGATACTACTTAAAATACTCTTAGCAATAATTTAACTAGGAGACACATTCACAGCATTAAGAACCAAATCCAAATGTAAACGATGTTTTTCCACTAGCTTATTAGAAAATACACAGTATGGGTTAACACAATTTTACAAATTCTGTAAATCCAAATTAAATTACTCTGGCTTAAAATTATGTTCTTCCTGTATGTATTTTAATAATAAATCTTAAGTACTAAATATCCTTTTAAAATCCACAATATTTAACAGTTTATCCATCTCAATGAAAGATGAGCTGAAAGTAGTCGTCTCCCTTCTGCAAATAATTATATTACACAGGAAAGTCAAATGCTTGGGGTTTTTTTAATCTGAGAAACAACATGTTTCCCCAAAAGACAGCTATTCAGTGCCAACATCTAATTCACAATAGATGCAGTGCTGTAGGTAATACTATCTTTAGGCAAAACCCGAACTTTTCTATCACCTAGTTCCTCAAAATACGAAAGAGAGAAACAGAAATTTCTCTCAAAATCAGACAGGCGAAAATGAAAAAGTCCAGCTACAACTTTAAATCTAGCAATTCTGAGAAGACACAAGATGATCTTTTAGCAAAGTTTTGGTTGAAAAAAGTATTTTTATACTGGCTTAATAAACATGACCACTGAGATTTCTCTGCCCAACAAGGGGGTCTCGCATGCAACTTTTTATCTCAAAAATGCTGGCAAGATTGGTGAAAAAAAAGCAGCTAAACCTCAAGGTGCTGTAAGATTGCAGTGAAAGATGCTTGTGTAATAATACGTCAAAGACCTCTGCTGCAAAATTTTCACTACAGCACATACAGCTTGTGAGTAGCTGCAGCAGCTGAGGCTAGAAATGGGGCTGTTTTAAAGTTTTTTCCACTTTTTGCAAAATAACTGCGAAGTAAATCTTTGTTTTTCTGTTTTAAATGTCTCCTGTGACAAGTGAAAAAGCAGTAACATGCCATATGTTGTATTGGGACATTTATATTGATACAAAACTGCAGGAATTTAATCACAGTGCAAATGTATTCCCAATAACTTAACTGCAATAAAATTCTATAATGAAGTATTTAGCGCTTATAACAGTTAAAATTATTAGGTATCACAGGTTTGGAATTGGTTTCTATATACACAGTTTCTGTCAGAGAAGGTAAATTGTAGAATCTCAATTAAAGTATGAATAAAACAAGCCTAGACTTTAGTGTATTTAAAATCAGCTCAATATCAGTATAAAAAAGTCTCTTAAATAGTACTGACAATGTATGGCTAAAGCAACCATGTGGGCAATGCAGAAATTGATAGAAATGCTCCTTTGTGTTTATGCTATTAAGTGGCTGTAGATGAAAATTTAGTAGTAGTAGTAGCATAATTTCGTAAGTTATTTTGGACTTCCACTGAAAATAGTTATTTTAATCCTTGCATACTTTACCTTTTCAACTTCTATGTCCAAAGTCTGAGTAACTTACTCAGATGCATTCTCTGCAGTAGCCACAGAACCCTGTAATTCAGTAGGCACAGAAAACAGGCATTTATTGAATATAGCTATCTACATCTTAGGAAAGTTAAGACAGCTGGGAAACCAGCAAGCACTAGCAGTTTCACAAAGCCTAACTTCCTTTTAAAAATCTGTTGAAGTTCTAATATGGAGATTTTTAATCATGCAAACACAATACCTTAAACTAACACGACATTCTTTAACACAAAAAAAAACCCAAACAGAAAAATAACATCTATTCCATCACACTGGACCTGAATTAACACATTTGGGGAAAAAACAGTTAAAACCAATCACTTCTGTCTATTCAGAATTCTAGGTGTTCACTTCCCTAACTTAACCTCACTATGGTACAAAACCTGTGAGTGTGTTTAGGTAAACTAACTACTGTAAAACCCAGCAAATGAAATCTAGGTCTTACATTATGGAGCAGAAAGGTGAAACTTGGATTCAGAGGTAGGTACAAGTTAAGTCTTTGTCTTTCATAAGAAGCTTTAAGATTTAAAGGAACTGTTGCATGTTTGTTTTGAGATTGGTTTATTTTTAGCTGGCTGTAAGATACAAGCCTTTCTTAAGTTTCAAAAATTGCAGGCCAAAATATTTCACTATCATGTGCTGCTCTAGAAAAAAAAAGAGAACCAATTTTTGGTCAAATGGGAGATGAGAATATCTATCACCCACCCCACCTTCATCAGCCAAGTGATCCCATTCAGTCTTCCTGAGCTTGGAAGCAAAAACCCCTTGATTTTCTCATGTACTTAATTTTTCAGTAGTACACTAGATATTCATTATACTGACACTGTAATAAGAGCACTTACATCAGTACTTTATTGTTTATGTTAATGCGTATTCTCAGAAATGTACAGATCACTGTAGGGGAACATCTCATGTTAGTCTTTGTGCACTCACCCAACTCTAGGCATAGTGTGAAGAAACATTAATGGATTGTGTCAAATCGTTATTAAAGATTCAAGGGGAATGCTTATTCTTTTATTCCAATTACCAGGATAATTTAAAACGGTTGAGGAATACTTCTTGCTTACAGAAGTCCTTCTTACAGTAGAAACCATTTTGCTAAGTGCTCATTCCAAGTATTACTGTGGCAAATAAATAAAATCCTCGTTTCAAGCAGAAGGCTCCAAATTTGCTTTGGGACAAAGAATCACTTTGTACCAAACAAGCTTTCTGCTTTTAGAAGTTATTGAAATTTCATGGTAAGAGTATTTTTGTCACATTTGACACTAAAATGTAAAGCCACTCTGGTAGGCATTGCTTTTCACAGACGAAGTCTGCTCTTGTAGTTGAGCAAGAGATGAAAGACAGGCAGGCCAAGATAAGTTAGTCTCATTTTCTGTTTATCTGGAAGCAATTCCAGTTGAGATCAGCTGAAATAGCAGATCAATTTTTTGTATTTTTAAAGAATGAAGTATTGTAGGATCAGCATCCTTTACCAAGCAATACAAGCGCAGGTTACTTGTACACAACAGAAATGTGACTGCTATCAACTTTTGCTGCCAGTGAGTTTTCTGTTAAGACTACATCTGTAATCCTGGATGTGAGAGTTTCTAACGTCTCGTTTATGGTACCCCATCACCTCCTCCATCCCCACTTTCAATCAATTCATGTTTCTTCTTTTGTCTTATTGCCAAGCATCGTGCAATGCCCAGTGCACCTCCTTTTAAAAACCGTACAAAGTTGTCTCCCACCAGAGGCCCTAAAGCAAAGAGGTTGGCTTCCTTAGTGCATTCGTAAGTGTATGGATCAATCTCTATAGGATTCCCCTTGCACGTGATAGGCTGATTAGAGTGATGACCTATGCTATGTCCTTGGTCCTTTAAAAAGAAAAGATTTGGGTGAGAACCTATCAGAACTAAGGCTACAGAAAACTTCACAATTTTCTTCAGTCCAGAGGCACTCTGAAGAACACATTTCATTTCAGGCTTGAAGGAAAGTACATTGTGTTCAGGGAAACTAGTGTAAGCAGAATGTTGATTAGAGTCCACGGTATGAGACTGAGTACACATCATATGATAGACCTTATGGTATTCAGGGTAAAGCTTTTTAGGTAACTGTTTGAAAATTAGGCTTGTATCGGTAACTCTTCTACGAAACACATGGACTACTGGGATGTTGTTGTTACAGGCACATAGTACTGCATCAGCTGCTGTTAGTCCAGCACCCACAATCAACACAGGGTCTGCCTTCCCACGGAACTTTCCTTTGCTGATTGCAGCTCCGAAGTCAGACATGGAATGGAGGACAAAAGGAAAGTCTTCTCCTTCAACTTGCAGTCGGCCAGGAGAATCAAAGGTTCCAGTTGCAAGAGCCACATTCTCAGCAAAGAGGCAGAAGGGCACGTGAGAACCATCTGTTGCTCGCTGATAACCTCTGACTTCCCAGTTTCTCTTAATAAGTGATTTCTGTCCATCTTCCATTTCCAAATGCTGTGTTGAAATATCTTCATTTTGTTGACTTCCACCTTCATCATCCTTTTCTCGGTAAAGCCTGGACACTGATGTTATGTAAACATTGTCTCTGAAATTCTTTTGGAGGCCCATGACTTTAACATAGTGTTTATAATAACAAGCTATTTCCTCTGGCATTACTCGATCACTCTTTATATTCCTGAAACAAAATTAAATAGTTCCAGTTAATAAATAGACCTTATTGATAATTTGAATATCAGATATGACATACCACATGACAGATCAAATTTAAGAGGACTGAATCTGTTCAGTGTAACTGACGCCGAGTTCATCATCTTTAAAGGCATTTGATTTATTTTGATATTTTTTTGTGATACACAAGACAAGCTAACTTTTTCAATATAGTTTTAAGTCTTTATACAATGTAAAGTGCTATGGTGATTGACAAATTAGGTGTAACAAAGCTCTGGAGTATCACATCAGCTCCCTATGGAAGTGTTTTACAAAGTTTAACATCACAACTATCAACAACACAATATTGGCTAAACTTGTACTCAGTGAGAATACACTTACTTACGATCTAATTAATTAAATGTCATAGTTAAGTGCTAATTTTAAAACTCCAGGTTGAATGTTACTGGAACCAAGTATTCATTGTACTTTACAAAAGACCTCTCCCTTGGGTACAGTTAAGTTCACCAAGTATCAAATGAAGTAGTTCCATGTCACATGAATGAGCAAAGCAAACATGACACAGTGTTAATGCAACTATGTAAATAGGATTGTGAGGTTCAAGTCTTCAACAAAAAATATTTTTGCACTGGAACCCTGCTATTACATCTGTGCTTTTCTCATGATTATTGCAGTCTCATTTATAAGAAAAATAGCTGACAGTGTAATTATTTGGAACAGTTGCATGAATTTCGCTGCTTCTTTAGACGTAAGCTCTGTGAAGAAGGCAAAACAAACAGTACTGAACATCAGGATTGCCACTAAATTACACTTAAAATCATATTTACAAGTAATCAGGCTACTCATTTTCTTAGATTAACAAGATAATAGCATATGTATTTCAAATGCTCAGGTTACTACTCAGAATATCCTCATGAGATATTTATTGGAAGAAGATAATGTGACAGTGTGACACCTCTTGCAAGGAAACCTAGGAAACTGTTCTACATGACTAGAAGTTTACATTGTCATCAATCCTTTTAAATAAGGTTGTTTAATTGTAGTATAACAGGTCAGCTTTTCTGGTTTTAGCATTGTTGAAAACTGTAATATATAGCTTCAGATAATAAGCAGCTTATGGGATTTCAGTTAATAAGGAGGCAAGATTGCTGTGGTTATCTAAGATAAGGATTAAAGAACAAAGCTACAGTTTCTTCACTTCAAGGGTTGTCCTGAAATGAGTAACAGTCCGCCCTTAAAGACATATGCTCAAGTAACTCTACTTCTTCTTTTCCCATACATGGTACAAAACCAACTTCCTTTAATTTTGCTAGAACAAAGTCAAAAAAATTGAAATTTTAGAAAAAGCTCATGTAGAGTGTTCCTAGGTTCATCTGCTGACACAGACCTTAATGAACTGAAGTAAAACCAGTGAGCTTGCACAAAAGTAACTTTCCTTCTCAAGTCTTTTCAAGAAACTTACTGATACAAATTAACACTGAAATACTGAATTATTCTCTTAAAATTAAAACATAGATTTAAGGTGCTGCAGCTTTGCCTGTAAAAGCAAATACTGAAATATGTAACTTCCTGAATTACAAGAAAACTGGTGTGTGCTTGAAAGAGGAACTTGCAATACTTCAGTGGATTTGAAATTCCTTCCTCCATCTTCCCTCACCTCTGATCAGAACTGCTTTCAGTAAGTGCCTCTTTGTGAAATGCTGCTGGAACACACCACTGCCTGTACGTTTGCTTTTGGTGCACTCATGAGCAATTACTCTGCCTGACCATTGTCCAGTTTTTTCCAGTGCCATCAGGCAATTTAATAAACAAAACAAGAAGCCCTCCTGTAAACAGTGAAGTTTAAATATTTTCCAGTTATCTGGATTTTTATAGCCACTAGGATTCCCAAATAGATTATGCAGTATCTTTACCTGCGTTTGCTAGCTGCCCACTCCTTAAAGCTGAGGCCAGGCAATTCCATCCAGTCTCCAAAACTGATGGTTAGCATAGAGCCTTCCATGGACTATGGAGAGAACATGAAGATGCATGACCAGACATATTTCAAATTTATATAAAAACCAGTGAAGCTCTTGTCATTGTACTCATTTAGAGCAACAAAATACCAGAACATAACGTAAGACCAGGACATTACATGAAGAACTGATGAACTATTTTTGTGTTACACTTAGATAATAAGCAGCCATATGAGATAATAAAGAAGAAGGTGAAGAGAGAGCATGTGAAAGGGAAACTAAAAGCAAGTTATTAAAAATACAAAAGAGGAAGAAAAACATGTGAAAGCAGCATCATATAAAGACAACAAGATTTAAGATTTTGTGTAAAAGCACCTGGAAACAATGCAGACAAGAAAAAAAGTTATAGAAAGTACTCTTCATTATAATTCATTAAATTTAAACTAACAAAAAACCTGGTAATATAAGACAGCAGTCATGGTCACAAATACCCAAACAAAGGGCAATTCCTTCCTTCCTTTCTCATATCCCCCACTTACTTGGGCTTTGGTAAATGAGCAGCTGAAACTGCAACTGGCATTACCGTCTAAAACAGGCCTAGGTAGTAAGAAAAATCCCAAAACAGAATTACCAATTTACCCTAGGAGTGAGATGAAATTTTTACTCACATGCCAAGCCCCACCAGGTGGTCCTTTTCCAAGCACTATGTGGGGAATATAATTATGTTGTTCTAACTTCCAGTGCAGAACAGGTGGGTAGTCATAGCCAAAGTCAGCATCAGGGTGAAGCAACGTATCAAAAAGCACTGCAACTGGGTTTGAGGAGCGTCCTTCAAGGCCTTCTGACAGGTACTCCAGATCCTGAAGGATGACAAATTTTGAAAAATGTTCATGCAGCTTTTAATGTTCATCATGCTATTCTGATGTACAGAAGTTGAATTGTAACAGAAAACACAATTAATTCAAGTTGCACTTTAAGTAAAGGTATTTAATGTAGAGATTCAATCAAAACACTTTTAAGAAGTAACTGCTATGATTCAGTTCTTTGTAACTCTGAATAATACATCTCACTCATTTAAAAATTACATGTTAATAACAGTAGTTCTGGGCAAGTCAGCATTTGAAATTAATTGTAGAACAAGAAGTATGTGGACAAATAGAGATCAGAGCAACTAGTAACATCTATATTTATAGACAGAAGACTGCTTTTAATAAGGGATTGCTCATATTTCTAGGAGCCCCATTTTGATAAAGCAAAATTGGAATCTAAAACCATTAAGCTCTAAACATCAAGTAGAAAAGCCTCTTTTGACAGCTGTTGGCTAGTTCCAACACTAACTGTACTGCATTTTAAAACAGTGGAGATATTATAAGCATTATTTTAAAAATTACAACTAGGATTATTTTACACAGCAGTTAATGTTGAGAAAAAGTTCTAGGACTTTGTAAAATGTTCACATTTCAGCATCTATTAACCAGTCTTGTTCTAAAAACTGCAATAATTGCAAAAATTATGCAATAGCAAATACTTGAAGAGAAAATAGAGATTTGAAGAAAGAACTGGACATAAGACCAATTTTTGCTGACAAAGACAGTACAGCTTAGCTTCCTAATTAGGCAAAATATCAGGGGGTCAGGGGAGGATGAAGTACATGAAACATCTGTAGCCAAAACTTAGTCAGCTTACTTTCCTGCAAAAGAAAATACCTTGAGACCTAGGGTGAACATTACATGCAAATAGCACAGCAATGAAACAAAAACACCCTCCAAAATCCAAAGCCGAACAAACCTCTACTTAGCCCCTACAAACATAAATCCATGCTTGTATTTCAAATAAATTAGTCACAAAGGCAATACAGTGATAGCATTGTCAGTGATCCATCAGGAGTACTGTGCGGTGAGTGAAAAACAGTATTAACATGGCAAACAAATGGACAAGTGGAAAGAAAAATGCTGGAGAAGATTTAACCAATCAAATCAGACAGAAAAATCGGAGGTACATAAGGGTAACAACTACAGCACAAGAGCAACTGTCAATACAACACAAACACTGAAGGATGCATACTGTTCCAAAAAGAAAAATGGGTTGTGTTTCTAGAGGATATATGTCCCCAAAACAACTAAAAATCAAATCTTAGTAAGAATTGTAGTATTTACGAATATTTTCACTTGAACTTTTTGTACTTTAAGTATGTTAGTAGCATGTGTTCCTTGGTGATAGTGCCCAAACATCCAGGACACGACAACTGGAATTCCTGCATCAGCCACTGACCAAGTCATGCTTTAGACACTCCTGGCAAGTAGTAAGAACACAACAAACAGCAGACTGTAAAACCAATAAACACCACAAACTAAAAGCCTTCAAGAACCACAAAAACCACTACAAGCCCCAGGTTTGGATCTAATGGTCATGAGTTGATTCTATTTAAATTAACAGAGTAACAAAATAACTTATTCATGCATTATTGCTTGCAGTAGGAAAAGAGCTAGACAAGATGGCAACCAAAGCTTACTTGATCAACGATGGAGAGATGTCGAGCTTCTTCTAATTTTGTATGTAGAATGGGGTTTGGGTGTATAGCTTCAGGAGACAAATATGGCCTGTATCCAGACAGCAGGTAAGAAAGGCAAATTCCTGAAGGTCCATTTCCTGTTAAAGAAAAAAGTTACTGCTTTAGTAAAAATGTTTATAATCTACAGTTTGTTAATCACTAAATATACAGCAATAAAATAATACTGACGTAGTATAATGCCAGACCTTCTTGATTCAAAGCAGCTTATAAACTTTGCAGTAAAATAGAGCTTTTTATAGGACCATCCTCCAAATAAAGAAAGCAAAATTTTTTTCAGGTAAAAAGAAACAAATGTATGACCTTTACACCAGGAAACTAAATGCATATAAAGAAGTTCCCTAATTTAGTACAAATTCACTATTCTTGTGTAAAAATGGCCTGACAGAGAATAGCCTGCCTGTCAGTCACATGATATCTGAATATTATTGCCGTCTTATAACTTTGCATTCCCATAGGCACTGCACAACACAGAGCAGAAAGACAATCTGGAGTACATGATCTTCAGGTCTGTCCATAAAATAAAAGGAAGAAAGAGACAAGCAGAAAGCTTAAGACTGAAAGTCAGATGAGAAGTTACAGGCACAGCAAAACAGCAACATAAAAAGCTAAGTGAACGCAGACCTCCTGTAGGTAAGTGGTAAAGTACAAGAAACTCATGAATGTAAGACCACATTCATTGTTCAGCAAGAGTATCATGTCAAACACTTATTGGTTTTGTAGCATTTTCAATTTGTATATGTGCATTGCTGCAATTTTAATAGACACTTCTGTTTAAAATGTTATTAAGGGTGTAAGATAGATGGGACCAAACCATTACCATAGGGTAAACATTTCTATTTATTTGACTAGTATTAAACAAAGTAGGGGACCATATTTATCACATGCAGATACAGAAGTAACATTCATGTCGCAAAGTCAGATATCTAAATCAGAAAAGTATGTGCTATGATTCAGAATTTAAATACGTGGCTATGTATTGTTATTTCTATAGCTTCTCTTCCTCACTAACTGAATGAAAAGCACAGTGTTCTCCTAATGAGGCACTTGTAAGTACTTTGTCTTTGTTTGCACACATGGTATTTAGCACACAATATGCAAATTCTGGGCCTAAGTTACTAATTTATTCACACTTTTATATAGCAGGCATTGTTGGGTGTTTGCTCTTACTTCTAACCATTTCAGCTCTTGATATCAAGAGTTCACAGATCATTTACTTTTCCTCACCTTTGCACACACTATTTTCATCACGTGTCAACAATCCCACTTCTCCAATGCCTGTCTCTTCTCCCCTTTTCTGATTGCTCAGTCCCTAAATCCCTCATTACTTCGCTGAGATCCTGGGCATTCCCAGTCTCTTCATACACTGGAACTCTTTTTCCTCTTTCAGCAGGCTATACTCACCTGGTACCCAGTGGCAGAATATCCCATACTGTATTACAATGTTGTGCACAGACTGGTCACAACCATAGGCTGCAAGAATATCATCTGAAGAATCTAAAGACAGTGAAAAAGTTCTTCCTTACTCTCACACTGTTCTGCCCTCTCACAAACCAACCAACACAAGATAGCTGGATATGCTTCAGTCCAGGAATTTAAAGCTTAAAGAAGATGCAAGCCCCTCCTGTCACCCATTTGCCACGAAATGGATGTGAGAGACCTGTAGCAATACAGAGAAACTATCCATAACAAAATCAAATGAAATTATGAAAACACTTTAATTATACCAACAGTTCACAAGCATTCCCATGGCTGAGTAAATTATTAACTGTTTTTAGAATTATAACTTGCACACAGTAAAGAATTTTCTATCTTTTTACAAGTGCACACCTAGGTTTTTTTTTTCCTCTTGGGGTATTAACAAAGCTAGTCCACAATAAGAAGGGGAAGATGTGTGCCATGGCCAAGGATGCCATGCTAAAGTTCATTCCTACTGGATAAGGCTAAAAGAACTAAATATGTAACAAATGTTGCACAAACAAAGGCTGGCAAGGGCCAAGGAGATTACTGAGGATGGGATTATGTTAAGGTGAACTACTGTCACTGAGGTCCCTGAACTTTTCTGGGACCATCCAGGGAGCTGATCTAAACCCACTTCCTATTCTTTAAGCAGACTAAGTCCAAGGGAAAGGAATTCCCTTGAGGATATGCTGTCAAGAATACACAAGATGAAGATTCAGCTGCAAGGTCTGCAATTAGACTTGCTATGATTTTCTCAGAAAATTCTTGAGAAAAAGAGAAAAAAATGTTTTTGAAATGAGAAATTAATACCCGAGGGGTTTGTTCTTCATTTACACACAGTGCCTCCAGTATCAGCTCTGACTGCAATTAAGAGATATTACTGTTACACAAACTTAAGTTGTACAATCAATATAATTGAAAACCCCATGGCACTGCTCATTTAAGAAGCAGTTAGAAGTTTGTTTGAATATCAGCAAACTCTTCTCCTGATCAACAGCTAACTATAGTACAACCACCTTTACATTATGTGTCTAAATTTAAAGCAAATATTCAACTTCAAATATCGTAACAGCCTTGTTATTTGGATGAGAAGTGACAACACTGTTTACACAGTAATGATCGAAAATAGTGCAGAAGATGAAAATGTTTAGCGCAGAACATGCTCTAAACTTAGAGCTTCAGCATGAAATCGTTCAGCCCCAGTGGGATGGATCTGTTTCTTCCCAACACAGGTACTGCACAGAAGTTATTAAACAAGTANCAACTATTTTCATACTCTCCTACTACATTATCAAATCATTTTACATCCCTTCAAAGGCTCTTCAGTGATAACAGGCTGCCAGTGGAGAAGATCAGCTTGCAAGGTGTCTCAAATGTATCTGTGAAAAAGCGTTTGGACGATGGAGAAGTGGTCAAGGCAGCTGTGTTTGGTGTCAGCACCTACAAAGGCGCTCCAGACAAAGTAAGTATTGAGCACAGGTATTTGCATAATGCATATTTGCACAACTTAACAGTGGAAACTGAGTCACTAACCATATGGCAAACCTATACTAAGGCTGACAAAATGCCAGGAAACCATTCTCTTCAACTGTGATGCAGAACTCATCAAATGATTCACGTCTGTCACATACACGTAAGTTTGTTACATGAGCACTATTTTAAACTATCATGAAGAGAGCTTTGAGAACAGACACTGTACAAACACCAGTCTTTCAAAGTTGTGGATATTTACTGCAAACACAACTATGTTGCAACATCAATCTCCAAAATCGCTGCTTGTTTGCAGGTACTCGCTCTAGTCCCAACAGCTTTGGACTAGATTATTGAAAACCTTCTTTACTTCAGATCTTTTCTTTATCCCCTCATGAAGTCATGGTGATAATGAGCTGGTGACCAGCTGTTGTTGAAAAACCTTGGCCCAATGCACACCACGCTGGCACTCTCAATTAAGTTCTGTACCTATGGAGCCTCCTCCCTGTTACCCTGTCATGCAGCAACATTTTACAAATACAAGCCTTTAAGTGTTCAATCAAGACTACAATTTATTGTTTTAAACTAGCTGAATTGACTTGGATTCATTCTGGAAAAGATGGGAGAATATTTAGACATTAGTGATGGATGCAACAGAGAAAAAGGCAATTAATGAGAGGTTAGCACCTAACAAACATGCAGCACACGCTTTACATTATGCTTTTCAAGTCTCCCACATGACCCCACAGATTTCTACTAGTGTACCATTGACAACCTCCATGCATCCTGAAACAGACTTATCACATTAATCAAACCCCATGTTATCAACAGCAGAATCAATACAGTTCTTCCATTAAAATACTCCCGTATCTGCTGCCAAATAACGCAGCTCATTTTCTCAAAGTATAATTTGGATTCAAATATACTCCAACAAGTCCCTTAATATAATTTTATGCTACTGTTGTTAATTATAACAATTGTATTACTCTAATAAACATCTTCACTGTAAGGGTCCTAAGCACTAGTTGTTTAATGATAAATTATTTCATGCAGCAGGTCTATAAAGGCAATGGCAGTGACAGTGAATCTTTTCAAAAGTGAAAAAACTCACCTATTATTACTACAGGCAGAGTAAGAAGGGAGTTTCCAGGCAGAACAGTTTCTTCAATTAAAGGCATTCTTTTAATCTTCCTCCCAAGGCTGCCACCAAAGTACTGAACAAAGGAATTCAAAAGCTGTCCTTCGGTTTCAGTGCCGCTGTAAGTTCTAATTAAGAAGGACAGATGGGAGAAAACTCAAATGAAACAGTGAACTGTTGTCAGAACGGTCTCTTCAAAAACAGTCGCTTTTGATGTTTTACTTTAAGAGCTACGAAACTGGCAAAATTGAGACCAAAACAGATATGTTTTATCCAATCTACACAATTTTACTCTTCAGCACAGCTTTTCTAACAGAAGATTTTTAAAAGTCCACTTTCTCCTATCAAGTCTACAGAAGGATAACAAAAAGCCACAGATGGCTCTGCAGAAATGCAGATTTCTAATCTCAGTTTGTACAAAGCCAAAGTATAACCACAAACATTATTTTGATCCCACACACAGTAGAACTCATTCCTCATTATCCTTATCAAGCAAGGAGATATACACTGCCTAGCCAATTAACAACATTAAGGCCAGACAAAGCCTGAGGAGCAGCTAAGGTACAACAGCAGTGTTTATATCCCTTCCTGCTGGCTGAGCAGCACACAGGACTTCACCTCAACAAATTCCCATTCAGAGAGAAGTGAGGCCAGTCAAAGTTGGCAGTGGTGTGAGGATGGATCCTTGTGAAGTGATCCCTTTAAGCCCTAGACATAACCCACCCTACCACTGTTAAAAGTTTTTACAGAAGGAATTGCCATGCAGTCAGGTCAGTTCCTGCACAGCAGACTGCTTTCACAATGAGCCATTTTCCTAGATTTCTCAGTTCTTTCTCTGCAAAGTCTACTTAAGTTTCTTTTGTAACTCTTCACGATCTAGATGTGCTTCTAGAATACTAGGACTTGTCTAATAATGTTTTCTGTTTAATTATTTAAGAGCCCTTTCTGAAAACTTTCCAGGTCATTGAAGAAGCACATGCTATCAGTCTAGCGAGAAAGACAGAGTCAAATTTAAAATAGTGTGTTACTGCAGTTATTTCGTCAAGTCTTTTGTAAAGTAAGGACAACCAATTTTTAATTAAAAATACCCCTACCAACAGTTCCAAAGTTTTTCTCTTTACAATTATGGTTAATTATTAACAATAAATAAAAGTACTCTTATCTATTTCCTAAGAATTTGCATATCTTAAAGCTATTCTAGTGTTTCAGCAATTATTTTCTACACAGGACCAAAACCCTAAGACATAGATCAAATTCCCAGGGCCTTCAAGAAGCCACGTACACTACGTACTGCCTCAACTCCCACAGCACCCAAGATTCTAGTTAAAAAGCTTTTCCTCAATGGGGAAGTAAACTGGAGACAGAGCATTGCAGTAACAACAGCACTAGCAAACTCTGTAACACATCTCTCTGATGGCATTGTTAAAAAAGGTAGGGAGCTATTCTGAGGTTGCATCTATTTTGGAAAGTACTTGATATCACTATTCCCTGCAGTACAACAATAACAACAACAACAACAACAACAACAAAAGGCAAGCAAGTTACATGCTTACTGTTTGATTACAGGTGCCCATTAGCTCTCACAGACACCTAACATACAGACAGCATGAGTTAGATGAAGACGAAGAGTCAGAGAGGGGATATCTAATTATCATACTAATTTTTTCACCTCTGCTTTCAGAAAGGAACAGGTAGACTGTTTTGTTTTCCAGCCTTTGCTCAAAGTTGACTAAGGCAATACTACCTTGTGCTCTGCAAAAGACAGGCTTAAAGGGAGCATGCATGCTGTAGTGTGGTTTTATTATAGTTGCCATGCTTGATGGAACATAAAACTGAAAGAAACATTTCAAGACTTCTTTTAAGGGATATATGCACAATGCTGTAGGCTATAAAAGAATCTTTTAACAATAAAAACGTTGCTTCTGTGTAGCTTAGTGTATCACAAACTACCAAACCGGTGATTTTGCACAGGAACATCTTTTAACAATGTGCAGTTTCTCATTCTTTGCACAGGAACATCTGCACACTAGGTGCAGTGCATACAAAGAACTGTTGTCAGGAGCATGTTCTTCCTTTGCAAGAACATCATACCGGAACCCAGCAAGATCTGAAGTTAGGGCCACCACCTTCACAACCCCTGAACAACAATGAAAGCCTCCAAGTACCAGAAGTTTTTATCTTGATAAAACTCACGGTAGACAGCTTTGCAGTGGTGGGGATTTGGCACAATTACCTATGGCTCTAGTCCTGCAGACATGCAAGTGGGCACAAGATGAGTCAGTTCGAACACCAGTGCTTAATTTATCTTATACTGGTCATACCAAATAACCTGGAGAATTACATTCTGTCAACTGCCCAGATTCAAAACATGTGCAAACGTGTGCATCCATGATTTAGCTTTTTTTTCTTAAACGTAAAAAACCCATTAAGAGAAAAACCACAACATACATGTAACAGTTTTTCTCCCATTTGAAGAAGCTAATAATAACAATAATTTGATAATAGCTCCTAATTTGCTGCGGGTTATTAAACAAACGGTACCTTTTCCAGGTAGCAGTTTCGAAAGATCCTAGCATACACTACGTACTTTACGGAAAAAACATAAAGAAACGGACTGTGGTGGGCGGTTAACAGAAAACTCGTTATACAAAAGGAATCCGAATTTGGTCTCAAGCTGACACTTCGAGAAGGGAATTTAACACTGCGAGACTGCTGGATTTTCTCCAGGTAAGTGGGCGGAGCGGTGCCCCTCGGGGCCGGCATCCCGGGCGCCGCAGCGCTGCGAACCTCGGAGCAACACCGAGCATCAGCGGGCGCGGGCTGCCCCCGGCTCGGCTGCGCCTCGGCGCTGCCCAAGGTCACGGCGCGCCCGCCCGGGCCCCGCCGCCGCCATCCCTTCCCCGGCGGGG
>VZRQ01006819.1:1173378-1209219 GCA_013397975.1 Machaerirhynchus nigripectus
CGCTCCCCGCCGCCGCCTCACCTGAAGTGACCGGCCAGGGAGCAGCGGCAGCACCACACGGGCATGGGGAGCGCCGGCGGGGCCCAGCGATGAGGCTGCGGGGGGACACCGCACGCCGGCTCCCGCTCCTCCTCCTCCCGCCGCCACAGTGGGGCCCGCGCCGCGCGGTCCCTCCTCCCCGCTCACATGCGGCACCGGGTCACACGCGGAAGGAGGAGCCGCCGCCAGCACCGGGAGGGAGGAGGGACGAGCGGGGTGAGCAGAG
This sequence comes from Machaerirhynchus nigripectus, assembly GCA_013397975.1. Classification (NCBI taxonomy): domain Eukaryota; kingdom Metazoa; phylum Chordata; class Aves; order Passeriformes; family Dicruridae; genus Machaerirhynchus; species Machaerirhynchus nigripectus. Next base: position 1,173,644 of record VZRQ01006819.1, read on the forward strand.
AGGAGGAGAAGGAGAGGAGCGGAGAGTGCCGCTTCCTCCTGCCGGCGCTGCCGCGGCCCCGCGGGCCCGCTGCCACAGGAGGATGCGGGATGCGCCGCCTCCCCCGCGGAGGGCGGGGAGCCCCGGCCTGGCACGGGCGCAGGGCGAGTGGGAGGGCGGTGCAGCGGCACGCGGCACCTCCGCGGCCCCGTGAGGGGCTGCCGTTCCCCAGGGGACTCACACCAGGCTGCGGGGCCGTCACGGGAGGCTCCCGGCCCGTAGCGTCCTGCTGTGCCCCGTCGGGTTTCTCGTGAGATGCAAAGGAAGAAATTGACAGAAATCAAAACAATTAAAATTTTGTCGACCCACCTTTTGACTAACAGCCACTTATTCCGGAACAACGCTTCATATGTGATCAGTTAGTTGCTTTGAATTTTGTCTTATCAGACATATTTTGCAGGGCTGCTTATCTGTGGAGAAAGCATTCCTTCCCTAGTCACAGACGACACAGTGACTGTAGTTGGCAGGACCTCAGGAGACCATCCCGGCCAACCCCCTGCCCAGGCAGGGCCACCCTGAGCCAGCTGCCCAAAAGCATGGCCAGGTGAGCTTTGAGTATCTCCAAGAATGGAGATGCCTGAGAATCATGAGCTGCCTGAGCAACCTGCTCAGGTGTTCGACAATTCTCACAATGAAAACGTTTCCTTATGTTCGCGTGGATTTTCTTGTCTTTCAGTTTGTGTCCATCAACTCTCATCCTTTCCCAGGGAACCACTGAGTTCCCTCCCATCTTCTGATGAAGTCTTCTTCATCTCCTCCTGTCAGGTATTTATGGATTAAGGATCCCTCCAACCCTTCTGTTCCACAGGCCGAACGGTCCCAGCTTTCTCAGCATCTGCTCATAGTAGTCAGTCTGCTATCTGAGACACCCATGTCTTACACTGCTTTTCTCTCTCAAAGTCTACCAAACAATAAGAGTGAATGCCAATAAAATTATGACTATTTATTAAACAATTTTAGCCTTCCCCACAGAGTTAAACTTACCTGTTCTATAAATCCACAATACCAAGATCTTACAAAGCTGAGTTACTGTTTCTGAAGTGGCTCTTGGTAGCTGACAGTCCAGTTCACCTCAAGGTTGTTCATTCAACAGACTGTATGTCTGTAGTCAGAGAATAATTACTGTTTAATAGATCTGGTCTGGTTCCAGTACAAAGGATGACTTTGTTAGATATGTGCTCTGTAAAAGCTTAAGGCAAAAAAACACTGGAGCTGAGTTGTACCACTGAGGAAATACAGAATATTGACATACAATCTATATTTTGAAAGGATGAAATACATTCAGTTAAACACATTGTTCTTCAAGTGCAGCACCAGGTCAAATATGTCTTTAGACCAGAATTAACCACATGAAGCTGCATTTAGCTTGCTCTGTCGTCAAAAATACTGCCTTTAGTCCAGGAAACTATGGGAATGATTTTTATGTTGACCAGATAACTCATACTATTTGAATATTCATACTGTTTTATTAAAGTTGTGTTCTGCTTTTCAGTGAGTTGCAGAAAACTACAACAGAAAATATTATTTTTTTCACATAATAGTTTGCTCATAGTCAGGACAACCTCCTCCCAGATACAAAACTCCATGTCTGCAGGACCTCACATTCCAAGGAAACCAGCTATAACCAAACAAAAGTTTTTGGGGTTTCACCAGCTACTTGGTGGCACTATCAGATGACATTGACTTTAAAATCAACATATTAAGGATGTATTTGGTTTTAAGTACCACCCTTATTTTCTCCCATAAATGAATCTGGCTATCTAGAGTATAACACAGAACCTTAGCTATACTGGTACTATTATTAGTTTGTGTTCTGATCTTTATATATATACACTTGAGAAGAAAAGCAAACACACCTGTGTCCACATCTACAATGGGGATGTGTCTTTCCCCAGCATGCTTTCACGTTTAAAATTAAAAGATTATATTGGAGCTTATGTTTGTGATATAAAAAGGTAGATTGGAAAAAGTACGTTAGAAGTACTAAAGTACTTCCCTGGAAATTATGTTCTGCATAGATACCTTGATTTATAATTAATTATATGTTTCTCCCAGAAGTAAAATTTTCTGTTCCCTTTAAATTCTACATGTTAACCTGGATTTTTCAAATGTCTTCATTTTTTGGTTGGGATTTATTTCAAATCCATGTCTCAGTATAAAATGTATTTTCTTTAGATGTACCTTTGTATTAGTTATTTGTCACTAAGGTCGGAACACATGGGAAGAGACTAAAACATACCAAGCCACAGAAAACATTTCCTCACATTTTAAAGGGATCTATTTTTCCTGTTGAGTTCATTTTTGTAAAGAGATTCAGGCAGTTTTTGGCTGTTAGCTTTATTCCAAATCTTTACATTTTAAATCATGCTAGCCAATTAGCTAATTTAAATTTCCTTTCTTTTGCTAACACTCACTATACCAATTTAGGTAAAAAAATTGTGCATTTGTTCAAGAATTCTCTTTTTTCAAAATCAATTTAATTTGAAAATATTTCTTCCCCACATATTCAGGAAGTCATTATCTCAACCAATGATATTGGAAAATGCATTAAACAACTTTTTGTTAAGCACAAGGGTATATGAAACAAAATTTGTAGCTTCTCCCGATCAACTGACTGGTAACTAAATATGTTTAGTACTGACTTGACACTGCAGAATTCTTAAAAATCCTGCATGAGGTGGAGCATCAGAAGAGGAGACTGTTGCCTCAAACCACGATACACAGCATGGAGAAAAAGGGCTTCATCCTCTTCTGTAGAAGCGGCATGTAGCTGGAGTAGCTGGAGAATGACGCCAACTGCGTGCTGAACACAACCTGCACATTGTAATACAGCATGGGAAACAAGGAAAGTGACTGCAACATTCTGGTAAGATTCCCAGGCCCCCACCCACTGCAATATGAGATTAAAGTACAAACTAAGTAGAAAATAGACCTGCAGGGCTTCAAATGTCACTACAGGAATATGATCAACTCTGTCTGAATGAATAATGCAGTATCTCAGTTCTGGAGCTTACCCAGGACAGGTGTCTCATCAAGAGCGAACTTGTTCCCTGTAACATTAAATGACTCCAAAAGATGTGTGAACTGCAAGGTCCAGCAAGTGACAGTGTAGTGAAACATTTTCTGAGATAAGCAAATAGAAAGTTTGCCACAAGCCTGAGGCACCCAGCCCAAAGCACGAGGTGCTGAAGGAAGGCCAGGAGAGATTAGGAAGGCTTGAGTTTATTTGCTCTCAGTACTGTTAAGCAAGGCGCAACTCGAAAGCCTAGCTACAAAACAACTTTCTTCCTGGCCAAGTTAAGAAAAACAAATTGTAAAGATGGGGGAATCTCAATCAAGAAGTTCTGTTGCAGTTTTAACATATCCTGCCAGAGAGTCAAGATGCTTGTCAAGAAGCACCAAGAAAAGATGCTTGTAAGACAAGCCTAAAGGAGCAGGTCTGGTTAAGGTTCCTGGGATCTTTTTATCATCTGTCAATAAAATTGTTTTCAGTGGTTCTCTTCAGATGTTACTAAGTGCTAATGAAATAATACTTGCTTGAGAATAAAGATGCAACAATTTCTGTGTCAAAGAATTATCTGAATAGTATAGAAGTTTTGACAGGAGGGTTTTATGGGCCTTTTGCACCTCAGGGAACAATTTGTCTGAACATCCCAAAAGGTGTCTATGTAGTATTCTGTAATTAAAGAAGAGACAAAGAATTCTGCCATTGGTTTAACTCGGTCTGGAAGCTAAAACACCACATAACCACTTGCTCACTGCCCCCAGTGGAATGGGGTAGAGAATCAGCAAAAAGGTAAAACCCATAGGCTGAGATAAGTCCACTTTCGTAGGACAGAAAAGGAAAGGAAAATAATAATAACAACTATAAAAGAACATACAAAAGTGATGCACAATGCAGAGGTTCACCATCTGCTCTTCAGTGCCAAGCCAGTTCCCGAGCAGTGGCCTGATGTCTTATTCTGTAAATAATCCCATCTAAGATCACTGATAATATTGATGCTAGCAATTAATAATTCTACTTTATATCACATGTAACTATCAAGAAGCACATTCACTTCTAGGGAAGCAATTCTTCAATTTTTAATTAGGAAAGACTTCCTATTACCTCCGAGTTTTTCTCTTTATAAAAATGGAATTTTCCCCTCCCAATTTCTGCAGATATTTCTTTGTGCTTGTTGTTTTGCCAATGTACAGCTCCTAGAGCTAAATTATTATATAGGCTACATCTAACCCTCTATCCCCCAAAAATCTGCAAAATGTGATTCATTAAGCAAAAATAATCATATTTCTGATTATGCAAAAACTTAATCGTAAGTAGCTCCTTAACTATAAATTAATTTTAATTCCATATTTTTGTAAGTCTGATTTATAATTTCTTAAATAGGTGGGCCTATCTCTATTGTGTTGCTTTGCTTTCTTTTAAATGTAGCACTGTGATACTAACAGCATTTTTATATAAATGTGAGAATGTACAGCTTGTTCCTGACAGTGTCCAGTGCATGTGTCATGCTGTCTTCTCAGCCAGTGGCTCACACTGTGTAGAGGACTGAGATTTCATAGGAGATGTTGGAAAAAGTATAACATGGTTCTAAAAGTGTCAGAATTGCAATTGGATTCATGTGAATTTCATGTTTCTCAGTTCTTCTGTTTTGAAACACAGATTGTTCCCAGCTGCTGCTGAAGCTGCCTGTTATGAAAGTCAGGTTGCATCTCTTAGGGATAGTGCCAAATCCATGGGGAAGTGTTGTGTACTTGCATGGATGTTTGAAAAGCGTGAGGAGAAGACTGTGTGCCAAGCAAACTGGTCAAGGCTGGCATATACAAGGGCCCAAGGGATTTGAAGAATAATATAAAGAATGATAACAATAGTTTTCAAAGCCAGGACAAAACCCCAGGGGTTGAAAACCTGAAATTATTTGGTTGCTATCGGTTGAACTTCATTGCATTCCAGCCTACTGAGGGGTTTTTGTTGTAGCTTCTGCATTACTCCCTTCTTTAATCTATTCAAAATCCAGCTGTCATAAACATCCTATTGCTTTTGCTACTTCACAGATTTCTTTAAATCACACTTGGGTTGTATTGCCCAAGGGGGGAATGAAGGAGATTATGGGAGAGAGGATATCAAGTAGTGAAAGATTGAACATTCTAAAATAGCTCTTAAAGATATTAAATTAAAAAGGAAAATAAAGGCGTTCATTACTGGATTGGACAATGTAATTACTTGTTGGGTCTTAGAATAACAGCTGTTTTTTCTTTCCTGCTTTTCCTAGTATCAGCCATGTCTATTTGTAGTGTTTTATTTCTGATTGAGTTCTTAAGAGAGCGATGTGTTTGGGTGGGCAATTCTGTCCTGGAGCCTTGTTTCTGATTAGGGCTTTCAACTTGTGCAGTAAACCGAACTCAGTAAGTGAGAGTGAAAGAAACCCCCCAAAATAGGAGATTATGAAAATATTTTGATGAAAATTACATTTACTGCTGTTTTGAAATTTCACTAAACCTTATACAGCAGTCAATCTCACTTTTAGTGTAGCTGTCAGTACTATTTAAAATCTGCTGCAAGATGATAAAAATACTAGTGTCTGTTTTTATTCTAATACTTTCATTTCCTAAAGTTGACCAATAATAATTAAAAGTGACAAATGTTGGAATTTTTTTTTCCTCTATTGCCAGTGGTTTGCAGTTTTGTCACAGAATGGGAGATGCAGTTGCTGAAAATTAAGGGAAGTCACTTCTCACAGTATCCAACACCCACCATATACTTATTTCAAACTTTCTGCCTTCCCTTCCATTAGGCACAAAAGGAAACAAAAGAACAGCCATACAAAAAATTTTCTCTTTAAATGCTAGATTTCTGTATTCTAGGAGCGCAATACCCACTGACAGCTTGGTTATAGCTGCACCTCCGTAGCAACAACACTTCCACCACACTTTGCAGTCCATATGAACATGCCTCATTATTTTAAGTCACGCTATTTTAATTGTCATATCTATTAACTGCTTCCTGTCTGTAAAAGGCATAGGACTGCACGGACCCTGGAATTTAAAGAGCGAAATCAGGTGTGACCAGTCTGTAACGAGGTAGGTGGGTAGAAAGCAGAGACTGCAGGTTACAGGAAAGGGAACCAAAAGGGTGTTCACATCATCCATGTGCCTCTGTGTGTGCTTTAACTACACATAGGTGTCCTAAAAAATAACAAAATCCAGTCCAAAAAGCAAACCAGCCCATTAACAAGTGTTGCAGAAAGCTCTAGAAACAACAACAGGATTTTCTGCTCTCTACCAAATATATTATCAAGCCTCTTATAAGCCTGCCTAACCATAACTTTTCTCACTCTTTTGTAACCCAGTCTTTTGTTTTGCATTCTGTCTTGTTTTTGCAGACCACAGGAATGGTGTACAGCTTGCATTTGGTTTTACATGTGCTTGAGGATAGAATGGCATTTGTCTTGGGTGGTGACTTGGCAAAAGTTTTGGAAGCATTTGCCAGTAATAACAGTAGTCATAGCTTGTTTGTTTTTCTAAAGAAAGTATGTATTGTACTAGATGGGCATTTTTAAGGACCAATTTGAGGCATATAAATAAATAAGTACTTACTATGTGTTTTCCTATCTGAGAGTAAATGGATTATTCCACAATCTTTTTTTTTTAAGTCTCTCTCTCTCTGATTTCCTTGTACATGGTCTAAAGGATGATTTGCCTGAGTGTGTGATTATTCCTCGCTCATTGCTGTAAATTCAGCAGCAGTTTGCATAAGATGTGATGGATTCCAATGTGGTTGTTCCTCTTTTGTGTTAGAGAAAATGCAGAATGTATTACAACTTCAAGGACACATTTTGAGAGTAAACACAGAGCTCTTGGTGTGAAATGCTAAGAACCATAATTTTTGTCATGAGGTTTTGCTCCTTGGGAAATATCAAAATTTGGATGTAAATATTACCAGTTTCCCCTCAGATTTACGTAGTAAAATTTTCCATCACAATTTCTAAAAGAGTATTCATATATATATATATGTATATGTATGTGTGTGTTTAAGTAATGAGTACATCTGATGTGGTGTGATACAGATAAGTTTTTGAAATATTTTAATTTAATTTTATAAAATTTTATCTTAAAATTGTGTTTTAAAGTCTTCATGTTTTAAAACAGCTGTTAAAAACCAAGCAAATTACCTGACCCAATATTGTTATGTTTTTTTATATCAAAAGGCATTTAATATCAAAGGTGAGGAGTGGCAAATGCTTTTAAACTAGAGAACCCATATGACAAAGACAAAATCATGGAATATAATGAGTTGGAAGGAACCCATCAGGATCATTAAGTCCAACTCCTCGAAATAATAGAATAGTAGGAAATATTTGCTAAGCTCACCTGTTTCTGAAACAGATGACTGACCATGCCACAGACCACCTGTAATAGCTGTGATGAATTCCAAAAAGAAAGCTTATAATAAACTGCTCTTTAGATACTTTAAGGTCAGTGTTATATAAGAACATTAATTCTTCGAAGAGCATTTCAGTCTGTCAAAATTAGCAGCTTCACCACAGCAAATCTTTTTTTTTTTTTTCAGCAAGCTGTAAAACAAAGTTAAACATTTGGCCACCTCCTACATATTTTATGGCTGAAACATGTGTATTTTTATGAAGTTAGGGAGTCTTCAACTGTGGAAGAGCAAATCACTTTGGAAGAAGTGAAAGAGATATAAGCAACCCCACCCTAAATGGGTTATCTGATTTTTTCATTAAATCTGCATGAGTAACACAGTGATGGTGAAATTAGATAAGAAAATCCAAACCATCAAACTGAACCATGACGCATTACCTGCACTCAACAGTACGACTTGCTTCTTTAGCTATGTCTGAAGGAAACAATAGCAATTACTTTGAGGAGAAAAATAGGGAAATAAAATCTAAGGCCTGTTTAATGCTTTAAAATGCTTATGACAAATGTTTTTATTTTTCTAGTGCTTATAGGATGATCTTCATCACTCTGTCCTTCGTTTTGTCACTCCAGTACTGAATTCTACAGAATGTGAGGGAAAAGTATTTTTTTTTCCATTTCTACAGCATGCATTGCTGTTATACTGTAGTCTGGATTGTAATAATTTGGAATACTACAATATAAAGGCATATTTAGAATTATATTTTAAATAAACAGGCAGTGTACAGTACCAGATAAGGGCAGATGCTATTATACCTCCCTGAAGTATTTATCTCAGTAGTCAAATATACTTTCCTGGTGACCAGATGCTACTGATTTGCATCCTCAAGTAGTATTTTTTGATGAATGTCTGATGGAAATAAAGTCATCTAACTCCTTGCTGGGATTGCATGAAAACCATGGGGTCAAGTTGCTGTAACCAACTGGGACAGAGGCAGACAAGACCCTTAATTTCACATGTTCTTAAGTGGCTTAGTGTTTCTGGTACCTTTGTTTTGGGCTCAGCCTCAGTAATGTCCATAGGTCTCTGCATTTGCTTAAAAAGCCCCATGCTATATTCCTGAAACAACAGATGGAAGTCTCACTGATAATAGCTTTATTCAACCTTGCTGGAAATGTTAAGCCCAGCAACAATAAAGGCTTAACTGTTCTACATGCCAGCCAACTGGCCCTTGCATATTACAGAAAACAATTGCAAGCATTTAGCATTTCAGTACACATACAGCCGAGCTACTTGGGAATGTGGGATCTGAGTACTTAGCCCTGAAGCACTTGTGCTGCCGAGTGATCAGTACTGGGGACCTCATCTTTGGAAAACTATGGGTTATATACATTTCAATTTTGCTGTCACATATTCAGATGAAAGTGAAGACATTGTTTTAAATTTGCTGAAACTCCAGGGACTCTAGGACAGAATTTAGGCTTGCTCACTTTACACTGATATGGCAGAGTAAGGAAGGTATGAGACTCCAGTAAGACACCTGGAACTGGAATCGGAAATGATTTCTAGCTGCTGCCTGGAGAGCCCAGTTAGGTGCAGCCTGCATCAGCTGGAGCCAGTCAGGTGAGCTTGCCACAGCTGTATCAGATGGTTTAGGGAAGAGCATCATCTTTCTTACTTAGTGTAGACTTACGCAGCTCTTCTGGGGTGCAAAGGCACTGATAAGTGAGCAAAGGATTTCTAGCAAATTGTGATGTAAATAGTGTAGTCTGTGTATTTGCACTTGTCCTTTTGGGTCCTTGACAGGGTACTCATGCTTGTAAATTCTACATATAAAAGCTGGTGTAAAACGAATTAGAGATAGGAAGGAGAAAAGCAATGCTTTATATGTTTCGAATTTAATTTTTGTGATTTTTTTTTTCTGGAGTATGAATCACTAGTTACAATTAAAATTATTCCTCTTGACAATTTTTGGTATGAAAACCAGGGTTTTTTTGGTTGCCTTTAGTTTCCTGATTGCATGGTTGTTATATGATTATTATATGATTTTGCTTTTTCTGATATCACTAATTTATTTTCATTCTTAAGTTATGTTATTTATTAAAAAAAAAAGTTCCACTTAGCTTCAGCTATTCATGACTTTGGTTTAAATACTTGAAGATACTTATGATGCTGTTTTTATTTTAGATGTCAGATATACTTTCCTTCTTCTCTTCCTTTAAAATTATTTTGATGTCTCCAAACCCTTTCTCTGACCCTTCATCCCTCAGATCACCAGCATATGAACATCAGTATTCAGTTTGCTTCTATTAAACTCTTACTTTTCCAACAGGACCTTTCCTTTATTTGCTTTTATTTGTTGTGATTTATCTAACATGTTGTTTAGAAATGCTTCAACTGAGAACAACAAAACTCCATCACTTTAAGAAATTATCTTAGCAGAATATATATAACTGTGTATCATTTCAACTACAATCAAAACCTACAGGACTCTTTTAATTTGTCCTTAAGACTCTTCCTGGGAAGTTTAAAATCAATCCTTGGAGATCCACCAGCCAAAATTTTACCTTTTCTAGTGTGACGTTACTTATGGCAGCAGTGGATTACTGTGCTTATTATGAAACAAGGACAGAAAGGTCTCCTCTCAGGAGATGACAGATCATGGCAAAGCTTTTTGAATGAAAGATCACTAGATCTTTTAATACATTAAAAGCAATGTATTTTCATGTTTTTTCTTTCAGAAATTGTTGAGTTATAGTCTATGCATCTTGTCCTGCCATTCACTTACAAAATCTATTGACTTCATAGTCACAGACTAAAGCCCTGTGGCTTTGGCCATCTATTCTTTCCACAGTGCCTGATACCAGCCCCCTGGAAGTCAGAACACTGAGTTCATAGTACTCCTGATATGTTCAAACTATCAATTCTGAGTAATTTTAATAATTTTTTTTCAGCTGTGGTACAAGGATAATATTATGCCAGCAAGGCACTTGCTTTAGAACACTCTTTAAACTTGCAGTATCAACCTCTTTTTGGAAAATGCGGTTCCTTGTTTTCTCTGAGTAATAAGAGTTCTCTGCTGCATATTTAGGCTACTAGTTTAAGGTCATTGGAGTTTTTTTATTTTGCTTGATGTCTTTGCTTTTGCTTTGAGAAAACCAAGAGGCTCCTGTTATTGGCTTGTGTCGCGTTTCTGATCAAAAGCTTTCCATTATGTGAGAGAAAAAAGTATTTCAGATGCCCAGGCTAGATTCATCTAATCTCCTAGGAAAAATCACTCCATAGCTGTATCCCGAAGAGAAAGAATGCTTTGCTGAGGATGGGATCACATGCTCTGTACTGCCACTGCCCTAATCCAAGGCAAACTGAAATGTTTCATAGCATCCATAAAAGACATCACAGTGCTTGGGGCAACAGGGCATTCAGCCAATGCCTCTAGAATTACTTTTTCTATTTCAGTCTCTTTGTTTTAGAATAAAAGCATTTCCACTTTTAGAGGGGTATAGCAATATTTTCAAAGATCTCCTTGTTAACTTTACTTTTGAAAAATTATCTGCAAGCAGAAACAGTAAGTTCACCAACAGTGTTCCCTTAAACATTGCCACATATTTGTGGCATTCAGGACACATCCTGAACATCTCAGCTGCCTTGTCACATCAAATGACTGGAAGGCATTTTGACATCATTTAGCCTCTGACCTTAAATTTCACTCTCAATAAGCAGAAACCAAAACATACCGCACAAAACACTGAGAAAATAGAAACTGCGACTGTGTCATTCCAAAATGAATCCCTATCACTGCAGATGAGACGTTTCCCCGCTTTCACACAATAGATGCTTTTATTTATTACTATCAAGACTGGAGCCAAATCGAACAATCTCTCTTTGTACACAGATACTTCTTTTAATTTGTTAGTGAGTTGGTCCTTTTAAAATTGCTAATTAGCTGAGCTGTTACTAATGTGACTCAAATAACTGGAAAATCTCTGATCATATGATCACAGGGCTATTCAACTGACGGGTCCACAAGTACCACTCATTCACCTTGTAAGTAAAGTAGTGTCTAGCCCAGAAAGAGAAAACCAAAGTAATACATGCTGCTCAAATTGCCAGTAAAAAGAGTGTTCTTGATATAGCATTTTAACACTTCACATACTTGATTAAATGCTCAATTCATTTCTTTAGCAAAATAAGCACAAAACACTTCTTGCAAAATGAATAGATAATTTTTATGCAGAGGATACTTTGTTAATTTCCAAGGTTCTTGGGACATACTGAAGCATCTTACTTGCAACGGAGTTGTTACTGCAGAACATACATCCTCATCTGTATTTTGTGTACTTTTTATTACAATGTTAAGTCCTTCAGTTGCCTGGTGTCAATCAGCACACCTGTGTTTTCAGTGTGTAGACACTGTTATTAAATCTAGGTTCACATTACTGTTGTCTGAAGTACTTTACAAATAAATTGTAGTGTACTTTGCTCCATTATTTCTCTGTATGTTAAATTTTGGGGGGGGGGGGGCGGNTAAAAAAATTATGTTCTCATTTTACGTCCCTTTCCTTCCTCTGGAGAACCATTCACCAAACCATTGACCCTACTTTAGCAGCTAACAGCCAGCTGGGGAGCAGGGACTTGTGAGAATTCTTTCTTGCCTGTAAATCAGTTTGTTTTTTCATCCAAGTCAACTGAGTTCAGCTTAAATTACCAGATATGGAGTTGGTAGTAACTGGCATTTAGCGAACCCTTTTTTTTTCCCCCTTGAATCCAGACCTTCTCTTTAGTCTGTGTGGGCAGACTTTAATTCTGCTCTGGTCTGAAAGCAGAACAGTTGGATAAATGACTGTGTCTAAGCACTGCTCTCCAGAAGACTTTATTAGCAGAAGCACAACACTCTTTCAGTGAAGAAGTCACACACAGCCAGGTAGGAACCCGACAACGGTGAACTGTCTGCACCCATCAACAGAGCCTAATCATAACTTATATTTCAAATAAGAAATATAATCTAATTGGTGAATGCATTCTTGCTAGGTTTGCTCATGCTTAGAAACAGGAATGAGATGGCAACTGTGCAAATGTTAATACCTAAATATGCTGGTGGTGCAAATGTTTTCAAATTCTAGTCCACAAGTCTTATTTATGTAAGACTCCTGTTCATGCCCATAAATGAATCAAAATGAAGGTAGAAAAGCTGTAACTTAGAAGTCTCTTCTGCAAGTATTAGTAATAATTCAGTCTAGAACATAAAGTGAAGAATTTTGAGGTTGAGGACATATTCCATTGCAGGCTACCTTTATCTTTTTCTTATATTTGCAGTAGGTTTCCACTGCAAATCACAGGCTTAGTGTAATGGTCTTTGCATCAGAGGCCACATTGTGACTGAATAGACACTACTTGCAAAAAACCCCAAAACCTACATCTGTGTTTTGGTAAAAAAGGGGAATTCATTATTGTGGCTTTGTTACCTAAGCATGGTAGTCTTACTACAAATGAGCAAGGATTTCAATTAGCAAGGATGTACATTAATTGTTTTAATGTGTGTCAATCAAGAAAGAGCTCATATATAAACAAGTTTTAGCTAATAGAGGATTTTATCATGTTGTCTGACCTGAATTATTTAGGTCATATGTCACAGTTTAAAGACATAAATGATGATTAAAAAAAAATGTTGCACAGTAAAAAGTTTACTGTCTTGTCAGTACTAATAAATTTTACTTTAATTTCTATAAATATTAAATTACAAGACTGTTCAACATGTAGATGCTCAGCATTAACAGAGATACTAAAAAAGCAAAAAAATTTTTTTTCTCTTTTCCTTTTTTCTTTTTTTTTTGAGAGTACTTGAAATGAAAAATTTGTAAAAAATTGTATGAATTTGAATAAAAAAGTTACCAAAATAGTTTAGTTTTAGATTGACATCATGCAATCAGACTTTCCATTTCTGTAATAGGCTGATGTGATTGCAGAATTCCACAAGTAATTTTGAATACAAGGTTTGGAATTTGAATACAACATTTTTTAAGATTGGTTGCTAGGTAGACATATTTCAGATTAAAAATGAACTCAGGTGACACCTCATTCTTGAGAAGGAAAGCTGCTGCCCAAGTAATTCATTAATATGATTACATGAACAGAAAATTAAAAGCATGACCAGAAAATCCAACAGGAATTCTTATGGAAAATACTCACATAAGTAGAGTATTAGAAGAGAAAGACTAGAATGCAAGAAATAACAGAATTATTTTAGGAAATTGGATGTTTTTCTGCAACATGCCTATATCTTTAGCAACTATTGAGCCTCTTGAGAGAAAAACTGAGTGGTTTGTATTAACCCACTGGTGTGGTTAGCTCAGTTCTGTACATTTCAGCAGGACCTCTCCTGATGATTATCCACTCCCCTGGGGAACTGGACTAGTGACATTAAGGTTGAGGTGTTTTGTATGTTTTTTATGTGGTGGGGTTTTTTTTAACAGGAAAAATGTTAAGTTTTAAAAAGTAAATGGGATGCAAGAGAGTTAGTAAGCATGGTTTGTGTTTTGAAATATAAATAAGAAAGAAAACAAGCTCCTTGTAGTTCAAAGTAATATGTGAGAAGGAACAAGAACAAAGAAAAAGGTCACTGTACCTGAAACAGTGAAAGGAAACCCCAACAGGGCAGCTGAGGAGCATTATCTTGCAGAGGAAAACTAATGCAGAAAATTTTGGCACCATACTGTGTTTTCACTGCTCAGTTCAGTGTCTCTTTCAAAACACCCTCTCTGTTGCTCTGGTGGTTTTAGGGAGCTCAGGACTCATGTCTCAAATACCCTGAGGAAGAGCACAAATTAGATACAACAGGTAATGCATGTCTCAAAGCTTTTGTTGTGAGTTCCATGTCCTTACGGAGTGGAGCACTGTAAGAGGCATTCTTGACTTATCCACATTTTATAACACTGACAATTGAGTACAATTGCACCTGGGTAGAAGATGATGCTCAGTAGGCATACATTCTTATGCTGAAATTCAGATATCTGGTTGTTATCACTATCCTTAGAGAAGGCTGAAGAATGATTGTATGACTAAGACTCTGAGGGATCCAAGCTGGAAGTCTGAAAATATATGTGAAGATCACCCCACACATTTCTTTAAATAGGCATCTTTTTCAAGGAAATAGATACTTGGGAAACAGGTTGCTGTTACTCCCTGAAAGCAATACAGTAGTCAATGAAAGAAGTTTGATATGACAGTGTTTGCTTTACCTTTAGCAGATCAGGCATTTAATAAAGTAAACTAATCTGAATATATGAAACAGTTATCAGGTTTAGAAGCAACTGAAGTTTATAATGTGCTGTAGTTTGAGATTAAATTTTTACATTTTATAACAGAAATTATGTGAAAACAGTGAGCAAAAATCAGCTTTCTTGAATTTCTGTTTCTGATGCATAATTAGTAAAGTTATTGGTTCTGTTTCTTTTTGCTGTATGGTCCTTTATGGAAGTTACAGTGCTGCCACAGGAAGCATCTTCCTCTCTTGTTGATCAAGCTGTGTGTCATTTTCCTCTGTCTCTTCACAGGTACTTTTGGTCTACATCATGTTTCTAAGAGTCACCAATTTTTTGCCTTTCTGGACGTCTGGTAAAAATATTTGCATGTCTTTTATTTCCTCCATTTTCCTTTTCCCCAGTGCACTTATTCAAATGCTCCTGACAGGCTGCCTCTCTCATCAGCCTTATTTTGCTTCTGTCCTTTTTTCACTATGTGCTTGTATTCAGCCCTGTATTTTTTTGGCAAATGTTCTCTTCTTCCCTTCTCTTGTTACATCTGTTTTTCTCTTCTGTTTCTTCTCAAAATGACACTCCGGATAGATGTGAGTCTTTAAAAGGAATAAAAAGAAACCTGGAAGCAAAAAAATTCAACCTCAATGTTTGATTAAGAATAATGATCAGTTTAATTCAACACTATACGTTTCCCACAAATAACATTCATTTAGTTCATGAGTTTATTTGTCCTTTATGTGTCATCGCTTGAACATGTCTCTCTTTTATCACCTTACTGTGGTTTTGAAATTAATTTTTTAATTGAGGTGTTTGTATATGTCTTCTGAAGTCACGAATTCCCCCACCCCTGCCCCTTCCTTTCCCACACACACTTTCTGTCTGAATAGTGGCTCTACTGGTTGGAGTACTATTTGTAGTTCTCTCTCTGAGCCATCAGTCTAAAAAAAATGCAGTGCCTGGTTTATTTTAGCTTTATGGATCACTTGTGGAAAGACAAAAAATATCTACTGATTGACTGTGTCACATGAAGAATAATGGTGGTGGTGCTGTTGTTATGACAGCCTAAAGACATAATCAAGACAGATTTTCTTGGTGAAAGCAGTATCTTTTATTAGACCAGCTCATAGCACTGGCAAAATTAGACAAGTTTTTGGGCATGTGAGTCCTTTTTCAGGTCTGAAATAGAAGCAGACTTCAAAGCTAAGTACAAGTTGAGCGCATTGTCTTATCACATTTGTTGTGCTCAGACCATCTCAAAGGGAAAGATAGAGGAAGGAACAGTGAGAGAAAGAGGAGTCTAAGGAAGAGATACATCAAAGGGAATGTGGGAGGTTTTTCTGTCACAAAAGCACTGTCTCTGAATTCATGGGTTTTGGTATCCAGCAGATTTGTGAAAGCACACAAGTTTTTCTTTGGAAAATGTTGTAGGAATCCTTGAGGGTCTGGCCTAGGATTTTCAAAATGCAGTGATTATTTTCTGAGAAATACTCTCTCCCTGATAACTGGGGAACTTCTGTCCTTTACTTGTGTGTGTTCATTCTCTCTGGTGCCTGCCAGTAGTTGCTTAGTTTCGCCTCCAGAGTTACTCTGAGAGCACTCAATGCACCTGATATAAAAGGACCCCAGAGTTACAGGCCGTAGGAGTTGATTGTTCTGTGTTAAGGCATATCTATTGTGCTGGTAGTGGAGAGATGTTGGTTGAATTTTGTACTTGTGCAGGGCCTAGATACATTAGTTTGTTTTGGCCACAGGCAACTTGCCTCTCCTAGTGGGTTTAGTGAGGTTGGGGCCTTTGTAATTAGAAGGGAGGATCTGGAGAGCCCTATTTCAAAAAAGGATTGTTTTTCTAATAAATCTTTCAATGCTTGAATGTGTGTTCCAGCAGGTGAAATTGCAAGTGGGAAGGATGTATAAGGGCTATGCTATTTCAACATCGTGCATGTCCAACATTTTGACCTGTTTTTCTACTTATAGCAGTCAGTCTGATAGAATATATTATTATTACATAGAAACTCTTAATAATACACCCTTGCTTTTTTAAAAAAAAGGTCCTAACATCAAAAAAAGAGGATAAATGATGTTAAGATTAGCTTTTGTACAATCTGCGTCACCATGTGTCAAGACTGTTGATTGCACTGCAGTTGAAACAACATTTATGAATCACTCTGTTAGGGAGGATTTGCTACTAGTGTTGCATTTAACCTTTTCCCTAAATCTTTTTGTTTAGGTAGGAGCCCAACATGATGATCAGTGTGTATGAGCATTGTTAACATTTGTTAACCTCATCTTCATCGACCTTTTTCACTTCTGCTACCAATGGTCTTTCTTGGTGACAGTGCTGAAATATTGTGTCCATACTGTCTAAGTGAACAGCCAACACTGTCCTGTTCACTGTAGGGAATCCAGTTTGTGTCTAAATAACCAGACAACTGTGCCTCCTCTATTTGGGTAATGATTTATAATCCACTTCTCCCTGGTTTCTCATAAATCTCTCTCATGATATTTTCTCTTTCAGCCAAATATTTTCCCCAAATCCTTTTTCCCTGAAGCTCCAGGTATATATTCTGTCCCTACATGACCAAGTGCTCCTCAAGAGGGAAATCTCTGGAGTTTCAAGTACACAGTACAGGTGGGTAATTGGCCTTTGTGATGCTTGTAACATGAGTATTACAGCAATTAATATCAGCAATATTATTTAGTATTAAACCTTTGAAGAGGTACTGAAGTGGTGCTATGAGCACTTGTAATTCTTCAGGGTTTGGAGATGACAGTGCTTTGCAGGAGAACTTCCACATAGCATCATATTCCTTAGTGGAGCACAAGAGAAAAGAGCTTGTAATTATTTGGCAAAGGGCAGTGAAAATGGTCTCACTGAGAGAAGGATCCCAGGAACTTTCAGTCGGGGCAGAACCTTTTCTGGGCATTCATTGGTGAAAAGAGTGGAAAGGAGGGATGCCATTCAGGCAGACCGTGAGTTTTGAGAAAGATAGCACTTCTCCATGGGAAAATAAAATATTAATAGTAAAGAAATAGCATGGGGAGTTGCAGCACTTCCTGATCTCCAGTGCTTCCTGAACTTGAAGTTGTTTCTCTTTCGACTTCTCCCTAGAAGCCAGACACATCCAAAGCAATTCATACTGTGCAACTGTCTTATTTGCAGGTAGAATAATATGTTTCCAAAATGCCTTTTCTTATTTTTTCATCCTACAAAATCACAAAAAAACATGGGAAAGCCTGAGGTTTCAATAATGGCATAGTGTGCTGGTGTTCTCAGCATTGAGAATACTAATTTAAGAATAAAGGCTCTTGTGACCTGTACTTTATAGTCTGATTTCAAAATGTTGAGCAGGAGTGTTTTGTTTTAAAATTATGTCTTCTTTCATGACAAAACTTCCCACAGTGTTTTTATACTTTCCATCTGGCTCTACCAGAATTGTTTCATTCTTTCCCAGTAGAGACATATCTTGTGGAAAGCCATTTGTAAAGCCAATGGTGTATGTGTAATACAAAATATAACGCGAGATAAATTCTTAGTGCTTTCTGGAAGACAAAGTCTCTGAAAACAAACAGTCACCAAGAACATACCATAGAGGCTCTCCCTTCGAGGGTCCTCTCACACTAGCCCCCAGTCGACACCATGCTCAAAAGCTTGGAGATGGCTCTTCCCAGGGCAACACGGGGCTGTTTGGCTGTTTCTGCCAAGAGTTTGGCCGAGCGTGAAGGAACAGCTTCCCTTGCAAGCTGGTGGCTGCAGCAGTCAGTGGCCCCAGAGTGCTGGTGGGGCTCGGTCTCACACCATTGTAATGAAATAGCTGGGATGGCTACATTGCCCAGGGACTCGGCCTCTTTAACAACCCTGGCCTGACAGATGCAGCTGTACTGATGTTTCCTGTCTGGGGTTATGAGTAGAAAATACTCTGTAAGGAAAATAAAACAGAATATAGGCATTTTTAATGTTACCCACAGATTCAAAAATCTAATGCTTTCAGTTAGAAAGAACTTTTGAACTTTTGAAATATTATGTAAGAAAATACAAATAAACTTTTGAAATATTATGTAAGAAAATACAAATTTTTGGCTAAGGGAACACTTAATCTTGTTCTTTTGAAAATAATTTATCTAACACATCATTTAACTTAGCAAAAAAATGCATATTCTATTCATTTAGGTGGGCTTTTTTTTCATCCCCTCCCTGAGTGATATTTCTCTTTGGTCTATGAAATCATCATTCAGAATATGAAATTGTGATTCAGAATATGCCTGGGTGATTATATCCTACATGAGATATAGAAAAATGGTTTCATTCCAGATGACGCCTTATAAGGTTAAAAAGTCATTTATAAAGGATTTGTCATATAAAGGATTTGTCATCTGGAAAAGAGCTTTTTCCCCATGTTTAGAAAACAATAGAAAGCATGTAGTTTTGTTAGTAGCTGAGAGTACTATGCAATTCTCCGGTAAAGCAACTGATAAAAATTTATTTTTCATAGAAGTGCAATTTACACTAGCATTTTGCCATTTTTGATAATAATTAATAACAATTCTAATGTAGAAAATGAAGTATTAATCAGTAATGTTTAAAGAGATGCTGTACATTATAGACATACAGTATTTAAAAAATAAGGAAAGATTTCCTCAGTATTTTGTTTTTTGAGTTTGCAACTGAGGACTACACATTCAAATACTGGTGAAACAAACTGCAAAACATCTTAGGTGACAAGATGACGGGGTAAGGTTTTCATCATAGAAACAAATTTTTCAAATGTTCTCAGACCCAGTTTAATCTTTGTTCGTGAGAGAATGGGGAGGAGGTAGAGGGCATAAACTCTAATATACCATTTCTGTTTTATGTAGCTACATTCAGCTTTAACCAGCATTCATTTATTTCAATCAGCATGAATCTTGGAAGTTGTATTTAGTAAATGTGGCTCAGAATAATCTCTTTAAAGGCAGAAATCCTGAAGTGTACTGCAGCCACACTGTACTGTGAACTGATTACCTGAAGAACAAAAGGCTGTTCAGACCTTTAAAGACATAGTAAGCCATGGAAAACTTATTTCATCGTTGTGCTTTAGGGGAAGCTGATGACTCAGGTCTTGACTTACAACAGTGTTCATATACAACCCTGCGAACCTCTGTGTGCAAATCCTTCACTCTCCCCGTTGAACCAAGCAAGTTTGTATTACCTGCACACAACAATATCACTTCTGGGTATCTCAGTCAAGGGTTTTCAGAGTGCTGTTGCAACTTGCATGTATACAGCTTAAGGTCTGCAGCAACACAAAGTCTTTGGGGTACTTAGCCAGTCACTGTATTTATGCCCACACACTGCTCAGACTAATGCCACTGACTGAATAAATACAACTGATACCTTCTTATCAGACACCTTATTTTTCAAAGGCTAAGAAATTAGTTTCTGTGTGTCTGACAAGTGGGAAGTTCTTGCCTTCACATTTACAGTCTGGCAAAGAAAGTCGAACAGATCAAGTCTCTTGTCAAGGACGCACCAGAAGAGAGTGAGGTAGCTGAGAAGAGCTATTTTCTGCTATTGAGTCCATGTGCTTTAACCCCAGGATCAGACAAATGAATGCAGGCAGAAGCCTGACCTGAAAATAGCAGATTTTCAGTTAAGATCACTAATGAGGATTTTAATTAGTTGAGTAAGCCAGCATCAATACAATCAGTAAACCAAGCTCCATGACCTAGCAGCCTACTTCTTTCTGAAGGAAACTGTACTGTAGACAAGTGGGTATGAGGCCTTTCTCAGCCATTTTTTTTACCATTCGTTAGCACAAGTCTGGCTTCAATAATTAGTATTTTATTTAATTTTAAATAACAAGGCTCTTGTTAGAGCGTAATCCATTCTGAATGCTCTCATCTGGACTGGGATGGCCACCCATTTCCAACAACGGCTGGTATGGCTCTGTGGCTCACTTGTGGGGACCTGCTAGCCCAAGGTCTCCTTCTCGCCTAGCAGTTGGGCTTTCCCCCCCGGCCTCTCCAGGCTGCCATAACTTCCCTTTCATCTGGCCCTCACTGGGTTGCAAAGGGAACTTTCCACTCTGTGCCAGTGGTTGTAGGAAACCCCCTCCACAGGATTGCTAAAGGTTTTCCTTTTTTTGGAACATGGCTGCCCCTTAGGTAAAAACAGCTGAAATAAAATTCTCAGCAGATTCCACTCCTCACTCTGCTTATTATTATTTTAGCACAGTACCCATTGTGAAAAGCTTGACACAGTCTATACTATCACAGCTTGAAATTAATCTAGACGATGTGTCCATAATATGTCTATATTCTGTGACAGAACAGGGTCTCTCTCAATCCTTTTACAGTAGCATCATCACCAGTGGAAACAATTTGTTTCATCGGGGTGATGTCTTATTTCCATGGTGTGAATTGATGGTTACAGCAACAGTCAGGAATGCTTTCTTGCTGAAAGTTTGTGAATATGCAACAATATAGTGAACTTTGAACTTCCAAATAGCTTAAGATGACTGCCTGCATTATAAACAATAGACTTGAAACAATCACAAGTGCAATACTTTGTGCAAACGCTGAACTTCCACATCCCACAGAGCTTATAAACAAGACTGGGTGAAAGGGAAGAGGAGGGCTGAAATACAGCTGGATAGAAAATGGTGTGATAGCTGACAGACATCGGGGCAAGGATGAATCAGGAAACCAGGAAGAAAATGGAAGGAGAAACAGGTGAAGTTTCCTTACAAGCTCCCTAGGAAGGGAGAATACCTGGATAGGAAAGGCAGTGTGGAAGGGAGAAAATAGTACTGCTTTGCTGGGCTCTGCTGGATGAGTTGCAGAGTGTACCTGTTATGAGTGCACTGAGAAAGCTGTACTAGCCTGGGAATACACTACGTAAGACAGCCA
This sequence comes from Machaerirhynchus nigripectus, assembly GCA_013397975.1. Classification (NCBI taxonomy): domain Eukaryota; kingdom Metazoa; phylum Chordata; class Aves; order Passeriformes; family Dicruridae; genus Machaerirhynchus; species Machaerirhynchus nigripectus. Next base: position 1,195,205 of record VZRQ01006819.1, read on the forward strand.
TAGGGCAGAGCTAGTGCTTGCCAGTAGGATTAAATGGTTTGCTCAATAGCAGTAGCTGAAATTTATTTCTACATCTTATTTATATCTCTCCTTTATAGAAACAGTTAGTACATATTTTTACTACGTATCTGTAACAGTGTAGTTCTCATTTATCTTCTTTTATAATTTTATGTATTTTGCATTGCATTTTAATTCGATGAAAATGGAACAGGCTGCCCAGGGACGTGGTGGAGGTAGTTAAAAGACAGTAGATGTGGTTCTTAGGGACAGGGTTTAGTGGTGGACTTGGTAGTGCTGGATTTACCATTGGACTTGATGATCTTAAAGGTGCTTTCCAACATAAATTATCTATGATTCTCTCATTCTAAGGCAGAAAAGCCCCATATGAATCAAATCTGCACAGAACTAAATAAGAGAAAACTGATGCTGGAAACAATGTGTTGGCAAGAGCTACAGGAGGCTTCTGCAGCTCTCCATTCCCTTGGCAAATCTGCACCTCATAAGACTGAATACAAAGAGGAATATAAAACACCCTCAGGAAAGAGAATGCAGAGCAAAATTTTCAGGCTAGGTTTGATAAAGAAAAAGGTTTGGAATTAAATCAGAGCAAAAAGTCTACGGACTATTGACTTAAGTCAATAAAGATACAGACACAAAGTCAACAACCTTTTAAAACCTTTAAGCTGGTTTCTAAGTGCTATTGTGAATGAAATGGTAATGCATAAGAGATAAAACAAGCAATCAAAGACAAAACCAAAAAATGCTATAAATTAAGTCCTTGGATCTTGGTTGTACAGACTATTAAGTGGCAAGAGAGTAATGTCCATTTGTATTAATTTCTGCCATTTATAGCAGATGAAAATGGGCTTTTTTTTTTACCCAGCATCACTGATGTGCTGGTAATTAAAAAATATCACAGCTTAAAATAATTTTCTAATTCAGTAACTTTTCTTCTACCCTTTTTACCCAAGTTCAGAGTGAATTAAAGGAAAAAAATTTTAAATGCTCACCAGCTACAACTTTAGCCAAGTTCTGTGAAGATTATTTGATTAATTTTTCATGTCTGACACTTTGTACAGAAGCATAATTTTTATGAAAAAGAATTGGCAATTTTAATGGTGTTTGTCAACCAGCCTGTTTTGACTGTTTCAGAGTCTTTCACTTTTCTGCTCATCCTTTCCTTTCTAGACCAAACTCAGATTGATTTGATTTTTTTCTGCTTTGCAGGGCATCACTACAAAATCATTAGCTCAGGTCTCAAACAGTTCTCTTCATTATATGGAAGACTGCAAGGAAGCTAAGTTACTGAAAGAAGGCCTGTACCATCCATCACTCATCTTTTCAGTGAAAAGCACTAGATTTGTCAATGCAACAGCAAGGCAGAGCTGCTTTTGAAAATATATTTGGTCAAATTTTTGGGTATCATAGGTTGTTTTGACCCTACGAACACTGGTTTGATTTTTGGTCCATTTCTACTGTGCTCAGAAGTATTGTTTTTATTTCAAACCGTGGTCTAATTCTTACCACACCCAGACAGTACTCAGCAGCTTCTCTTTTTAAAAGTTAATGATATTATATGAAAGCAATAAGCATTTGAAAGACAAACGTATTATTTTTTAGTGTATCCTGTTTGTTCCTAAAATGAAACTGTCTTAGCTTCCCTAAGTGCAAAGATATAATAAAAGCTAAAAGGGATGTAGCAGGTACCAATTCTAATAATCAGTCTGCATGGGTACTGAATCTGCAATTCTAATTTACAGGTTAAGCGATCACACCTCAGAAAATCTGGGAACATAATAAAGAATTTGTTCAAACTTAATTAGGACAAGTCATTAAAGCAAATCTTGAGGGGGAGGAGTGGAAAAAGGAGGCAATGAGAAGAAATCACTGTCCTTAATACTTTTGTACAAAGTAAAATCACTCTCAAGTGATTTCTAGTTATGGCAGTGAAACAGTAAAGAAAAGAAGAGTAGGGAAAAAAGCAAGGGAAAGAAAAAAGAAGTAAACTGTTGGTATATGAAAGGAGAAAGGAAAAAAACAGGCATATGGCATTCTAAAATTTTTGTGTGTTTTCTGCTGGCATGGCTGTTGCAGAAAGGTTGATTCCTTCCACACCAATTGCTGATTTCTTCCCTTGCTCCATTTCAGCTCTCTGCATTCTGCAATTATTAATTGCATTTCTACTTTAAACTGTTCCATATTTTTGGTTAAACCCTAACTTGAATCTTTTGATTCTATAGTACTTTCTCCTTTTAAAACCAAGAAGTAACTAATAAAAGAACAAATCTACCTGAATGCATGCCCTTTCCGTGCCTCATTATTGCAGTGAAAGGTTTGAAATGCAACTAAAGAATAAACAGAGAAACTACAAGGCCTGGCAGAAAAGAATTCAACACTGCTCTATTAGATCTCCGGGGGCTTTGTTAGGTTTATTAATTTGAGAGCCTGAATACCTGCTGCTGTCCTTCCTTTTTCCCCACAGGCACTGCCCAGCCACGCTAGCTCTCGCAGAGAGAACAGCACAAGCACATCGCTCACACCACTTAAAGGCTGACAGCCTCCGGTCTATCAATGCAGCAGCCACTTCATTAGGATTATTTATATCCTGGTAGATGTCAGAGCGTGAATATTCTGTTCTGGCTGAAGGATGCTGAGTGTCTGTCCTATTTGTGCAGAAAGCTACTTGTGCCCCTCTTCACGTCCTCAGCACTGCTATTGCTCTGTCTACCTGGCTGTCGTCTTCGGCTGTCCTCAAGCCACTGTCATTTATCCTCAGATCTCCCTGGTACCACAGGACTGCTCTGATGCCACTGCTCAGCCATGGCACAGCATTTCTCTGACACTGCCAGATAGTGCACTTAGGGGTGAGAACTATATATTGTGGCCTTACTTGACACAAAAATCATTCCCAGCTGATTATTTCCTAGTGCCCTTCTTTGTGTTACAGCTTATTTCATTCTGCCAAAGCACTGTGGTAGAGCTGACAACTAGCATGGCTTGAGCCCACGGTGTTGAAGCCATGAAGGTGACTCACTCTCACAAACTTTTGCCTTTTGTCCCATTTCCAGGGCACTGATTTTGCAAAAGCACCCTGCTCTGAACCATTATCAGAAATTGTTTGCATGTGTTGTATTCAGGAGAATGCAGTGCCCCACCCTGCCTGTGCTGATCCACCTTCCCAGTCACACAGGAGGCTGAGCTGCTGTCAGTCCCCTCCCTTCTCCAACCTGGAATGTAATAATACAGTGCCATGGGTATCAACAGGAGGAAAAACTTACAGTGCAGGAGCTCAGAGCGCCCTCTGCTCCACTCTGCAATTCAGCCATAACAAAGAATCACAGACTCAGACTTACAGAATCATAGAATAATTTGGGTTGGAAAGGACCTTTTAAGAGTCCTACCACCCTGCCATGGTCAGGGATATCTTCAACTGGATCAGGTTGCTCAGAGCCCCATGCAAGCTGCTCTTGAATGTTTCCAGGATGGGGCTTTCCTTGAGCTTCCTTTTCTGGCAGACACACTTGCAGCAAAACCCTTCTGTTTCTCTTTGCATCCCTTGCTAAGTTCAGCTTCAGCTGCATCTTGGCCTTCGTGATCTCACCCCTAAAAAACTGGGCAGCATCCTCGTACTCTTCCCATCTCTTTACCATCTGGATTTGTAGCAAGCACTACAGCTAATACAGGTGCTCTGCCTGAGGGTAAACTAAGCAGAGTGAAGAAAAAAATATGAAATCTGCATACCCTTCTGCACTCACTACCTTTTGCTGGCAACTGCTTACAGATACCTTGCCCAGTCTGTGCATATTGTTTACTTGCAGCTATTACTAGCAGGAGCTGATTAAGAGTACCTTCATGTATCGGGAGAACTACTGGCAGCAGGTGGATGTCATAAGCTGAGATGAAAGGCAAGGGTGGCTTGGCATTCCATTAAGTGGGCAGAACTAGGGGATTGCTCTGGAAGGCAGTTGAAGTGGAATTGAATTCAACAGAGTGATACAGAAAAATAACAACTATAGAACAAAGGTTATAGCTGCCCATGGACTGACATCATGTTGGCAGCAGGTCAACAGGCAACTGATACAAGCATTGTATTTTCCAAAGAGTATCTCTATAAATAGTTCTTCACTACAAATAGCAGAGACACTTGGATTATTTCACAAGTTTTATCTAGGAAAAGATAGAGAAGAAAAAAGGGGAGTATAAGGATGGAGAACGACTCAGACATTCAAGCAGAACAGTTTTTTTAATTTCTATAAAATAGCTGATTTATTATCTATGATTAGCTTGTTTATTATTTTTGCTTAATGTGGAAATTCTGAAAAGGATATCCTCGATCCTTTTCATTCATGAGGTTACATATTGAAAACAGCCAGAATGAAAAAAATCTGTCTGCTGCTACAGACACCAAGGTAAAGCCTATAAGGAAAGAGGAATGTTTGAACTTTAACCTTATCTTCACTGGAATTTGCAGCAGGTTGTTGCACATATATAATATTCAGAATATGTAGCTGACACTTTTCACTGGAGTTAAGCCTGTACTTCCCAGGACTTTTGCTGTGGGCAGGAATGTACACATGGCTCTGGTTCTACTGCTCCGAGCAGAAGGTCTAAAAACAGCAGGCTCTTTTTCCTGAAAGCATCAGGCGGAGGAGTTCTCCCTCTTGTGGAGTCAAATGTAACTCGGCTGGAAATTTAAATTCTGCTTCCATGATCACCCACTCTCAGAGACAGACAAGACCTAACTCCTAAGACAGCAAGAGGAAGGTGAATGTAATTTGCAGGTTTCCTCATATGATGGCACAATATGGGCAAAAGCAAGGTCTAGTCAGAAATAATATCACTATGAAGGCCATATTTTGACCCGAACACACCCTGTGCACTGCAATAATTCTGAAATTCTTTTGTACATCAGGCATCTGGTTCGGCAGCTTGTACTTTAACTTACGGCCATTACTGTCAAATTAGCCTTTCTTCTGTTTCTAAATGACTCTTTGCACTTCTATATAGAGGAAGGATTTATTACAGTTTTAAACCAATGCATGCTCTTTTCTTTTTTCTTTTTTTTTTTTCCCTCTGGTTTCTGCATGTAGGTAGAATGTTCTCAAGCCTCACCAAGCACGTTTTCTTCCAGTGTAAACTCTTTTTGCCCTTCCTCCCTCCAGCAGGTGTGGTTCACAGTTGGTTTTGGCTCTGGGAAATGAACATTTCTAAGCCTTATGTAAATATATTGCTGAATTGATCTTTGTTCTCTGTGTATGCTAAACTGTATTCATTTCTATCACTTAGACAGAACATTTTGGGTGAGTAGCTGTTTAAACACCTACTAATTTCTACTGTTTTGTTTGGGTTTTTTTCGTTGAATTGTAGCATGATCCAATTCATTCTCATTTATTCTTCCCAAGAAGATCAACTCTTGATTGTTTGCTTTAATGTTGACATCTCATGTTTCAGACCCATGGTCATGTAACTGAAATTCCACTCCATTCTTTTGACTCTAATATTGACATTTCAATATCAAGGTAGCTCATAACTATACATTTCAGTAGCCCACTTATCTTTTATGTTTTCCAGCAGCATCCATTACATTAAATGCGTGCTCCTAAAAAAGTGTTTATAATTTTTTCTTGTGGTAATAATCTAGCCTTTTGATGTACAAGACAAAGTAGCTAATTTTCCCCTTACTGTGTGGCATCTTATTTAGGTTTGCATTTTATTCTTGTCATTCACATTTTTTTTCTTTTTATTTTAGAGCTTTTGAGTCATTTGCAAAATTATAGAGCTTCACAGAGTTGCTTGGCTGCCACTCCTCATAACTCAAAAAGTCAATCCTGAAGAAAAAAATGGGAAGACTTACAAAACCTGCTAGCTTATCAGAACAGGGTCTTGACAAAGTTCATACTACAGATTGAAAGTTTGTGCAATAATACTTCTTAAGTGTCTGTTACACAATGAAGGTAAATTTCAAGAAATATATTAGGAAGTATCTTCAGTTTCAAGTCTCACATGTAGCGAAGGCCTTTTGTCTTACGGTATAACAGAGCTGTGACCTGTCCCAGTGTCTGGCTGTGCAACTCCCGGGTAGTTTCACACTTCTCTATCCTCATCCTACTTGATATACCAAGGCATTTCCTCACGTCTCCATCCAGGGAACACACAACAGCCCTTATGCCTCTTCAGGCTCATGAAAGCCCAGACATCTTCACACTTCCTATGGGTGACAGTGTTTCCTCTATCAACAGCAGCTTCTGTTTTCCTCTGCTGACACAGAAATGGCATCTGATACCAATCCTCTCCTCCTGTTTTTATTTAAAGAACTGTGACTTTGTAAAAAACAGGAATCCCGTATTTTCTTAATTCCTAAATAAGAGCTAGTATAATCCCCTAGTACTGTATTGCCCCAGCTTTTGCTCCTGAAAGGCCCTTCCCCAGCTCTGCAGGTGGGCTGTTCACCAGGGTCTCTTGTCCCTGCAGCCTGCCAGGCTCCTCTAAAGCCTTGCAGTGCAGCCTTCACCTCCAGGGGCTGCATCCTCCAGAGGCTTCCAGTGTTGTCCACATCCCAGTCCCTCCCACCAGAGAGACGCCAGATGGCAAACTAGATTTAAAACAGCCTTCTCCTAATATTTTGATATTTACTGATGAGATACTTAGCCCAGGTGCCAAGACTGTCTCAGAAAAGTAGAACGGTTTATTGTCTTACTGTGTAATTGAGCACCTATGAATAATGTAGAAAAAAAATTTAACTCAGAGCAAGAAAGTGCTTGAATTGCTTATATGTCCCATCTGAGAGCAACTAGAAATTTTTCCTTCCATAAATGATTTTTTAATTGATTTATAGAGAACACAAAGAAGAGTTAGTCTCACTTCTATCCTGGCAACCCAACTGGTGAGATGTAAAGCAGGGCAAATTTCTCTCACAGTACTATTTTTTTGCTTTAAAGCCACACAGCTATAGAATTTGCCAAGAATCAGATGTTTATTTGTTTAAACACTTGCAGCATGTATGACTTGCTTTAGGTACTTGGCAATAACTTACACGTATTATTTGTGAGGAGTGAAAAATCAACAATCACATTAACATTTCTGAGATTCCAATGTCCAGAGAATTTCAGTAATTTTATTTACATTTATAACCTTGTATCTGACTATTACTTTTCTTCTGTTCAGAAAGAAAACAAAGGTTTGTGCATCATGCCCAGAAAGTCAAGAGGCTGTGCTGGGTTGATTTTTGCTCGATGCCCAGTGCCCACCACCACTCCCCCTTCTCCGTGGGACAGGGGAGAGAAAATACGATGGAAAACAAATTGGGGGTTGGGATAAGGCAATTTACTAAAGCAAAAGCAAAACTTTGTGTGTACACAAACAAAGGGGGGCAAAAAAAAAGTATTCTCTACTTTCCATCAGCAAGCAATGTCCAGCAACATCCTGGGAAGCAGGGCTTCAGAACGGGTAGTGATTGCTCCAGAAGGCAAACTTTGCAACTAACAAATGCCCCACCTTCCTCCTACTTTTCTTAACTTTCATAGCTAAGCTGATGTCATATGGTGTGGAAAATCCCTTTGGTTAATTTGGGTCAGCTGTCCCAGCTGTGTCCCCTCCCAGGATCTTGCCAGCCTACTGCTTGGGAGTGGAATGTTGGGGAGACAGCGCTGATGCTGTGCCAGTGCTGCTCAGCAGTAACCAAAACACTGGTGTGTTATCAACACCTTTCCAGCTACCAAGGCACAGCACAGCACTGTGAGGGCTGCTGTGGGGAAGATGAACTCCATCTCAACCAGACCAAATACAGAGACTCATGCAAAAAAAGATTTTGGCAAAGAACAGACAACAAAAGAAGTTTCTCAGCTCAGAATTTTGTTTGGAAATGGCCTTATTTCATAGCCCTTATTACACTCCCTGTAATGCCTGCTGTTGCCATCTGAGATGTCACCCCAGGTGTCTCAAGTAATTTAGAAACTTTGGTCCTTCATTGCAAAACTTCAGAGGATGGTACTGCACTGTCCTGGTGTGACACATGGCTCAGCACCACGCATGACTTTGAACTCTGTGGAGGCAAAGACTGTCACATTTAGTTTGGTGCAGCTTGGAGGGTTTGTACTCTCTGTGCCCTGATACAGTCCGGGACCACAGCTCTGTCACTAACCCGTGCTTTGTAAGAGATGAGGCGAAAATGCAGAAGTTCTGTACAATCACAGGGCAGGATCGCAGGGGAGCCATACTGGAACAGAGGCATGTGTTGTGTGTGAAGAGTACACAGGGATGCTCTGAGCTGGGCAAACCAAACTGCACCCTAGGTGCATGAAACTGCAATCCTCCAAGTGACTTTGCAGTGTGGGGAGGGAAGCTTCTGGAAGCTACAGGGACTTGTAAAAGATTAAATTACCTCAGTCAAGGTTAATGGAAGAGGAATAGTGAAATTCAAATTAGAAACAATATATGTTACATTTAAATATGAAACCAAAAAGGAAGTATCACTTGCCAACAAGGATTACAAATGGTACTGCATATCAGCAAACCATATTAGAGCTGGAACATCTGTTTTTATGGTCTAGATTGCAAGGCTGGTGGCTTTTTTCCCCCCTAACAGTTATTGTCTTTTCCAATTCAAAAGACTAAAAATTAGGACTAGTTGCACATTCCCGTGTGCCACACTGAAAAATTTAACATTCAAGAGAACATCCCTAGTTCTTAACTGCCCTTTTCTTTCATGCCACCCACTGGTGGGTGCACCACCACAGCACAAGTGTCTGTGCTGGGTGTTGTGCAACAGGCACCTACGTGGTGTGAAGACCTATCTGGGGGCTCTCTGTGTGCTCAGTAGGAGACCTGCAGGTTACCCTGACAGCAGAAACTGGTGAGCTCTCAAGGGTTAGGCAGGGGCTCAAGGAATTTTGTAAAACACCAATTTTTAATTTGTCCTTGTGAATTTCCTAAAGAAGTTCTACTGTGGAAAAAATCAGTATGATTCACAGGATCACACTTTTGATACTTCTAGGCAAGCAAAGGACAGTCTGAGAAGGTGAAGTGTTTTCCCTGAATATACACCAGCTGGAATGTGACTCAGTGCCTTGTAGTGCTCCATGGCAGACTGTTCTGCTGGAAAGCAAAGGTACTTCATTCCAATGGTATCATTTGTTTGTGGGAAATACCTTTTCTACAAAAGAGTAATGTATGTGGACTATCACCAAATGAGAATTTCTCACAGAACTTAAATGACCAAACTCTTTGGTTTTCTGTTTTTGGCAAACTATGAATGCCAGGAATTATGCATTAGAATAATTTAACACTAATATTACATTGACTCAAAGCATGTCTACCAGCAAGAATTATATATTTTTTCACTTTGGCTAAGAATTTAACTTTATTTTTAGATGAATACTATGGTTTCTACTTTCAAACACAGACTTTGAATCTTGCAAAGATCTGATCTAATATTTTTTACTTTTCTTTTTGTCTTTAATATTTAGCACTTATCTAATAATAAATGTTTGTTCATTAAGTGCTTTATAGTTTCAAAACGTTACATGATAACTCACTATTAACGAACAGAATTTTAAAATGAAAGCCTGGAAAACAGTATTTTATAAAACCATCACAACTTAACTGACATCAAACTCATGCACAGTACAGTGGTTAGTGCTCTAGTATGACTGAATATATGGGGAGAACTTCAGATGATAGAAATTGTTCCAGATAGGAGATGTCATGGCACAGTTCTCGATGCTGGGGCAACTCTATTTACTCTTAGCTGCTGTGGGTTCCACATCTATGTCCAGGTCCGACAGAGCACAGTAGAAGAGCATCTGAACATACTTCGTTGTTGTAGCTGTAGTGGCAAAAATGTGAGACAGAGTTGTAATGTATCTTAGACATACATCTGGATTTTGAGGATTTGAAAACACTACACAGATGTTAGGAAAATCTTAAAACACCTTAATCAATCAAACTAAGCATATGTTATATAGCTAAAGGCAAAAGAGGTCAATAAGTAATCTGAAATTCTTTTTTAATCAGATTTCATCAACATTTTCATTGAATTTATAGCTGAATTCAAAACGAATAAAAATATTAAAGATTTGCTTTTCAAGACTGCCTGAGTTTGAGGACTAGCAACTACCTTCCAAGACAATCATTAATTATTTCATTGTTTCTGAAAATCTGTGGTCTCCTCTGATTTGGATGTTCCATTCCTTGGATAGAAAGTGAAGAAGCAAAGATGTTCTGGTATTTCTGCCTTCCAGGGTGTCAAAAAGCACAGATTTAGTATTCCCAGTCCTACATGGCTTTTATTGAGCCAACACATTGAAATGGCTCAACACCACAAATATCACATGACCATATGCCATCCACATTTGGGACTGTTCTGTACAGGTAAGCATGGTTTTGTTTTCAGGACCATGTGATGACGCAGATGATCATAGACATGCAACATACCAAAGCATAGCAAAACTTCATAAAGAAAAGGATTTTAGGAAAAATTATTCTCTCTTTCTTCTGACCAAGGTTTCAGCATGGTGACTAGGACGTGATGTTGCTTACCAGAGAGCCAAAGGAGACAATTAGGTCGTTTTTCAGCTGGCAGATAGACTCCCAAATAATATGCAGGAATGCCTGAGAGGGCAATACCAACGCCAATAAGGGAATTGATTGTGTCACTGTAGAGAGGCACTATGACCAGGAAAAGGGAACACAAACAATATACTATAGGGAAGAAGAGGCTAAGCTGTGGAGACAAAAAAAAACCACAAAAAACCCCAGCATTTGTTAAAAGATGCAACAAATACTCTGTTTTAAAAATTCAGGCTTTGCAGATTAAAGTTAGACATGTCAGTAATAAAAGTATGTACTGAAACTTTTGACTGCTTACAGCCAGCATAATTTCTTAGCTTCTGTGTACACTGCTGAGAGCCTCTTATTTGGTACACATCTGAGCATTTGACTATTTTATTTTTTTCAGGCCTGCATAAACCCATTTCCTTTACATGTAGTAAAAGATCAACCTTTGAAAAAAGTACTTTAAAATTGAGCAGTAATGGGCAGCTTTCTTAGAACTTCAGTTCTGAATTTTTAAGTGTAATTTTGATTGGGAACTCTCTCACTAGACCTTCAATTACCATCCTGATGCTGTAGAACTAATGGACTGATTTACAACCATTTTGTGTGGTCACTTAACAAATATCATAACACAAATAAGGAAAGTTGGGCCACAAAGCTGATAAGACTGGAGCACCTTCCCTATGACAACAGGTTGAGAAAGATGGGGCTGTTAAGCTAAAAGAAGAAAAGTTTGCATGGAGACATCATAGCAACCTTCCAGTGCCTACAAGGAAGCTTGAGAGGGATTCTTTGTCAGGAACGGTAGTGATAGGACAAGGTTTAATGGGTACAAACTGAAAGAGGGGAAATTTAGGTTAGGTATTAGGAAGAAATTCTCTACTGTGAAAGTGGTGAGACATTGGAATAGGTTGCCAGGGAGGTTGTGGGAGCCCTAACCCTCGCAGTGGTTCAAGGCTAGGCTGGATAAAACCTCGAGCAACCTGGTTTGGTGGGAATTGTTCTTGCCTGTGGCAGGTATGGTTGGGACCAGGTGATCTTTTTTTAATAATTCTATGATACTGTGGAAGTTTCAATAACCTCTTTATAAATGTATTTTTCACCCAATTTTTTTTTACTGTTTCTAGTAGTGAGCCTTCTCAAGAGTCCAGGAGTTGACATTTGAATACCAGCTGACACTGGTGAGAGTTTACTGGTGTAAATACTTTTTTTTCCTAATAAAGGTTCAAAATGTAAGTTGATGAAAAGCAACTGCTACATTTCAGAAAAGGAAACGTTGTATGTGGAGTTGTGGTGTTGAATAAACTGGCAAATGCTGACGGAATTAAAAAATCATTGTGTATAATCTGACTGTAATCCTTAGTACAGTCAGAGGCAAAACTGCCGAAAAGGCAAGATTTAATCTTTATCTTCCACATATTTTGTGGGAAAGTTTGGAAATTGAATGTGAACATTCTCCAGGAAAATTTGGTCTGATGTAGAAAACTGGGAAGTTTTCCAGCAGGAAGTGCTTGGGATATTTTATGCCTTTGTCTGAACCTTTTTTTTTTTCTTTTATTAATCAAAATGTTACACTTAAATGGAAAGAAAATGTGTTTGTAAAAATGATGCATGAGCTTAGGAAGAGAGATTGACAAAGAAGAAATGTTTGGAGGGTGTTAATTTGTAATTCTCTTAATTCTTACTGCATCACTGCAGAACCAAAACGCAGGTCACGGAGCCGACAAACAGGAGCCAGTGCATGGTTCTGTGTGCCTGCTGAGTGTTTCCATCCTTACTTCCTGGACAATCACTGGATTAAAACTAGAAACAGGTTTTAGGCACATTTTGTTTCTGCGCAGTCTCCCTCGCCTAACAGAGAGTCAAATGCTTTCCTAAGTCAATCATTAAACTTGCATTTTATTGTCTATGACCACTATGCAGTGGGAGGGAACATTCGAAACATATTTGATTATTTAAGCTAACTTCTGTGTGAGCAGAATTGTGAACATTTATGGGCTTTGGAGGGATTTTGCTGTGTTTGTTAAATCGCATAGATTTGGTCAGAATATTAACCTCTCTGGAGCCTCCATCACCAGCTCTACTGAGGTCTGCTATTCCTCCAGTATGGGCTAAGAACCCCAGAAATTTATTTATGCCTTATTTTGAAACAAAAATTATTATAAGTCTGAATGAAAGAAGAATAAATGGGATATATCATTTCACCCTCACAGCAAAACTACCAGATGTTCTTGTGGACTCTAATGGGTTTTGCTCCTTCATCTTGTATTTTGAAAGAATTTCTAATAAATAATGGCTAATAAATAACCTATAATGTAACTGGTACTGTTATGGTTGTGATTATAAAGATCATATAGACACATGCATTATCTGGCTTTTAGAGCTTTCTTCCTGTCTTTTTTACTTACTTTAACAGGCCGTGGTCTATGTGGCTGAGTATATCGCAAATATATTAGTCCTGCAACAGACAGACCCACAAAGAGCCAGTAGTTGAAGCAGTAGTAATTAATAAGGAGGAAAACATCTTCCACAAGGAGATAAAGCAAAGTCATTAAGCCCTAGAGATAATAAAAACAAAGACTTTTTAATGTGAAAATTAAGACAGAGTAAAATTATAAACTGGCCTGTTTCCAACCTTTTTGTAATGGCTTAGGATATCAGGTCCTTGAAAGAAGGACCCGGTCCACTCATAAATTGAGACCATTATAGTAAATTTTGTTCCCTGCAGGTGTGCTATACTGCCTGCACAGAAAGACCTAAACCACCAGGAATTCAATGTCTATTTTAACAGATGAGCAGAAAAAACTTCCACTTTCTACATGAAAAATGTGAATGGTGGTATATAAAGAGAGTATAGATCATCTTACTACTGCAAACAGAATCCCTGTGAGAAGGGTCTTCATAACGAGATTAAAATTTTTAGTAAATTATTTGATGTCAAACAGGATCAGTATGATGATCTGTTCATAAATAATATGTAACACAGGGCAATGGCAGACACCAAATTAAATGTATGCTTAAATACATGGATTATTTATGAAAATTATTTCCTCTAATTCTATAATTTATGGTTCCACAGTTTTGTGTCACAAGATCTCATTTGTATAGTGGCAGGAGAAAAAAGTCAACAGGGCTATAGGCATCCAATGGTAGAAATTTAATTTTAAGAGCTTTGTCTCTTCTTTAGTAACTAGAGTTGTAGAACATCAGCCTGTGGCAGGGTCAGAGAGATGTTCCTGACACGTTCTCCTCCAGTGACACTCTAAAAGCTCGCATTAAAGACTTAAACAGCTCCTGTCTATATCATTACATTTTTAGCCATTCTCTGTTTTCTCAGCAATGCTATTGTACTTCTCACTAATATTGTTTGGAGAGTGTATGAACATGAATCAAGCCATTCTCTTTCCACTGAAAAAAAACCAACCCTAGCACACAAAATAACACCATTCTCACCCGCCCCCGAC
>VZRQ01006819.1:1209252-1248370 GCA_013397975.1 Machaerirhynchus nigripectus
GTATGAGTTTTAGAAGTTGTGGGCATTTGCAGAAGATGTCTCCAGGGCAGGAGAAGCCCATGAGAAGTCCACTGCAGAGCAAAGATGTTTCACCCAAGGTCCAGACCCCAATTGCCACAGCCAGACACGAGGCTGGGGTGTCACTTACGTTGAACAGGAGAGCAGGGACTGGTGTGAAGCACTTTATGTGAATCAAGCTCAGACTGGCAGGGAGGGGTCCTTCCCTGGCTCCAACATAGAAAAGCCTAAAAAAAGACACAGGAAACTCAACCATACAGCCAGGGAATAGCTTTTTCCTTCCTGACAAAGCAAAGAAATAATTCTTTTAATACTCTGTTGTAAGTGCTGCTCTCTTCTCAAGTGGCTTTAGTTTATCAAACAGTGCTGATCATGAGAAGACGTCTGATTGTAACAATCCCTCCATCATAAATGAAGGACTTGACATGGCAAAAACTAACTGTGTCACTTTTACCAAACAGTAGTAAAGAATGCAGATTAACAATACATGGTTCCTTTTCAATTATTTTAAATAGATGTTATATTTCATACCGAGATGCTGCAATAATTGATGAGTTTAAGCCACTATAGCAAGACATGGCCACTGCTATGGGAATTATCCACTTGGCATGACTAAGGGTTTCACCTCCAAATGTCTGTAACAGAAAAAAAAAATAATGGTGAGGCCCACTATGTTAAGCATATGGATAATCATGAGAAACTCTCATGAAAACACATCAGCCCAAATGTAGTGTCATAGCCCATGCTTTTTTATGACACCCAATAATGACTTGGGAAATTAGAATTTGGAAAAGCTGATCAGTATCAAAATAAAAATGGCAGATATATTAAAAAAAGATTTAAAAAATTCTAAGCCTAGGTTAAGTCAATGATGGACAAGAAGGTGATGCATTGGCTTTAAAGTATTCTGACAAATCCCAACTGTAGTAATCCATGAATTATCATTTGACTTCTGTATAAAATATTGATAAGGTTTTAAAAAATACTTCAGTGCACACTTCTGCATTGAAAATATTGCTGTGGTCCTGCAGAGGTAAACATTACACACTGTACATTAGAATGATAACAAAAAAAACCTGGTTCTCCAACCACCCAGACTTTCTACAGCTCTTTGATCCTGGCAAAAGCATCTCTCCTGTGATGCAGGGTTAAGAGCAGGATTAACAGAGCATATAAGAGGATTTTTCAAGAGCAGATTTACTGGATACATTCCTGATATGCACCTTCTAATACAATGGTACTGTTACATGAAGAAAAATGTTTTAAGCAGCCTTCAGCATGACAGTATTTCAGCTGTTTGCCAAGTATGCTACCTGAAATTTTCCTGTAGTGTCTTTTGTTTGGGTTATGTTCCACAACTTACCACAGCCACCGCATCACTTGTGAGGAGAGCTGACATGTCCAGCACTACATAGTATGCTATATTAGTCAACAAGTAAATAATAGCTACAATAGGCATTGAAATTGCAATAGAAAGAGGTAGATTCCTGCAAAAGGAAAAAGGAAAAATTATTTCATGTTATTTAAATGAGAAATACTTAAATAGAAGATTGTTCCCAAGTTCAAACATTTGTGAAAGGATACCTCCATCATGTGTTGTAATCCATCATTTTGAAGCACGGGGTAACAAAATAACATGCAGCCATATGTGAAACAATCCCATTAAAAGCTTAGTTTGTTGCTTGTGCGTCTGTCACAAGTTTAAAAAAAAACCCTTAAAACATTCATACATGTAAATTTAATATACTGAATTATATAATATGAAGCCATTTAGGAGAGCACTCAAACATTGAGATTTAAGTGCACACTTAGGTATTTTTTTTTCTAACTCATAACCTATGCATGTCACAAGACAAGGTGGACTCTATCAGCTTGAGTGGCTGATGCACACAACTCCCACAGGGCTGACATCCCTACAGGAGGGAGGAAATTATATTTGCCATGAAGAGCACTGCTGAAGATCATATCATAAAATCCATAAGCAGTCTTACTCTACTGGTGGCAAAAGACGTCTTGGAAAAATAATTCTGTCTAACTGAAAAAAAAGTAGGGAATTTTAGAGGGCTAGATGGACCTTTGCTTTTCCTTGCTTTCTGCATGGATTTGTTTTCCTTCTTTAAAAATTGTAGTCTGGGGTGTAAGATGTAAAATACATATATACAGGTAAATGACTCATTAGTGTGATACAACTGATGAATGAGCACAATAATCAGAAAGAGTTCTCCTACTTACTCCCTTGTTTGAAAAGAATAAGGTTCTTGCAGAGAAAATTATTTTACTAAATTCCTATCAGAAACAAATACAGAGTGGCTTGTTCTGCCATCACCTGCCAGTGCCTCAAGGGAAAGCACGTGTTTACCTCTCAGGATTCTGCATTTCCTCGGTGACGTAGTTGAGCGTGTCCCATCCTGAGTAGGAGAAGAGGGCAGAGTAGAGAGCCAGGGCAATCATCCCTGGGTTTGTTGCCGAGCCCTCGAACGGAGCTCTCAGGTTTTCTGTTTCCCCTGTACAAATGGCAGGTGCCAATTGCCTGTTACATTTCAAGGATTGCAACTTAGAAGGGCACTACACCTGAAGTGTCAGCTAACCAAGAGGAAATAACCCCCCACTGCATCCAATTTCTTTACTGTATCTAGAAGTACACAGCTTACATTTTTACTTAACAAACAAGAGAGTTTCAGTCAGATGTTCAGATAGCTACACTTGCACAGGGAGAAAACAGGACACATTTTCCCATTTTTGTTATTTGGATGTGACTTTTGTAATTCTACCAGAATTCAGAGTCCTCTTCTGGCATTACTGCTGAGCCTACCGAAGGAGGGAGCCATGCCAAGGGCATGCAGGACTCTGCCAGCCAGGATGAGGTACTTGGCAAACCCAGTTTCAGTTCCTGAATCTGTCTCAAATTTCTTCCTAATATCTGTGCTTTTATTTTAGTGGCCACTAGAGGGGGGGGCCTCCTGTAGGCGTGGTTTTCAGAGGGATGCTCTGACCCAAAAGGGTGTTTCCCAAAACTAAGAGAGGAGACTTAAAAATCTTTCCTTTCAAAATTCTGCTGTAGTTTAGCACCATTGCTTGAGATGAAAACCTGAAGAATGCTGCAAAATAGATGAAATATTAATGAAACTCTGTAAGCCTCCACTGCCATCCTGGAAAGGGGAACAAAGGCCTTGTTGAGTTTGCAAAAGGAAAGTCTACTCTCTAATGCAAATGGAAGTGGGTTAAGTAGTAAGGGAAGACAGAAACATGCTGAAACCTCAATTAAGAAAGAAAGTAATGTCTTTGTTGTAAAATGAAAGCACTGATTCAACTGAGGAGTTTATAGGTACTACAAAGGCAATTCAGTCACTGAGGAGCAGGAGACTCAAGCAAAGAAGAGAAGCTATGAGATTTACAGATACTTTGGAGAAGAAAATGGTTGGAAGGTAAAAGAAAGTAAAATCCAAAATGATCAAGAAAAGTTTTGTGGTTTTTTTTTTTTTTTTTTTTTTGCTAAAGACAGATCATATTCAAAATCAGATATATTCAGGGTCTTTTAACCCAAGAGGTGTAAGCACCTCAGAAGGAACATGGCAGGGCTAAAACATCGTAACTGTTCTTTTCATCAAAACAGCTGCTGAGCTTAAAAGAGTCATTGACCTGGTCACAGCTTCCTCCAGAAGTCTACATCATTCCTCCTCCCAGTCCTTCCTGTATTTAAGTGTTCAGTTCTGCTTAAACAAAGCAGAGATGAGACCTTTACTACCAGTAAAAGCTCTCAGCATTTCGTGTTCCTCACCAAAATGTTTTGCCTGTGCTTTAACCCTCCCTGACCCCACAGAGCAATGCAGAAAAAACAAAGTGGGCTGTATGTGGGACCAGAGGGAGCAGCCCCCGGGTCCAACAGCACAGCGGTGAGTGGGATGGGAGTTTACAAGGAGGCAATTTGAAAGCAGGGGCAACGCTGCTACAGAGGTGACATCACAGAATCACACCTTTGCAAAACTGCAGCAGTTTTATGAGGGGAACTACTCCTTCATGCAACTGTGGCCTCAAGCATTAAGCAATGCTTCTTCTCTGACTCTTCACGGCCCTGCTCTTAGGACTGCGTTTGGTTGTTCAGGTTTCTTTAGACTTCAACCAACTGGTGACACCTGACATGCACAGATAATGGCTAGACAAAAAGCTTTCTTAAAGTCTGGTGTAGCTGTACAGTGTAACAGCTGATGCAACTGCAGCCAAGGAAAGGAGGAGGCCAGCAAACATGCAAAAGCAAGCATGCTCATTAGGTTTTATAAGCTAATTTAGCAGGAGAAAAAGATAATTCCTAAACTGAAGAGAGAAAACCATCTTTATTTCAACTGAGTAATGATAAGATGGCTATGCAATTTAAGAATTTCAAGGGAAATGAAAATGTAAAAACCTTAGTAACCTAAGCAGCAGAGCTAGAACTGGAAGAGACTGTGCCAGAGGCCCAAATTAATAAAATCAAATCTATTTCCATATGCAAAGATCAGAGAATCAGAATAAACTGCTCTCCAGCTTTTCAGTTCAGTTCAGTCCAGTTATTGCTGATGGGAGGTCATCAATATGCCCTGTGACGCCTTACAGTAACACCGTACCACAGTGATTCACAGAACTGCACTGCTACAGTCTTCTCCTTTGTTTCTAGGAACAAACACGCCCTCCCCCAAATCCCACCTATGACTGACCCTC
Source organism: Machaerirhynchus nigripectus (assembly GCA_013397975.1). Taxonomy (NCBI): domain Eukaryota; kingdom Metazoa; phylum Chordata; class Aves; order Passeriformes; family Dicruridae; genus Machaerirhynchus; species Machaerirhynchus nigripectus. Next base: position 1,213,966 of record VZRQ01006819.1, read on the forward strand.
TCTGGTCCTCTCCCTGGGCAGGGTGCTGTGGCTGGGGGTGGTGCTGGTGGGGTGAGGTGGGGGAGAATGGTGGTGGTGAGAACTGTGAGGTGCAACGCAATTTCTGTTTCACTGTCCTGTTATAGGACATGTAGTAGTGTATGAGTCAGACACCGAGGCTGACTTTAAACTAGTCAGCAGTAAAGTGCTGTTAATTCAGCTGCTATTTGCTATTCAGACCGAGCAGTACAGGACTTGGCCTGAACAACTGACCCCCAATTGCTTAACAAGCCATGAAATACATCTGATCTTCCTATGGCAGACTTTTTTTCCCCCACAATATACAACACTTCATATATAAGTCTTAAGGATCTCCCTGCTTGGATTTTGAAACTCATATATGGTTCATTTCACATGATTTAGGTAAATGAAAATTATTCTTACCTTTACCAATTTTGTAAAGGCCAACAGATATCACCAAGACAAGAGCCATAACTTTTGCATATGTGAAAACATCTTGTACACGGGTACCCCACTTCACATTAACACAATTAATAAATGTTAAGGAACCTGCAGAGAAAAAGAATATGCATGCAAGATGCACTGGATGTTTAACATTACTTAAGTCATATTTCAAATCCATCTTTCCAGATACCACTCCGTTTTCAAGGAGTAAAACGGAATCAAATTTCACCACTTCAGGACCACCCTGATTTATTAAGACGAAATACCTGGTTTAAAATTTACACAATGGTTTTCTGAAGAATACTGTTTTCATGACAGTAGGTAAGACAAAACACATCAGTTTTTGAAATTTAGGACTAACTCCTTCTCCTTTCAAATAATATTTAAATTTTATTAAACGTAACAATTTCAGTTCACATGCAGAAGATAGTATTTCTTTATATGCTGTATATCACAAATTTCTTCATGCTGAGTTAAGCTCTAGTTTAGGTACAGCATAAGGACAACTTCTGCGCAGAAATAGTTTGGATGCTGTGGACAAGATACTGAATTGAGCCAGGCCATCATGGTATTACTCTGTGCCAATGGCTTAGAAGTTGTGTCATTCACACTTTGGCCCTGAGTCTGAAGATTGCATAGCATGCACTTACAGAGTCCTCTCAAGTCCCAGTTTTGACAGAATCTCACAAAAATAACAAAGTAGTTGGTTGCAGAGAGAGGGTGGGATCAACCTGTTTTCCTTTCCTCCTTTTGCCATATTCTCTGCAGTCAGTTTTGTCCCTTGGCTGGCAGCACGTCCAGCCAGGGGCTGAGCCATGTGCCCATCTGCTCTCACCCTGTCACACACAGGGCATCACAGGCAACTTCTCCCTCTTGCAATCCCATGACTGAAAACAGAGACAGGTGAGGAAAGGTAAGGGTATGCATTGGTACTAGGTATGAAGCCCAGCTCCTGGAGTAGAGAGCAGAATGAATGTGGCATGGTGACCTAGAGTGCTCTCAAGCGTGGATCAAAGTGGGCTATTTCTCATCTAGAAATCTTGTTGGTCTTTGCTTCTGTTTCCTTGACCTGCCTATAATCTATACTTCAGTTTTGAAAGGAAGAAAAAGGGTTTCAGAACGCTCAGAATGAAAATAATTTAGAAATCATTCTGTATAATAAGGACACTAGCATGCAACCACACATGCTCAAATAACATCTTGCCTTCATTTTCATAAATGAATCTGTGTATGTGACAGTGTCCTATCAGCCAATTAGGCCAGGGAACCATAGACATATATGTATCTTTAATCAGCAGTCACAATTTCTCCTGCCAAATTGTTGTAATTCTCCTCTCCCCTCAAGTAATTCCAGTCCCAAACACAATACATCTGAATAAAAGATTATTAGCTCCTAAGAACATGTTTTACATAGGTAATAATTATTTTCACAGAATGCAAAGAAATAGAAATTTGGCCACATGTAATTACAGTTCTTAACTTTTGCAATCACTACTTACATATACATGCAGCTGCAATCAACCTGACAGCATCATACGGCGGTTCACAATGGGGAAAAATTGGCTGAACAATATAGTTGGCAAATGTGATTGCTATCACTGCCTGAGTTGTTGGTTCGATAATTAGCAAGGAAGACCAGAGTCTGATGAAGGCCAGAAAGGCCCCAAATGCCTCCAGGATATAGGCATAACTGCCTCCAGATTTCAGGATGGATGTTCCCAGTTCAACGTAACACAAAGCTCCAAACAGGGAAAAAATCCCACCAAGCGCCCAGATGACTAGAGAGAGTCCATAGGAAGCACTGTACATTAAAACACCTCTGGGTGATACAAATATCCCAGAGCCAATCATGTTTCCTACAATTAGAGAAACTCCATTTAGTAATGTGATTTCTTTTTTCATCTGCATTTTTTCACTTGTCTCTGCCATACTGTCCGTTTCAGCTTTTGCATTCTTAGTTCTGGATTTTTTATCGCAGCATATTTGCCAAGGGGTTGGCATCTTCAAATCACATCACCTGAAAACAAGAGGAGAGAATATCTTTTGTAATGCATATGGCATCAGACACATGGATAAAATAATTAAATACAGGGCATAAATGATACAAAGAACAACTACTTCGCCTGATTTTATCTTGCAGTCCAGGAACCGCACACTAGTGAATTTTCTTAACTTTCACAGTTACATACCTTTTCTGTGGATAGATATGAGGCCACTGTCCTTGGTTATAGATTCTGAAGCTTTTGTTAACTCTCAGTTCACTATCATTATCTGTCTTGAACCGTAGTTCTACATTATGTTATTGAAAATACTTTAAGGAAGGAGACACTGTATCCCTGGAAACATGTTCTAATACAGCTGGAGTGCCCACTACAAGGATACCTCTTCTTAAATTTTGTTCTTGTCCCAGAAAGAATTTATTTCGTTATTATTTGTTTCGTCAAATGATATTCACTTGAAAATTGTTCTGCTGGGGAATACCAGAGAAAAGACAGGAAAAAATCCTCAAAACCTCTAATCTCACGAGGTAAATGTAAATATGAGGGTAAAAAAAGAGTTTTAGCTGCTCCTAGAGATGAGATTGCTGCTGCAGTGAATAATGCAGCTTGGTTAGCTATTAACCTCACTTGACTTCTCAGGAGAAGCCAGTAACATTCGTAGGGATTGAGTCAGGAACACTCTGTCCCTGGAATGCTTCTGTATAAGAGAGTCCAACAAAACATGCCTGTCAAAGCGTCTCCCTCTGGTGCTCGCAGGACAAGATCCAAGTATGCTGGGAGCTGGGAAAAACGCCCTAACTGCATGGCTGCATGGATCAATCGGCCTTGTGCACACATGCACAGCTCTGGGGCTGAGGTCCCTGGGGACGAGGAATCCAGGACGGCAGTGACTGTCTCAGTTCTTGGGTCCTGCTGATGTGTAAGGGTCCTTAGACCAGTGGCTAAGTTTTGGTGCTTCTCTCAAAAAACATTTGTTTCTCCTTCCCTTCCCCCCTCCACGCATACTCTAAAGCACTTCTAAAGATAACTTCCTCAAAATCCTATGACCTAGATCCAAGTTCCCTGAGTAGAACAAAGCTCATCCATGCAACACTGGCAAAACCCATTTGATTACAAATGTTTACACACTACATTTGATTCACAAATTTATGTTGTTAAAATGTGGGTCAATGGCCAGCTTAAAACAACCTGCCCTACCCAAACTTCCTGAAGGGTTTGCTTTCCTTTGTAAAGTATGACTGTTTTAGCAACCCTGAATATAATTCTATGTGTTCCTTCCCAGCTTTTTTGATGCATCTCACTTTCCTAATTGATCAAATAGCAAGTGAGGCCTGATGAGTATTAAAAATTAAAAGAAGCCGAACTGTCTTTAAAGATAAAATGCTTTTCTCATCTGAATGGCACTTTCTCTAACCACAGGAACACTGTGGGAACACTGGAATAAAGTTAAATATTAAGTCTTGTCATAAGTGTCCGAGCATGACTGCAGTCTTGCATTTTTTTTGCTGACCTCCTCCTCACACACTGGTGACTCCTCTTACTTCTTGCATCATCCCTCTCTGAATAAAAAACATCATCCTGGTTTGCAGGGAGAAATTTCATGCATCCAATACACCATTCATAAATCTTCCTTTAAATTCCTGATAAGCCTTACCCATTTCCTTCTGTGTGACAGAAAGGAGGAAAAAGTCACCCTCCCCACCTCCTGTTTCCATTTCTGTTGTCGATGGCTATGTGAAATATTGGCAGAAACCCCTCCCACAGTGGCAGCTGTCCGGAGAGCTCATCATGATAACTGCATGTAAAAAACTGGACATAATTCTGTATTAATACTATTTTTTTAGCACAGCTAGTTTAAAATCATCTTGTGCTTCTTATGCTTGATCTAAGATTTTTTTTAATACTTTTTTTTTTTCAGATTTTTAAATGCGAGCTCTGGCTGTGAGCTGAAACACACAAATATTTCAGTCGGCACAGCTCAAAAGGTATGAGAATTTAAAATGCAGTTGCTACCCAGGTGATGTGAATGTGGAGCTATGCAAGTAGTGACCAAACCCAGCGGCTATCACTTTTCCTGAAATGAAGTCTCACTGATAAGTAAGAAACAATTATTTTCCTGTAAAAAGGAATACATCAAATAATTGGTAGGGACAAGTAAATTGCGTACGTGGTATCAAGCCTGAACTTTGATATCTGGTACAGATGGCCTGGTAGCTGAAGGGAATTTGATCATTTAAACTGGCAGTGCTATTGAAGTCTAGTAGAACTTTCACAATCTGCAGCTTTCATGAGAGCACAAAGGTAAAGATTAAATTATTTTCTTAAGTAACACAGTATTTTGCATATTTTTCTCTTATCTCTTGTGCTACCAAAAGATTATTTCCGATTTCTAAAAATGTGTAACTGGAGCTGTGTAGGGAAGTATTTCTTCCATAAATAAGTGACTGTGGATGAAACCATTATGAAAGGAAAACAATTAGAAGAAACAGCTCAAAATTCAGTATTTTGAGAGATGTCACATTAGCAAAGCTTTTATCCAGGCCCTCAAATAAGTTCACAAATAGGTATGGCCTGAGAATCAAAGGGTAACAGATTCAGTTTCCATAACCAAGATGTTCAACCTCACTGTAATTAATTTATATAAACTGGAAGTAGAAGTTTTTGAACAAAATATTTTAAACAGCTTCTGCCTGTCCTTCTCCTCCAAGACAACAGCAGTATTTCCAGCACTTTGACAGTGCACTGATTTCATTCAGTGTCATCACAATGCTGAAGCAGTTACTGATTTCTTTATTCAGGACTATGTCTTTCTTAAATAAACAAGATTCACTTAGTGGTGACTCATGCTAGTTCTCAGCAAAGTCTTCATGCTATTAAGAAAATTGGTGGAATATAGGAAATAGTCTCCTGTACAGATCTCCCTGTATAATAGCAAAAGAATAAGTTTTTTGTCAAGTATTTAAAGAATTTACTGCTGTTACATTCCAGGCAGTGATGAAAACTACAGGAGGATATGCCCAGTGTCTGTTGTTTAACTCTTTATCTCATTAATAACTTCTGCTATTTTGTTCCTGCTGAACCTGGCCAATACTCCTGTCCTACTGTCGTCACTGTCACTTCATCCTCATGCCACCACCTTCCTTTTCTGGGACCATCACTGTTGCTTCTGCCTCAAACCGGTGTGCCAAGAAGCTTAAGCTGAGAAGCTTAAGTGTTCAAGAATGCTTCAATAGCTCTTCTGCATCATTTGGACATTTAGGTCACATTTTCAGGGTGCACATAATCCAAGTGACAGCCAGCAAAAGCTACTAACTGAGAGAGCTTATTGGGGACAACCATCAGAGCTGTAATAAAGTGATTTCTTAGAGGGGTGGCCATTTTCAGTTGTAAAATCCTGTATTATAATAGATGACAATGCAGTGGATCTTCTAGCATTCAGAGTGGCTTCCTGAGAGCAGAAAGTTTTAATTTATGCAGTAATTAAAAAACTGAGGTTCCCTGCATTCTGTTTTAATGTGGTTGGGTATTGTGATGATAAAATTTTGTGGCAGCAAAAATATCAGTACGGGTATTTTAGTAACTCTTGAGCATGAATTCTGAAGAGCAAAGCATAAAAGCTTCCTGACGCTGAGGAAGGTCCTTGCTCTCTTTGTCCCATGGACTGTGACAAGCAGAAAGAGCTATTGGTTTCTGGAATCAACATGCCAATGTGCCTCAGAGGCCACAGCAGGCTTAATGACACAGCTGCCAACACGTGCCTCTGCCTTTGTGTCAGCAAGTGAGCTCTGTTACAGAACTTCAGAACTCTATTTTATGCAGGTCTTCCTTTTTCTTAGGGGCTCTCTCAGTAAATGGGGGGAAATTTTCCTTTCAGGGAAAGCGCAATGCCTTGAGAGCCCAGACAGCCGTAATGGCCCGAAATCCTTTGCAGCTTCATGTTTACCTCCCAGCTGTGTGAGCAGAGAGCAACAGAAAGGACCTTGGAGACTGACACCTGAGAAGTTAAAGGAAACAGTAACACCACATATAGGTAATTCTCAATAGCTCATTTCTGACTTAAGCCACTGCCAAAAGTCATACAGAAAGGTGAAGGAAGAAGGGACAGGTTGATAGTAGTTGAAAACTAGAGCTGAAATCAAAGACAGTTCTTCCATAAAGTACTGTAGGGCTGGTTTAGCAGGGCAGGATTTTCACAGATGCTTCCCATTCTTCAGGGGTCTACACCTCAGGAGTGATTGCTTCCTTCTTAAGGAGGTAATTAATGATTCAGCAAGTCTTGGTCTGGGAAGTGCTTATGAACTTCCATAGGATCTTACAGACTTGTGAAGTCTTACAAACTGCTTCATAGCCTTCCAGAGGGACTGAGGTGCCTCTATTTGTTACAGCACTTTGAAATTCTCATCTTTTGATTCAAGAAATATTAGTAAATCAATAAGGTCTCAGAGATCAATTACTGTTGCCTTCAGCAGATTCCCTTGGAAGCTGAGTGCATTTAGAAAGTTAACCCCTATGAAAGATGTTGGAACATGCTGGACACCAAATTTACTCCTCATTTCAGGGTCTTTTGGTGAATTTTGTCTACCTCCACATGATTTCTCGATAATGAGTGTGCTATGCCACCAATGAACCAGGCAAAGTTAAACCAGCTAAGAAAACTGATAAGCCCCCAATGTTTTCTAGTTTCAGTCAGAAAATTAGTGAGATTAAGAATAACATTTAAAATCTAGCACATTCTAATTATGTGTGTATTAGAAATCAATGTGTGTGTAGAAAGCAATTGTAAAAGTCATGAGCCATCTCTTATTTTCTCCAAGTACGTTCTGGGCAATTTTCTCCTGCCTGCAGAATATTGACCAAAAGTTAAAAAACCCAAACATATACATTTATATTAATAGCTATTGGAACATGAAATCAGATGAGCAAGCAGTTTTCAACATGACCAGAAATGTCTAGTTCAAACTTCAAAACACTACTACTGAGTATGAGCATCAACAGGTCTCAAAGGGAGTATTCATGGCAGATTGTACCGTTGGACATTTCCCAAGGAGGAAAGCAAACAAAACAAGATTATGCAGTATGAGGAAGCAGCATAAAAGAAAACACTCTCAGAAATTATAATGCTAAAAACTCAAACAAAAAACCCACTTTGATCTCATCTGAAGCAAACATTTCTCACTCAATAGGAAACAAGCATATTTCCTTTTGGTTTTCAAATTCTGTGTTTATAAAATATTTAATGAACCACACATTCACATGCTCCAAATGCATTACTGTGGTCATAGATTGGCTTTCCCATGGGAGGGACTTGCTCTGCCCCCAGCACTCCATTCCCACCCCGAAGCAAATCACAGAGGAGATTTGAGAGAAAAACTCCCGTAGCCCAAATCTAAGGAAGGTATTAAACAGAGAAGTTAGCAGCTTCCCAGAGGGTAGGTGGTATGCTTGCTTCCTGTAGCAGAAAGGCTGCTGTAATAGAACAGTGCCTCTCAGGCTGTTGCTCTAAATAAACACATCTGTTTCACTGGGGTGGGTAAGTTAACACTCATATGAATAGCCTCTTCTCTCTCTCTCCTTTTAGCCCTGCCTTACCTGCTATTTTTATTGCAGTAGTATGGACACTAACATCAATCAAAATCAGCTTTCAAGAAAGATCTCAGACTCTCCTGGAGTGTGGTTTCTCCAAACAGCCTGAACTGAGGTCATTAGCAGGCAGAAGCAGGCAACTGCTGCTCTCTATTCCTTAGAAAGTTGTGATAGAAATAAAACAAAAGGGAAGTTGGGTAAAAAAGAATCCTTCATCCATGTGTCCCTGAAACCATGAATAACATGCAATAATGCAATCTAATTCCTTCTTGCTGATTTAGAAAGCCACAATGAGATTTTTAATAACACTACACAAGATCTTCTGGTGGCATAACTTGCCAAATCAGAAAGACTTTCAGAGAAGGTAGACTAGCAAAGAGTGGTAGTTAACTGAAAATCATGGGTATTATTTCATTTCAAACAATCAAATGTTTTTCTGGTTTTTTTAAAATATATTTTCTTTTAAGTTTAATCTACACATTGTTAAATATTTATCAACTCAATTATTTTTCTTATCTTCAGAATTATAGATCTGTGGCTTTTATAATAATTTATGACATGATGCATGAGACAAAACAGGCTGATCTGGTGTTAAGATCTTATTTTAATTAAGTAAGCTTTAAAACAAATCAAAGATAAAAATAAGCAAAGAGAGAAATTATTTACCCAGTGTATTCACTTAGTCTTCTGAAATAATCGGTTGTCCTATGACGTCCTTTAGCAAAGCCAGTATGGTATACAGCATAGTATCTACTGAAACAAGCAAATGTCCAGAAAATAAAATCTTCTGGGCAGAGGGAAAAGTTAATGAATGCAAGAGCACTAACTTCGGATTTTTGTTTTTCATGAAGAATGATGTACTCACGTACCAAAGGGCATGTGGAAGGAGCTGATCCAGCAGGTCAAGAGTCTTGTCACTAGAGCTGAGGCACCAGATAACAGTACTTCATCAGATTGGACCACTAACCCACACAGGAAAGTGAAATATTGGAATCGAAGCACAGATATCCCTCCAATACGCCTCAGCAGTCCAACTAGAAAACAAGCGGGAGCACAGAATCATGTTGCACGTTCCATTCTGTAACCCACGGTGACCAAAAGGAATAATAAAAACAACACAGATCTTTCTTTTATAAGCCGGTGCTCCTCCTATTTCTTCATTTTAAAGTAACATCTTTCATGCTTTCTGTGATAGACTGAGACAGGTATACAGTTAAAGTTAACACAGAAATGGCTGTGCTTTTTAAAAACCCTATTCAAAGCAGGTGTAGGACAAATTCTTTGAATAAACAGCTTTCAAGCTCTTTTATCTATGAAGGATGAGAGGTCTCTAAGTCTGCCTGAAAAGACTGCACAATTCCAGCTGCCTGCAAGTTTGTGATTACGTACATTATAATGTAGCAAGAAGCATTTTGGCAACAGGATTGTTTTGCAGAATGTTGCTCCTTGTTGGACAAACAGAGAGGCTGACCACCATGTTCCTTAATCGGGGCCTCTGTCATCTTAAAAGTCTTTTTCTACTGGCAGGGCAATGTTAACAAACTATAGCCTAAAGCCCAGAACGCATATTTTCAAGAATGCATAATTACTTCACACTGAAATTTGAACTTCAGTTTGTCCTGTTTCTGATTTGGGGCACCAAACTGGTTTTCTGATTCTGTGTTATACTGAGGGACTCTGCTATCAGACCACCTTTATATTGTCCATATATATCCCACTCCTGAGACAGCCTCAGCCCTTTGTTTCAAGTCTGTAGAACCTGCATGCTGGAACATGAAACAGTCTTTTCTTCATTAATGCCTCCCATATTTCTATTGGTCTGACCCTCACGGTTACACACTACTGGACACTTGCCATAGACTTACAGGAACAGCACATAAATCAGCATTGAGCAATCAGAAAGCATGCACTGCGCATGAAAAGGATTTTTCTTGAACATTTTTTCTGTAAACCCAAAATCTAGTTCAATTGCCAAGGAAGATTAATCTTGCATGTTAAGTAAGCAGGATGGATAATGTAAAGAAGAGAATGTGACTGCCTTTGTAACAACTTTTTCTTATCCATTTTTACAGTATTTCAGGATTTGACAGGAAAGTTTGCAGTGAGGCCTCAGCTGTACCAACTTACTGCTCAGAGTAATTCTTCTGCGTGTCTTAGTTACATATAAACACATATTTCCTTATGGAACAGCAGAGTAAGGCATGCTTGCCTGAATAAACCTGTGGCATTTCCTGGTTTCTTGCCCACACTTCCATTACTGCTCAGGAAGGCTTTTCATACTCTGCACTGGAAACAAGACTACTTCAATTATTTCCAGAGCCCTCTTCATTCATACCATTGCTCAGCTGCAGCAAACAGCTCAGTGTGACTGACCCCTGCCAAGTCCTCTGCTTCCTCCTGTTCCTTAACTCTGCCCTCTGTGCCTCAGCCAGCACAGGCCCCTGCAGTCCTCACCTACAAGAGATGCACTTAGGCTGAGCCCTGATTGAGAACACACTGCCAAACACACTCTACCATCAGCTGCAAGACTCTGAATGACAAACGAAGGCCACCATTTGTGTCATCTTGGCTAAATCAGATCTTTACTTAGTTTGCCATGAAGTTGATGCAGGACAGAACATAGCTCACAGAACAACAAACTTCTTCTAACCACGTTAACTTCAGGTATGGGGGCAGAACAGGAGGAGCAGCCACTACTAAGTGACTAGGTGCTAAAATACCATACAAAATCTAATGCCAACAAACACAAAATAGTATGTGTAGTCCTGTAGTTTCTATTTTCCCCCATGTACACGTAAAAAGACATTTCTACATGCACATTTTGAAAGGCTTTCAGTGAGCTGTTACGACTCAGAGAAAAGCTTTTACTTTCAGTCTGAAACATCAGCAGCATTTCCCCTTGGAGTGAAAAAGCAGAAAAAGATGTTAGGAATTGCGATGAAGAAGTGAGAAATGTACAAAATACTGTTAAAACAACTGTAGAACAACACAAGTGTCAGACTTTGGCTCATATTGACTTTCATGTCTGTCACCTCCACACACCCTTCATTCTGTGTGCCCAAGCACACAACCTCCACCTCTCTTTCCTCCTGCCTACCCCAAATCATTCCCCTCATGCCTGGTCTGTATCCCTCAAGCCCCAACTATGGCTGCCCCTGTCCCTTTTAACTCAAGGAAATCCATGTGTGCCTAACAGGTTGGAGAGGGCAGGTTGATGTTGCCCAGAGTGGTAGTGTCTGGTGCCCTGGAAACATTCAAGGTCATGCTGGACAGGGCTCTGAGCAACCTGATCTAGTTGAAGATGTCCCTGACCATGGCAGAAGGGCTGGGCTAGCTGAGCCTTAAGAGGTCCCTTCTAACCTGAACTATTCTATGATTTTACTCCATCGCAGAGGCAGGCTCAGGGTCCAAGAAGAGGGAGATTAGGCTGGAGTTTTTCTACTGAGTGGCCTCAGGGTTTCCTTGGAGGGCTCAGCTTTGGCTAGAATGCTCACGGCCTTACAGATGTGGGCATATTCAGAGCTGGGGCTAGAAAATTACTTTTCCTGCAGCTGTGCTACCTCTGGGTGATGGCACATGAAGAGGAGCAGCCCACAGTGACTGCAGCAGTGTGACAGCACCATTCCTGAACGTGACTCCATAGGCTACATTTATCATTGTAATTAAGGGACTCCAAGCTAGTTCTGTACTGACAGGCAAGAGTCAGCAGGGAGACTTTGAAAGCAGCAGGATGCTCTTTTCCCTCACACAGGTGTCTTACAGTGGGTCCTCAGGAAAGTTCCTAATACATGATGAATTTTGGACACACACTGAAGAAATGTTACTTTGCTACCTTGCGTGACACAAACCACACAATCACAAATATTTTTCAAGCACCAGTACTAATGAACAGATGTGGCTTAAAATGCGATGCGCAGCGAAACACACAGTTCTGGCACCAAACTCCTGCTGGCATGGCTGGCACCTTTCCTCAGACTTCTTGCTCAACATCATTAGGTCTGCTCTACAGAAAGCACAGCCATTAACTGCACCGTGGTCCTGGTTTCAGCCATCTAACTTGAATTTCACAGCCTCCAGAGAGGAGCAAGATAAAAGGCAAGTACCCAGTTTATTAAAAACAATTACTTTATTAAAAACAATTTTAAACCCCTCCTATGCAATAAACTATACATTGTATTCTTGTGATTCAGTTCACAAAATCATAAAGATACTTTAAATTAAAGTAAGCTATTGCAACTAGTAATGACCACTCTGAAATTTGAATCATTGAAATGGGGCAGATCTCACATCTCCATAGGTTTTGAAACTGATTCCTTAGGATTTTTCATTTGTCTGCTCCTTTTTATATGGTAATTTAGGTAGATTTCACCATTCTTGTATGTGGAGTTTGGATTTTCCCATTATTTTAGATCGTCTAAGCAGAAATTGTAATCATTTATTAGTGCCTGTAAAAATAATCTCCCTGTGCTGTGTTCGGACAAATTAAGACCAGTAATTTTTTAACTAGTTTTGAAGCCACCTCGATAAAGTCACTAAGGTCTTGTGAAATGAACTGAAAAAAATACCACATACCTTTTCCTCTCAGGTGGCCCCATTTGAGCCTCAACATGCTAGCACCATCCTTCAGACAAAAAAGGACAGCAGAGAGGTTATCTGGAGAAGGTCAAGGCAGGTCATAGCAGAAGAGACCCCTGCGTGTTACTTCCAGCACGGCGAAGCAGGGCATGATTGATCATTGTACAGACCCAACTACTGTTCATTATGTAAACACCAAAAATAAAACTGAGTTAGAAGTTTGATCCAGCAACATGACATGGGAAGTATTTACGGCAGATGACAACGATAAGGGGTGGTAGGATGGCAGATGACAAAGGCACAGCAGATGACCAAGGAAATATTAAAGAGGATGAACTGAGGATGCCCTTATGTTAAGATCTTTCTGGATCTCACCCTACTATGATTTTAAAAATAGCTGAAGTGGTTATAACCACACAATGTAAAATGCTATAGCTGCAGCCTTTCTGCTATATCACTTCTGAGTAGAACAAAGATAACAAGCACAATGTCCTCCTTGCCCTTGGGCTCCTCTTTGGACTAACATTCTTCTTATGCAGTGCTCTAAGGCACTTGCTCTGGCAACAAAATGGAAAAAAAAACCCAAAACAAAACAAAAATCCTGAAATTCAGTAAAAACTCAATGTAAACTTCCTCCCACCTACCACTCCTCTCCTGTATGTACACCAGCATGGCTTAAAGAAAAAAGTTTATTATACACACAGCAGAATAGCCCTGGAATAGAGCACCTACATTTTTTTTCCATCCTATGTGGAAAAGAGCAGACGGAACGAGAAAAACAAACATGCCATGTTGACTTGTCTCAGTCCTGTGAGGTGAAAAGAAAGCATGTGTATAAACAGCAAATATGTAAAATGGTGAACCTTTAATGTTTTTCTTTGTCATGTTGTTACAATCCGGTTTAAGCCCAGAAGAGCAGAGAAAACGAAGTCTCTGCGCATAAACCGGGAAGAACTTAGAGAAGGTTCAAAATATTCCCAAAAACAAGAGTAAAACCAAACGAGGTTAAATGTTGGTGCCAAAAAATTGATGTATTTTATTTAATAGTAAAAGAAAGAAAGACACAGAGAAAGAAGTGTGCGTGGAGGGTGGAGGGACAGGGAGAGGTGACAGGGGTTAGCTGGAAGCATATCACCCATCCAGGGATCCCAGCGAGGTCTCGTTGCTCCCCTCCATCTGGTCTTCTTGGTGGCGAGGGTCCCCCATCACTGCCATGGCGATGTGGCCACACGCCGCCAGCATGCCAAGGAGTAAAGAGTTCCGTGGATTAATATACACTGTGGGCAGGTGGGAACGCCCACGTGTCTGCCTTGCAGGGGCTGGCTTGACACATTGTCCGTTTGCGTTATCTCTGGTGCTCTGGTGCAGGGTCTGGGGACCCCTTTGAGGGGGGCCCTTTGCTGGGCCATGTCACCCCCTCTGCTGTGGATAAGCTTTCCCCCCCATGGGTGAAGCGCCCCCCAGCTGGGCTCTGCACAGTGGAGGATGAGCAGTCGCTGCGCCTCTGACCAGAGGCTTTTCCAGCACACACCCAAAGCCTCTCTCCCCCCACCCTTTGGTTCGAGGGCCTGTTCCAGCCTGCCAGCTGATAGCCCTGGGGCTGTGGTCTCCACCCTGGAACTGCTAAGTTTTAGGCTTTGTGAATGTCCCCAGCCCTGAGCTGTTACTTTGTCTTATCTTCATCAGCCAGCAGTGTAAGGCCTCAGGCAGGGCCCCTTTCAGGGTGGGGTGTATTCTCTGCAGTTTTTGCAACACCGTTTTAAAAGTCCTTAATTTCAAAAGTTTAAGTCATAAACTGTAATATTTCAGTCTCTCTTACATGTATAAACAAAATAGTTTTACAATATTAGTCAACAACTGGCAAGTGGTCTGGCTTTATGATTGCACTCCAACTTAGTAACTGGCCACTCACCAAATGCAGGCTAGATGAACTCAGGGTCATTTCTGAGACTCTGCAAAGGCACAATAAAGACAAAGCTGCACATATATAAAACACTGTATAGAAACCAGAAGCATGTTCTAAGAAATATTCACATGGTTTCATAAAGAAAGATTAAATTTAAAGATGCAGTCCTCGAGAATTAGATACAATTTCTGGATAAGGTTGAAGTCCTAGCTGTTTGTTATCTTTCAACTTTTGTACTATAATTCTGGCAAATTCCTCTCCTTGGCTGTCTGAAGTGTCAAGCAGTTGTCGTACTTTTGATGTCCTTGTAGGTTTGGTGCTTATAAGTTCATAATCTTCTTTCATGAGTAAAAATCTTGATAGAAGAGCATCCAGTGATTGATTCAAACATGCTTCAGTCATCTGATCAATGATTTCTTCTCTTTTACTTTGGATCCACTGATGTGCTACATTCTGTTGTAGGGTTTCCAATACAAAATCTGAGATTGGAAAGGATTAGAAAAAAGGAAGGGATTGTAACTGTCTGTCAGTAAATACTGCCACAGAACAAAGAACAAGCTGAGAAAAAGCTGTTAAAATGTTCCAATTTGACAAATTTGGTGGTTAGAGTTTTTATTCTATCTGAATCACAGAGTAATTTAGGTTGGAAGGGACCCTCAAGGAGGTCATCTGGTGTAATGGCCTGCTCAAAGCTGGGCCAGCTTCAAGGATAACTCAGGTTGCTCAGGACCTTGTCCAGCTGAATTTTGAGCATCGCCAAGTGATGGTACTTCTGCAGCCTCCATGGGCAACCTGTTCCAGTGTTCAACCCGACCTGGTACTAAAAAGAGACAGGTGGTGAATTCACTTTCCAGGGGGATTTTTATTGAAGATTACTGAAAACATCCCTGTAGTTTCCTGGTATTTTTCTCAAGATGAGGTTTCACACAGTGAAAAGGTGTTGATATTCTTATTTCCAGAAGAGGGATGATACAGTAAATCTTTATAAAGTTGCATGCTACTGTGTGGCCCCTCAAAAGAAGTATTTCTGAATCACTCATCATTAAAGTTTCTTTTTGTTAACTTTTGTGTTAACTTCTAACAGTTATTTGATGCATAGAATAAAACGTAGTGGGTTCTTAACACAAAGGATCATTACAGATGAGATGCTGACACAGTTGCTGCTTCTCCCTGCCCCACCACTAGTAAATGGAAGACTGGAAAGCCTAAAAAGTGAAAAGTGGCAGGCAACAAGGCGATTAAGTTCGAGTTAAGTCCTTCTCCTGTTCTGCTGGACTGTAGCACTGCTACAGCAGTAGGGTATAGGAGAAATAATATGAGCAAAGGGAATGGGATAAAGAAGACCCGTGGCAGCAGGAATTTGATTAAGAGGAGAGAGAAAAAAGCTAGTAGCTACGGGTACCTGTATTTGGTCACATTTTACACTGGTTTTGCTTACTTTGTAACATAAGTCTACAAGGACAGAATTACCTTATTTCACATTCCTAGTTTGCAGACGTTTAGTTCTCATTTTGCAGGTGAGCAACAGTTTCAGTTTCCATTTCACACAGACATACATTCAATGTTAGAACACTTACTGTGGGTCTTAGAATCAAATAGTGTTTGCTGTACCTGAAGGAACTGGTGATGACTGCAGCACACAGGATGAAGAACTTGAGGCATCTGAAATACTCTTGTCAGATGAGAGAACAGTACTGAATGGATGCACAAGGAGTCTGGCACTCTGAGTTACAGAAAGGTTTCCATCCGTGCTCTGGCTGCTGAGAGAGCGCAGACACCCAGAATTTCCGTCTTAGGAAAAAAAAAGGAGGAAAAGAAAAAAGAACAAGCTGTATTACTTCTGTGTTCAAACAGAATACAGCCATCAGAGACTATTTAGAGAAATTCCACTAAATAAGTCATAAAACAACTACTTTCACGTGCTATACAACAAATTAGTCCTTATACTCAAATTCTGAGTATATTTATGTCCCTTATATTTTACCAGGGCCTGACTATGGGTTTGGGATCCTGCTTTATTTTAAAGAAATATTGGGGTATAAATCTGGTAGATGTGAACTTTAATGAAAAAGCTCTGTTTGACAGAAAATTTTTGTAGGGACTAGAAGAACAAAATAAATCCTTTGAGTGTTTGGAGAGGTAACCAGAAGTCAGCAGGAAAGCCGATTAATTTATTTTGATGAAGTTTGCAGTGCAACAAAGTTGAAAATACTAAAATAAAGATCCAGGTGGGGGAAAAGGACATGAAGAGCATTGGGAGAATTTAACATTCAGTGGGAAGCCAATGGAAGCTTTTTGTAGTCCATCAAAATAGGATATGACTTCAGGAAAGCTTCATGTAAACTTTTGCACAGTAAAAAGGATTTCTATCAGGTGGGAAATTTAACAGTTCCTAGTTTTAGGATTTTTTATAGTACGAAAGGATGACAGTTATGAAAGCAGCAG
This sequence comes from Machaerirhynchus nigripectus, assembly GCA_013397975.1. Lineage (NCBI taxonomy): Eukaryota > Metazoa > Chordata > Aves > Passeriformes > Dicruridae > Machaerirhynchus > Machaerirhynchus nigripectus. The sequence continues at coordinate 1,230,919 of VZRQ01006819.1, forward strand.
TAGGAATGATTCAAGGAAGAGATAACAAACAGCTGAGGAGAAACGAACTACAAGACATGTCCCTAACTCTGTAAATAGCTTTGATTAGACTTTCACAGTGTCACTTGATAAAGACACGATAACTAAGATGTTAACTAAGAACCACAGATGCAAGAATTCAGATGAGCATCTGAAGACAGTGAGGTAGCCCCATGGACAACTCAAGATTACCTGTCCAGTAGGGAAATCTGAAGGTGTATTCCCAGCTCTTTGTTCACCTGCACAAGAATATTTAAGTACATAGAGCAGGAATGGGAAAATGTTGAAGAAACTCCATTCTCAGCATTTTAAAAATGGTGAAAACTAGAACTCCTAGTAAGTAGTATTTTATTTCATGAATGAGAGAGAAAGTTGGGCAGAGCTATGTAGTGTGAAGCAGCAGGTATTATCTACTGCATGAAAAAGAGGGATTAGGAGACAACCACTGTGAGTGAAAGATCATTTCAGAAAAGTACTTCAAGCAGCTGTGCTGGGATAGATTGTTAGACATTTTTAGGCACACATATTTAATTTAGTAACATAAAGACAAAACTACTGGGGTTGTACTGGTATGAGAAAATGACCTTGACCAGAGACCAGAGCATAAAAATACAATCATAAAATCACACAATTGTTTTGGTTGGAAAGATCCTCGAGATCATCGAGCTCTGCCAAGTCCACCACTACACCATGTCCTGGAGTGCCACATCTACACATCTTTTAAATACTTCCAGGGCTGGTGACTTCCCCAGGCAGCCTGTTCCAATGCTTGACAACTATTTTCATGAAGAAATTTTTCCTAATATCCAATCTGAACCTCCCCTGGCACAACTCAAGGCCATTTCCTCTCATCCTATTGCTTGCTCCTATTGCTTGTCAGGTAAGAGGCCCTCACCCGGCCCCAGTCTCCTCTTGCGTAGTTGCAGAGAGCAACAAGATCTCCTCTGAGCCTCCTTTCCTCCAGGCTCCCTCAAAAAAAATGCTGATGAGAGTTATTCAGATGTTATTCAGAAAAAAATCAGATTGACTCAAAAAGAACCTCGGTGACCTAGAAGAGCTGAGTAACAGAAGCAGAAATTCAGAAGGAAAAATATGAGATCTAGACTTCCTGTTTCAAGCTGGGTGGGGCTAATGATTGGAAGTGAGATGAGGAATAAAAACAGCCCCTAAGTAGATCATTCTGCAATGAAGGACCTCCTGAGAAAGGAAAAATTAAATCCAAAGGTATACTAAGTAAAGGGGACTTTGTAGACAAAAAAAAGGTTTGTCACATCTTTCATAATACTAAGTAGCCTTAGTTCAATGAGTTCGTTTAGAACATGCACCAGGAGGACTAATTAGGATACCAGGAGAATAAAGAAGTTTATTCTACAAAGGGATTTCAAAAGAGTGCATCCTGTTTGTTTAGCAAAACAAAGTATATTAAAGGATTACTGTCTGTATCAGAAATGAAATGGGGAGAGGGAAAAGAGCTGTTTCAAGACATAATGAAGAAAAGCTCACAGAAAAGGGGAAAAAAACAAAGGAAAGATGAAAAGAAAGGCTAAAGGCTAGAAGAAAAGTCTTAACTCCGAAGAAGCAATTTGCTGGAAAAGTGTTCTAATTGTATTGATGGAAAAAACAACTCAGCTAGAATCTATAGTCATTAACTTCTGCCTTGGTGCCATGCCAAACTCCTCTCTTGCCAGCAGCTACCTGGAATAGAATTTTCACCTGAAACTGCATCTGACTTTGAAAAGCAAGAGGAATATCAGTCTTGTTTCCCACTACAACACTACCTGATGCAGCTATTGGCAAAGTAATAACAAATGCTTCTGCAGCAGGGTTTTGTAGGCACTATTTTCACAAGCCTTACAGTATCTATACATAAACACAATAAAGTCTAAGCAATGACTCTATAAAACGACCACCAGCTGATCAGTCAGATTAATCGCACCAACAAATTTTCACTGATGCCCTCCACAGGCAGACACAATTTATAACAGGAACCAGCAGCAAGAAAAGCTGGTATTTATCACTATCTTTTGTGATTACCCTTACAGCCCATGCTCATGTTCAAACTAATACTCCGTGTTCTAAAATTCATCACAACATACTTATTAAGCTAGGTAAATGCAAGTTATTCTTAATCTCTGAGGTTTTTATGCTGTATAGATAAATGCTCCAGTTGAGGTACAGCCAAAGTACCCTGCAATTGCTTTCTGCCATTTTCTCCAGTAACTGAAAGTACTTAAGCATTTTTCCATATTGCATTATTTTACATAATGCATTTTTCCAAATTCCTCCTGTATTTATTTCTTTCTAGTACCCAGAGTAGAAGTTCAAAATTGTGCATGTGTTCAAATACGAGCTGAAAAAGAAACTGCCTGCACTCTCCTACCTCTACCAGAGTATGTCTGGTTTTGCAGTACCTCAGAATACTTTTTGATGTCTTTATTTTATAGCAGTGAAGTCAATAGTCCTGTCTGCTTTCATGCTCCTGGTCCCTGCAATGCCAGAAGACACTCCATTTCTTTGAAATATGCTTGCATTCCATCAAGGGAAGAAACTTAAATGCAATTTTAGTTTCACAATGTATTTCTATTCCACCTGTGTCCCACTGCATTTTTCTGGCTTCTGATGTCAGCAAAACCGCAAAACTGAGTTTTCTCAGGGAATTTTGCCAACTTTTATTCATAAAAGGGGACAGCTACAAAAGGTCTGTGCAGATACTTTTGCAAAGCAATCTATCAAAGCCGTTTTTATTTATTGAATTCAAAATGATCTAGAGGTCGGGCTGTACTGGAAACTTTGAGTCTACTCAGCTTATAGAATGCCTTAAAATGTGTAGCCTTTTAATATTCAGAAACAGTTCATAAATTAAAAAAAAAAAAAAAGCAGTTAACTAAGCTGCCAAGAGTCTGAAGGGACAAATAAATGTTACCTCTGCACTTACAACTCTGAGAAGGAAAACTGAACCTGTGAGCTGTAGAGATTTCTCACATGACAGGAACAGAAAATCAGAGCTTAAAAATGCTAGTTTTTTACCTAGAGCACAAAGTTTACAAAAGACATTTTTTTCTGACATAGAGAGACCCAACTTTCTACTACACAAATGCAATGTCACAGTGGGAATGTAAAGCTGCCCTGGCAACTTAAATTTACACAAAATCAAGAGTATCTCACCTGATGAGAGGATATTACACTGGGGAATAGACTTGAGTTTTGATGTATCTGGAGAGATGCTCCGAAGGGGAAGTGCATCACATTGTATAGAGCTAGAATATGCTGGCTGAAAGAAATCCAGTTGCATACTGAACAGGCACATTAAACAAATATGAAGCTGCAATTTTTTACAGAGAACCTTCCCATCACTGTGTTTTACCTGCTCTCTAAATGTTCAATAGACAGCACCATTAAAATATGGTAAATCAGAAGAAATCATATAATCACAACACTTGTGTTTTTCTAAAGATGACAGCAATTTTGTATACAAGTAAGAACCAAAAGCAGCAGCATTAAGAATCAAAATATAAACGCAAATCTACATCACCCTATATAAGCAAGCTCCATAAAGGTGTAAGGGAGCAGTAGACAATGTCTTACTCTTGGCAGGCATTGTGTGCTGCATTCCTCATTGAGGGGCTCACAGACTCACAGAATATGCAGAGTGGGAAGAGACCCACAAGGATCATCAAGTCCAAACTGCTGGCCCTGCACAGGATCACCCCAAGAGTCACACCATTTGCCTGAGAGCATTGTCTAAACACTTCCCAAACTCTGCCAGGCTTGGTGCTGTGACAACTTCCCTGGGGACCCTGTTCCAGTGCCTGAATACCCTCTGGGTGAAGAACCTTTTCCTAATATCCAGTCTAAACCTCCCCTGGCACAGCTTCATGCCAGATTTAGAGCCCTCCCATATTTAGATGCTGTTCTAATTTCTGCATACCCACCCTTTACCATCTTCACTTATGTGGCTTTGCATTTCTTACACCCTGGCTCAAGTAATGCCTTTTATGTCTTTCCTGACTGTCCAGGAAAGTAAAGTGCAGAACAACTTCCCTTACCAAGTTAACCTTCCTTTAAGCTCTCAGGATGCTGAATACCAAATGCAACACGTAAAGTATTTACCGTCTCGGGATTCAGAGGTATATTTAGAGATATCTGCTCCACATTTGCTTTCTTTCCACTCTTGTAAATACCTTGTGATTCATACAGTGACTGGAAGAGAAATATTTACCTGTATTAAATTTCTGTTCTAAGACAAGATGACAGCCCTGTACAAATGCGTGTTTTAACCAGATACAAGATTAGACAAAGCACACTGAGGAGAAATGACAAAGGAGATTACGCTTCTTTTAGCAAGTGAAAGTTACTGACTTATTTGACCGACTCATGACTGTAGCAAAAGATACCTACCTTTGATTTCCTTAACAGAATTACTGCTTCCAGCATAGCTATTTCATCAAATGTTCGCAGAACTGGTTCCAGGTCTATTAGGCATTCTAAACAAGGGAATAGTACTTGGTGAATGGTTTGAAGTGGAAATCAAGATGCCATTTTAGTAAAGCATCTTTCTGACATTTACAAAAGTAATTTGTCTACTGACACGTATCAAACCACTTATGCTGCTAAAACAGAAGCCGCCTGCTTCTGTTAGAACAGTTCAGCCCACCAAAAGAAACTCTGATCTGATCTGGCCACCTGATCACTGTGTGTCAAGAGATCCAGGGCTGGGCTGAACTGCAAGTCCTGCATTCATGGAATGGAGAGATTGGTGAGTTGCTGTGTTTTAACGCAGACCCATCAAGCCTGATTAGGTGAATACAGGACCAAGTACTGTAAAGACCTCAGAGTGGGTTGCTGTCTTCCAACTCCAGAGGAGGTGTTAAAAATTTATACCAGAAAAATGAATAAACACACCAACACAGCAATATCCAGAATACACGCTTAAGGCGTGAGGAAGGGCCAGAGAAGATGGGTAGTCAAGGCACTGACCTGTCACAGCCAGAGAAACAAAATGACGCTGGCCTCACTCTCACCAAATGCAGCAGGTCAGAGAAGTTAAAATCATTGCTCACACAGGGAGGCACACGACAGTTCAATAAGCCAACAACCACCTGTGCTATGCTCCCTTGTTTTCCAGTGCTTAAACATTTATAATTCTAAATATTTCCCATTTTGAGATGATTATATTACAAAAATATGTATTTGAAACTGTGCTCAAATACAACAGGAAGGGATGACAGCATATCACAATTGTACTGCCTTGCTGTGAACTCCACTGATTCAGCAAAACTAATTTACCATACTAGCAACTCATCACATGGCATCCTTATTAATATATTTTTATTTTTTTTATTATAATTTTACCACTTTTTTTTACCTATTTTTTATAATTATATTATAAACCTTTTTTTACACTAGCATCTTCAAGACATACATTCAACACTGGGAGTTTTATGGGTTTGGCAGGCCATTTTCCACACTGAAATACTAGCCTTGTCAATTTTTGTTGACTGTAATTAAAGTAGGCACACATGCAGAAAGATGGTGATAAGCAGTCTTTATCCTCTCTTTGTAAAAGGAACAGACAGGTTAGCTGAGCTTTTTTATTTAAAGCTTATTTAACAAAAAGGGGGTTTGGGTGCTTTTGTGTTTGTGTGTCTGTGTCAGCGTCCCTGTGCTACGGCAATTGCTTAAGTTCCCCACCAGTGAGCTTTACTTCCCTTAATTTTGCAACAGTTTTGCAACTTCTTCTTTCTTTTTATGATAGTAAAGTAGAGGCAAAAGCAATGCATTTTTTTCTAAGACCATCTTACTACAGACATGGCACTGAGAAGAAAATCCAAGTTAGCTCATACTGTAGTACATATCCCAGATAATCTTCCCTTCAATGTGACCATACTCTTAAATTGTGACTTTTTTTTGTTAAGTGGCATAGGAAAACAAGAATGCATATGGAAATAACATGATGTGTCTATTCTTTTTGATTTTAGAAAATACTGTGTTCAGATAAATTTCCTTGCTTGGAAAAAAAAATCCAGTTCTTGCTTGATAAAGGAGATGGATCAATAAAAGATAAAGTGTCAGTGAAAGATTTACACTGAGATGCAAATACAAGTTGAAGTCACTACAACTTATCTGTTGTGCAGCGGTTTATTGGTGTTGGTTGTGTGCTCATAAATCCCATAGTACTCATTTTATACTTCACTTCTCCCACACCCCCTTATAAACCCCAAATTATCTTCAAAAATAAACAAAAAAACCCTCCAAACACAAGTAGTTAAACAAAACATGCTGCTTTTTTACAGGTAAATTAAGAGATGGTAAATGCAAAAGACTCCAACAACAAATCTGGTTTTACGGCACACACGTAATTCCATTCATAAAAGCTTGTTTACAGACATGAAGGAGGCAGCCAAGCACCTTGTCATAACCAAGAAGACTGAGCACATATATCTCCTGACATCTTTTAACACTTCCCTTTCGTGACTATAACCTTGCTCTGTAAGTACCACATTCAACAGAAATCTGGCAGTTAAAAAATCTCATTATGCAACGTAAACTCACTTAAGAACGATGGTCTTTCATCTGGGTTTTGTGCCCATCCACTTTCCATCAATCTTATGATAACCCCTCGATGAGGAATGTCCATGGACAGACTTCCTTCACTCAAGTCTAGTCGCTGTCCTTGTGACACGCTGTACATTATCTGCAAGGGGTTTATAACTTCTGTCAAAACAGACATTGTGAAGTCATTAGAAATATATGCAATATAGAGACCTTACTATATAGGAGGAGCAATTCGGTTTGTGGACATAGAATTTATAGCTCATCAAAATAATGTTACATTTCCTTTTTAATTAATAAAAAAGTATTCTTAATTTATGAAACAACACTGTAATTAAAAAAGAAGATACTGAAAAGAGAGTCTAATTTGAAAAGTATTTCAAAGTGTTCTTCAACAAGCTTACAAGTTGAATTATTAGAAAGCAACCCCTAAAATGAAGTCCCTATGTTTCAGGTTTAACCTCTAGGTAAGGCAGGAAAAATAAATTAACAGAAGACAGGGCCTTACCTTCAAATGGCTGTTTCCTTGACATCACTTCCCACATGATAACTGCATAACTGTTTACAGTATAAAAAGTACAGAAGGTGTTATTTTAGACTACCAACACTTAGTAACACAATATGCTCAGCTTTACATGTTATTTAAAACATTTTGGTAAAACGGTCCTGCAAGCACACATGGGACTGACTACAGCTAACTAAAATGATGACACAAATACATGAAAACTAGAGGGTAACTTCAGCTAGAACTAGCTAATACTATAAAGTACAGAAAAGATCCATGGCATATAAACTCCTATTCCAAATCTGTATCGACTTTGCTCTGCTAATATGTCGTGAATTATGTACATGGAGTTTCAACCTCAGCACACAAATTAAAGTGAGCCCCAGAGAGCCAACTGCTCTCTCCTAACTGCAATACTCTGGCACCTGCCTAGTACAGACTGACACTCCCTGACATTCCCAAGGGAAGCTGGGTATTAGCAGGAAGGATGGCTTTGACCCACAGCTCTATCCCAGCACAGTGTCACAGAGACGTAAGATACAAACCTGCACTTGGGATGCCCACTCCAGCTTCCTCCCCCCTCCCATATATGCTTTTACCATATGCAATCTCCTCTGTAGGGAGGCATGTCACTTACACACCGCATTCACTTTCCAAAAGAGACAAGACTACTCTGAACTAACGCCAGGAGATTGAACACACATGTGCTTACTCAAACCAGTGACCTTCTTTTCTGTTCACACCAACATGAATGGCAAGTGGTTCAGTGAGTATAAACTTGCCCCATCTTTAGTAAACTAGTTAACTCTCTTCAGCCATCAGGATATACTAAAAAGAGGTAACTTTAAACAACTTTGCAATTTAAATAAGGTTAGACTATTTCATTTAAAAGCAGCATTGAATTCTCAGTCCTTCTCTCCAGTTTTTCCTCACATACTCTACCGTATCTGAATGAAGATCTATTCCATGATCTATCCCAAAAGGTCCTAATATTAATCCCAGCACTGTATTCAAGTATCCGCTTCCACTACTCGGATTTAGAAAAGACAATCCAGGCTAAAGCTTCAGTGCTTCCGTAACTTCAGAATACACGCAAGGTGCTGACAAGTGTGTATTTCCATGCTTTCAGTCCAAGTCTTTATACGCATTGTGACAGAGTCATTCCAGGAAATAATCACCATGATCAGTTGCTGTTAAGGCTTGCTCCCCACCCTTGGTACGAACATACTGAGCTTCCTTCCCGCATCACTAAGAAGTACCAAACTGTGCATACAGGTTACATTTAACTGCCTTAGAGAACTGTACCATCCGACAGCTACCAAGTAAGAATTCAAAAAAATGAAGTAGGAAACAAGTAACTGATGCTTAAAATCAAATCATATAAATTGAGTTTTCCTAACTATTTATTCTGTTTACATCTTTAACATTAGTCAATGATAAAATTTATTCACGCAACTTTTAATAAAAGCAGTCCTCCCTGTTAAAAAGTCTGCTTTTGATGTATTCCTGATAAATCCATGCAGGCTGATTTTTTTTGGTAAAGCAAATCATCCCTTTTGTAGAAGTTAATGCTGTTTGACTGTTGTTTAAACAATTTGTTTCTTTAAAAAAGATCCTTCCTCACAAATTAGCTTCCATATCTCAACAACACTCAGCTGTGATCAATTAATTAGACAGCCAGAAAATATTCAAATATTCACTAATATCTTTCATTCAGTTTGGAGTCTCTCTACAGTTAAAGATTATTTTCTCAGTTCTACAACACTGCAGCATTCCCCTTTACACTATTCCTGTTTTCCTTTCTTATATCTGCTTTGTAGCATCCCCTTCTGATTGTGAGCACAGATCCACCTCTTTCCAGTGGTGCTTCACTGTCTCTGCGCCTTCTTGTCTTCCTGCCTCGAATATTTCTCTTTCCAATGTTGTCTCAGTTTCTCTTCTTTCTTCTCACATAACCCCTTTCCTTCCTGATTTATCTGTTTTCTATACCCTTCTACTGATGTGTTCTCTTATTTTCTCCCATTTGGTTGTTATTCCTCCGAAAATATTATTTTCTTTCTAACAAACACTTGTCTTCTTTACCTCCACCCATTCATTAAGATGCCAGTTACCCTTTATTTCCTCTTAATGCACTATTCTTTCTTTTCAGTGTTTTCCTTACCCACATCTTCTCATCAAAGGGTAAGGAGAGCAGGTATGTTGTCGTCATCTGTATTCTTTGGACAGGAATGTCAAGGAACTTCATGTGCTTCTTAAGGGTAAGGGATTTTTAAGGGAAATAGTGGTCTCCCTGGAAGTCAGCAGGACCCTCTGAGTCATCTTCCACCAAGATACAACCACGTCAGGGATCAGTGAAGGTAAAGGTGGCAGACTGCACCAGAGTAATGGACTTTGTCACAGTGATTGGCCAGTTCACGCCTCCTCAATCTTCCTTTACACATGACAATTCCTCCCAAAATCCTTCAAGTAATCTCTGAGCTCTCTAAACCATTTCAGACCATCCAATTGTAACTCCAATATCCTCAGACCAATTTCCTTTTGTTATACAGGTCACCACCACTCTATTTACGACTCTATTACTTGTACTCAGGACTGCCCAACACAAAACTACCACAACTTTCATAAAGTAAATTATTCCTTAAGGAGATTCCTATAACTACTCTCTCCAACCCCACTCTCCCATTTTTATCTACCTCCTTTCCAAAAATACATTTTCTTCTTTCCCCAAGTACATTCTGAAAATTATGTTACTTGATTGCACATATTACAAGAGTATGTGCACTGACTTAATGGTGTGAATGGCTTTCTTCTTTCCCTACATTGCCTGTGTATGTATGCTCATTTACAGAAACCAGTCTCCCCTATTTCTGTAGTCTCAGCTTGATTTTGGAGCATTACACTTGTCATAGCACAAAAGAAGTGAGTCATTAAATCCAGCTATCACTCAGTTCCTTATTTCCCAATTCATTTTGCCTATACAACTATGATATTATCACTGAAAATAATAAGATTGCTGAGAATATGTTAAAATCTAAGTTCAGTAAATAAAATCTGAGTTCAGATTTCAAACCCCACTAGACAACAACAGGAGTTACCTGTAGATATCATGTTTCACACTTGCCCGGGTTTTCTGACTGGGGTTGTAATCCTCAGGTGGCATGTAGATAATTGTCCCTCCTTCCGGCAGAGAGGATTCACTTCGTGACTGTGACATGGATATGACACGCCATTTAGACATGCCAAAATCTGCAATCTGGAAAGGTCAAATCAGTTGTTCTGAGAAGAAAAACTGGATTTATCTGCTGACAGTTGTTAGAAATTCTTGAAATATTGCCCAGAAGAAGGGGTCACCCAAAGCTCTTAACCTGACACACAAGAGGTATGTGGTTCTCCTAGCAACAGGAAACATCAACTCCAGTCCATAAAGCATTCCCAGGTCATGACTCATGCTGTCCCTATAGCACTGCCCTATCCCTATATATGAAATAAACCCAATTCTTTTAAGGAAGGGCTCATGTACACTATGGCTGAGGAATCTGCTGTAGATAGCTGTGCCATATGAAGAAAATCACCTCCTTGTGTTAAAAAAATCAAACAAAAAATCACTGATTACTTGTAGCTCCCTAGTTGTGAAGAAAGAATAAGTTTAGTAGAAATTATAATAGCTGTATATAACTCAGCTTGCCAATATCCCAAAGCAGTTCCCTTCACAGAAAAATTTTAGGGCACTTCACCTCACTCCCAAAGCTGTGATGTATTAATCTTGAATTAATAAATTTGATATTCTGAAATTCTGTGCAGCAAAAAGTGAATATTTTCTTTACTGTGTACTCTGGGGCCTTGCTCCTTTCTCCAGGATACAGTGCACCTACAAGAAGAAGTTACTGACTTCAGTTTACATCCTCAGATATCCATGAGCCAGGGCACCAGATGCCAGACTAGGTTATGACTAGAAAGACAAAACATTTAGCAGAATACACCTGCTGGCTGAGCTGCAGTGTCTGGCATACATGGGAGAGAGATAAGCAGCCATCTACCAGCTCTGCACTTGTCAAGAATTTCCATAATAGCAAAAATATTTTCAACAAAGATGTCTGTGCAAGCCTGTGCAAGGCAACAAAGCTAACAGAAACAAGCTTTCTGAAGAGCACCCATCAAAAAGCACAATGAAAGGTAACCTTTCTTCTCTACAGCTCACTCTCATCATGCCTTCCTCATTGTAACTGGTCTTAACTCTTGCTCATTCAGCAGACCAGGGACAGTCAGAGGCACTCTGTGAATAGTGTTACTTTTATACATATGCAACATTTCTTCTATTTGGCATGCATGATAACCTTGTTTGCATTTCCTGTCAACTGTACTAATTTAGAGAATCTTGCTTCACTTAAAAGCCTAAGGACACACCTTACAGGAGGCAGGGCAGGTATGCAAGAGTTAACCTCTTCCCTTCAATTGCCCCAGCAAAGAAACTGTTCAGATGTGATCAGGCAGAGCACCAGGCCACACCAAAGCTGCTAGGGATTAAAAAGAGCAGATAAAAAAATGACTTGGACTAGTTCCCTGATCAGGTTTGTCAGGAAGCTTGAGAGATGGCAATATCAGCACAATTGAGTGGGAGGAAGTATGACCTGCTGAGGGTGTGAGCGGAGACAAAGCCACATGAGGCACTTTGCTGCAAGAAAAATTTCTGTGCAACGGAAAGACGAAATCAGCAGTGGATTGTGGCTCAAAGGACTCACAAAAAGCTTCATACTAAGGTAGCAACTCAAGCATTCACTTCTCAAGTATAAATTCAGTGCAAAATATCTCTTATTTCCATTTACTTGAGTAACATTTCTATCAATTATAAAAACAGAAGATCCTTTAAAAAAATATGAAATAAACCCAACTTTTGCAATTACAGGAGCATCTAAACATTTTGTCAGAAGTACTTTTAGTCTCTTTCTCACATCATGGCAGTGATATTTTAAAAGGCAGAATTAAAGTTTTAAACTACTAATACTTCTGCATGTATGTTTGCTTGCTCTAAGGAGCTTCACGAAAGCCGCCTTCCAACATGGTACGATTTTGCAGTCATGTTTTATGTGTTCTTATACTACACCAACAGAATAGGTATGTCCATACTGCATGGTAAGTATCAAATGGAGCATTAACATTTGAATTTGACCTTCTGCCAATAAGAAGTAACTTGTCAGAGCATCCTGGGCAGGAACATTTTCTATTTTCTTCTCAGAAAGGGCCAGAAGTAGCTACCCTTGGAAGGCTGACAAACAACAGTGTCACCACTATTGAGTATCACCTACTGCTAAAGCAGAAACAGCCCAAATTCTCTTTCTGGTCTTTTCAGATAGATAAAATCCACAACTGATTAATACAGAGTTTTCCAAAGAATAACTCCAAAGTTCTATCTGCAAGGATATAAGAAAAAAAGTCCACCATACAGTTACATCCTCTCTCTATGGCCACAACCTCACCCTTCCTCCTCTACAATAATGAAAACACTTTCACTCATTCTGGATGCTGAAGAACGTAAGAGTTAAATAACCCTACCTTGACATGAAACTCATCATCCAGCAAAATGTTCTGGGTTTTTAAGTCATGGTGCAGCAGTGGAGGATTCATGTTGTGCAAATAGTTTACTCCCAAAGCAATTTCGTAAAGAATGCGGAATCTCAGGCACCAGGGAATGTCAGGATATACATCTTTCTGCCAAGACAAAACCACAAAACCAGAATATCCTCTGTTCTGATCAAACGGCACACACAAAGACTTATTTTATAAGAAAAAAGTGACTTGGGCACGCAGTAATCTTTCAAAACATACGCTACACAAACTCCTTAAAAATTGTAGCAGAGTATTAAGACTTATTAGCTGTTAAAACAAACATTATTTAAAAATAGTAATTATGCAGTTCTATGTTTCCATTCGCTAGCATCCACATAATAGTTCATGACTGCTGTACATGATGTTGAACATTTGCAACATTACTCATTCACATGGAAATATGAATTACAAATTAGCTTCTACATGAAACTTGAAACCCGCAATTTATGAGTCCTACACAAAGAACATCTTCAACTGACATTGGGGAACAAAAAAGCTGTATTGAAACTACGCACAAAATACTACCTTTAAAAATAATAATACAGCAAGAAAAATGCAGTAAAACTCAACTGAAATATTTTAAGTTATATTGGCACCAATGCCTTTACGAAAAACACACACTTGAGCTCTCTGAGGCATGAGACGTGTATTGATTAAAGGTGGAGAAGAGACTTCAGTGCTGTTGAGACTCAACTGCAGTAGCTTTACAGTAGCAACACTGTATGTTCAGGCCAAGCTAAAGGGAGCAACCATGAGTTCAGCACAGGAGAACTTATTCAGAGAGTAAGATCTGTTAGAAATATTCACACCTGTTTATGTTACCAGTATTTGGCTGTATTTAGCAATCTATAAACTAACATCAAAATCTTACATTTATTTTTTTAAAATATTCAATTCATGAAAAAAATCAATAAATGTATTGGCAGTACTTCAGAAACTCAGACTGAAGGAAACACAAGTATTTCAGAATCTAATTAGAGAACAACTGAGATTTTTAAAGTGACTGTATGGAATAATGCAACATAAAGCTAGTTACAGGTCACAACATTAAAGGAAGAAGTTTAACAAAACTTAAGTCAGCTGAGTTTGGTCATCTTTTTGAGATACAGAAGGTCTATCTGAGCACCAAAAACTACTAGGGACAACAACTGTCTTTTAACGTGAAATATTATAAATAAAATACTTTACTATACTAATTAAATATGGAAATTGCAATCTACTTGAAGCAGCCAGGTATCATATTTAAAGACTGTAAGTACACTTACCCCATGCAATAGCTGGTTTAATGACCCATTTGTCATGTACTCTGTTACTATCCCCAGAAACTCAGGCTCGTTGCAAATTCCCAAAATTGGCAGAATGTAACTAAACCTGGCTTTGTGCAATATCTCTGCTTCTTTTAGAAGGTGGTTTCTATCACTTAAAAAAAACAAGCAAACAAGTAAAATACATTACCATACCAGTACTAGGAAACTCAAAGCAAATGCTGGGTTCACTATATTCTCTCTCGATTATAACCCTGTATGCAGTACCATTACCTCTTCATTTCTATCATCCCGTTTTGAGAACAAGACAGTGCAAGACAAATGAGAAACTGCAAATGCAAAGACAAGACAGCTTCCCTAGTTTTGCTGTACCACACAAATCTATTTCCATCACACATTTCATCCATGTTTCCAGTAAATAAGGATACAGTCGGAACTTCCAGGTTCCACCATTCTTTGCAACCATAACGGTAACAACCAGCTGCATTTGTCCTACTTTACTAAACATCTTCAAACTCTTGAGTTTTCACTCAGGCCCAATATTTATCTCCTACAGAGTGGAGATTTTAATACTCATGATTCTCCAACCATTTAAATTTAGTGGACTCCGAGGTATGCTGAAAGAATAGGGGCTAAAGGAAAGCACTTTTGAACTTCTGAAGGAAAAGGAACAATTACCTATGCTTTGTTTTTGCATAAATCATTCCTTCAAACTGAGCCCCTGCTTTGAATCACTCTCTGGAAAAAACATTCCCTAGATGCACAGGAAGCAGGAACAGACGGGCCTCATTGTGTTTGGATGCCTGAATTTGACTGTGTAGATCTACTCTGTTACCTCAAAACTCCTCAAAAATGTGGGTTTGGTGCATCTTTACAAATTCAGATCTTGCAGCATGTGGATTTGAAAAGGTCAAGTTTTATTTAAGAATGACTATGATTCTATCCCCAAAAATAGAAACTATTTGGTATGCCTTATATCTCAAATAGTCTTAAAAAAATGGGTTTGTTGTCAGTGAGGATAGTTGGACCATGAAGCATAATTCAGCAAAAAAAGGATTTAGATCTTATACCAGTGGAGACTGGTACAGTACATGACTAGGATATTCAAATACAGGGCATTTACAGCACATTTAAGATTGATCCTTTGGAGGTGAGCCAGTCAGACTCAGAAGCAATAGGGCTGTGCTGGGGCCAGGGCCATGCCCATCACAATTTGTTCAGCACAGCACCGTGTGATGTGCACAGCACAGGTCTGGGGTGAGAGCCGGCTTGTGCCCATCGAGCTCAGGGCACAACCCACGGCACTCACAGCAGTCTGGATCCATCAAGGTGGATTCAGCACTCACTAAGAAAAGGCCGTCAGGATATATGGGGAAAAGAGGAAGCCTTGTGAACTAAAGCCTGTGGCTTTTAGCAGCAGGAAACTTTGAATTTAGATGGATATGAAATTAAGGTCCTTTAATCTATGTGATGGAAAAAGACTTATACAAAACTCTAGGAAATGACAGAAGTAAAAAGGCAGCTTTTGAGAAAAGCATGGAACAAAGACACAACTCTATGCCTTCCTCCCTCTCCAGAAATGACTAGGTTTGAGGAGGCTAGGGGTTTTCCCAGACAGTAGGGCACATTTGGATGGGATTCAGCTGTGTCTGGGAAAGAAATTGCGACATACTGAAGTCTATTCCTGTGTGTGTCAGTCACTTCACCTTTGCTCCATACCAGAAGGGCACTGAGTAATGCCTAAATGAGTACATTCCCACAACAGCTTTGCTGTTTGGCTGGTCACATACCATATTCTGGGAGGCACAACACACACTTCCTACATGGGGAATTGATGGCACCATGAACTCATCCCTTTTCTTGACAAGACTTACAGGCTGGCATTTTATATTATCCACTACACCACCACCAAAGCACTTGCTGCAGAGACTGGTGTATAATGGATTTATTTTACAGCTTTCAGTCTTCTGATAGCATTTCTGGGCTTTGCATGGTATATGGTGACTGAATTATTTTGATTACCTCACTTGCCCTTTTAATCATAATTTCACAGGTTAGATGTCCCACTAATCTAAATTCTTGCAAGACTAAAAATAGTATTTGGTGTTTTCTCCCAGCTGAGTTTTGAGAATAAATGCTGTATTTCCACTTAGCAGGGATTTAAGCAGATATTTAAATAATAAAAAAAAAATCCAAAACAAACAAAAAAACCCCCCACAACACCCACTTCTCCCCCCTCCCCCCCAACTTATCAGAAAACACAACATAACTGAGATTCCTTTTCTGGCAAGATTTCAGAGATAAAGCCTGTGTATACACACACCTGGGTAATAAGAGGTGAAAGAGCTTAAAACAACTTGTCTTATATTCTAGTATATTGGGTCACGAGACTAGAATCCTTTCTGAGTGAAGCTACCTACCTCTACTTAATACTAGATCAAAGAAACCTGAGGCAATAAAGCTTGAAGACACCAAGATAAGACTTAGAGGCAGGTTTACAGTCAGGTAGGCTTTAGACTGCCTAAGAAGAGGCAAATTTGCATGGATACGTTAAAAAGTTGAAACTATGGGGATTGAATAAGACAGACACGAATGAAAAAGTTCAATTTGCTGCCCCCTTACATGGAGTGACAGTTCCTGTAATAAATATGCTATCACTTGGGTACCTGGAAAATGGAGAACCCGACTGTTATATGGAAAATATCGGTTGTACATGGGGGCCTACAAGCTTATTATTTTAAAATCAGCTTCTCTCAGTACTGTAAAATCCGGGGGGGAAAAAAAATCTTGCGTTGTCTCAGAGAAGCTTCTTCTGGAAGCTAGAAGCAATCTCTAACAGATGGAACAGTATACTCCCTATATTCCTCTATGTAAACACCAAATCTATAGTAACCACTGTTCTTTAATATCCTGCTGATACCTCAGGAAAATGGTTAGCAACCAAAAGACCCAGCAAGAAGCCAAACTCTGTCAATCCCACCTTGAGGAGGGCTCAAGGTCCACAGTGCAGAAGAAAAAACCTTCAAAAGAAACAACTCAGTGTCTCACAGAGACCGAAACCAAAACCACCCCTTAACAGCAATCGAAAGAGAGGAAGCTCCGGGGCCGGTCCGTGCTTTTTCTTGGCCCAAGCTGAATCGTCCTCGTGGGATCCCCTTTCCCCGTGGAATGAAAGCAAGGCTGCCCATTGAAACACCAGGATCTGATCCACAGACCTCAGAAACCCACGCCGGCGTCTTCAATCGGCACCTCGACCCCCTTTTGGGGGCTGGTTCAGGGGAAGGCGGGTTCAGCCCGGCCCTTCCCCCGGCGATGCCCCATGCCGGCGGTCCCCTGCCCACCCCGTTACCTGTCAAGCAGCGGCCCCTGCAGGCACTTGAGGGCCACCGGGACCCTCCAGTCGGCGTGGCGGGCGGCGGACACGGTGCCGTAAGCGCCCCGGCTGATAAAACGCAAGTCCGGGAGCTTGCTGGAGGGGATGGAGGGGAGGGCGCAGCTGAGGGCGCCC
>VZRQ01006819.1:1252041-1320903 GCA_013397975.1 Machaerirhynchus nigripectus
CGGGCGGCTGCTTGTGCTGTGACATGGAAGGCACGAGAAGACTCCTTCTTGTGGAGAAGCCCCATAGCATGGGCAAAAAAGACTTCTCTCCCTAAGTGAACTGATGAAAGACTATTATAGAAGTAGTAAACTGACTGAAATAATCTCAAGTTTGTGCCTTTATGTTGTAGTTGGGAAGAGGGGGGAGGATGGGGGGAACAGAAGTGTTCTAAAGGTGTATTTTAACTCTTATTAATCTTTTTTTCTTTTAGTTTAGTTGATAAGCTTCTTTATATTCTTTAAGTTTGAAGCCTGCTTTGCATTCCTCCTAATTCTTATCTCACAAAAAGTAAGAAATGCAAACAAACCCGCTACACTAAATTGGTGTTTCTGCCTGGTTTCAAACTAAACCTGCTACACCCTGCTTTTTATTTTTTGGGGCTTTCAAGCTTGTAGATAAGGGATATTTGGTTTGTAATAGCCTTTTTAAAAGGAATATTTTGCCTGAGTATTTTGTACTATTCACATTGGAGGAATGAAGAACTTCGGTAGTAACGTCTTCAGTTGTGTTTGTTCTTATTGAAACAAGTATTTTTCTCTGAAATAATACATCAGGTGTTTAGATTCTGGCTGAGATGCTGTTTTGCCTGCTGTCACGCTGGCAATGTAATGATACACTTGCTCAGATCTATTAGTAATGAGTGCTACAACCATGGAAACCAATACCCTTTGAAATCATCTGTGTATTCTCTGTGTCACCAACCTTTCGTTGTTAGCATGTGCCACACTCTAGGCAGTACATTCCTGAACATCTGAACTCTTTTGGAAATTGTTACCTATGGTTTTAGATGTCTGTTGACACAATTTTGTGTTAAGAGATCTGCATGAAAGTACTTGTATCCAGCTATTACAACATGTTGACACTACCCAGCTGACTGAATCAAGGAGCAGAGCTGCTGAGAGCTTTTCTAGCAGTTTGGAGGGAAGGAGGGAGGGAGTGCTTCTGAGTCACCTGGATTTTTATTTCCATGTTGTGCTACTGTTGGTGCCCATGTGGTGATGACACATCATGAGTGTAATACCAGGATAAACTCTAGTGCTCTTTTGAAGGTAAATGACATTCCCTTTCAGCACTAGCAGTTTAACAAAGCCACCCCACACTTGAACCATTTCAGTGTTTATTTGCTATTTTCACTGAGCTTCCTCCTTTCTTCTCTTGCTTGTGGGACCTGAGCAACTTTATGAAAGTGGTCCTCTGCCTAGCCCCTGGCTTTGCATGAACCCAGTGAAGCTTTCTGTGTGAAAGTAAAGCAGAGGCAAAAGCTTGGCAGAGGAGGAAGGAAAAGAGGGGGTGATTTTGAAAGGTTCTCCTTAGACACAATAACACTGTGGTGCCCTCCTGTACCTTTCTTAACATGTGCTGACTGGGATTCTCTGGGGCCAGGTGAAGCCCAGGTCCATCCTAGGTGCTGCATCCAGTAAAAATGTGTTTCACCATTTCTTAGCAACAAGGACAAGTAGAATGGGATGACTGTTAACCCATCTGAAACAGAGAATCTGCATCAGAAATGCCTTTTAAGAGTAGTTCCTAGGTCTAATTCTTGAACCACGGAGATCGTTTAGGACAGTAGTGTTTCTCATGAGCCAAAAGGGATTATTCTGATAGAATTCTTACAGAATTATCTTTTGTTGGAAGATGAGTTGCATGCCTAGGAGCATTCCCTGACACCTATGTGCATCTTTTAGGCTGGGTATTTCCTCAAATACTTCAGCTTCCTCCTTCCCCCGACTTCTAGGTTTTACCCTTTATTGTGGTTTCCAGTCTGATGTTCTTGGTGTTTCCCATAAAATTAGTTCAGCTGAGAGAAAGCTGAAAATTTTTCTTTCATCAGTGAATTAGAACAAGTTTTTTTTTTCCCTTTTATTTTATCTTATAAAATTTAAACTATTATATAAGTGCAGCAGATTTGATGCAAAGCCAGCAGGTCAAGAGAAGTGATTCTGCCCCTCAGCTCCGCTCTTCTGAGACTCGCCTGGAGTGCTGCATCCAGCTCTGGGGTCCCCAGCACAGGAAAGACATGAACCTGTTGGAGAGAGTCCAGAGAAGGCCACCAAGATGATCAGAGAGATGGAGTACCTCTCCCACAAGGAAAGGCGAGGGAATTTGATTTGTTTAGCCTGGAAAAGAGAAGGCTTTGGGGTATTTGCAGCCTTCCAGTACCTGAAAGGAGCACACAAGAAAGATGGAGAGGGACTTTGTACAAGACCATGTAGGAAATAGGGAAATGGAATAAAATAAAAAGAGAGTAGGCTTAGATTAGATATCAGAAAAAAATCTTTACTGTGAGTGTGGTGAGGCACTGGGACAGGTTGCCCAGAGAAGCTGTGGATGCCCCATCCCTGAGAGTGTTCAAGGCCAGGTTGGATGGGGCTCTGAGCAAGGTGATCTAGTGGAGGTGTCCCTGCCGGTGGCAGGGGGGGTTGGAACAGGATGATCTTTAAGGTCCCTTCCAACCCAAACCATTCTAAGATTCCGTGATTCAAGGCACCTCCTAGAGTGTAACAAATCTGCTAGGTCTGTAATTTCAGTTCCCAGAAATATGTAATGTTTTGGAGCTCTGTCCTCTAGCTTAAATAGCTACAATTCTTTCCAAATAGCTGTCAAGCTGTCAGTCATGACAGAGTCATAGAGGAGAAATACATTCATTACTTAACTACAAGACATCAAAGCAAGGTCTAGGTAATCTAGTGGATGCACAGAACCAGGTGGGAAAGTGGGAGCTGGAAATGTTATCTGTTTGTATTTGCTTTTTTTGTGGTTTGTGTAGGCACTTAAATAAGGGAAAAATTGGCATGTTGATTTGACAACACTTATATGCTCTGAAATCAAATTAAGGTGCAGCCTATCTGTAAATGAAATGAGGAGTTAAGACTTGTAAGAACTTAGCATACTTAGTAGCATACAGGACTGAATTCATAATAGGAAAAATAGCCGCAGTTTCCAGCTCCAGGCTTGAAAACCTTCCAAGGTCAAATTTTGCCTAGATTCTGTGATTCTGATAGTCTAAGCCTCAGTAATTTTTTTAGTAAGTGCAATTACTTCTTGTTCATTTAGGAGGAGGTAATTCCTAATGAGTATTCTGTTGAAAGTCTATGACATTTAGCAACAGTGCTTGTGTTTCAAGGAATTTACAGTAAGCCAAAATGAATCAACCTGTTAATCATTTTTTCAGGCATAAACATGTGGCCCTTCTTGCTATTTGTATAAGCAATTAGCATGTGTCATCTGGGAATAACGTAAGACATATTTTGGTCACAAATGTAACAGTTTGTGGTGGGGTAAATTCTAGAAAATATCCTAAAATGGAAAAAAAAGAAAAAAGGCTAAAAAACCCCAAACCAAACCAAAAAACCAAAACAGAAATTAAGGTGGACTATTTTAATGAACAATTTATATGCAAAACCTGTATTAAGTGAGGACTCCGTTTACACAGGATGCAACACTCCTATACAGGTTCAATTTGTGTGAATGCCCATAGGTATTAGCAGGTCAGTAATATGACTCTTTCCTAAGTGTTTAGAGTGGAGCAAATGGACCTTTTCTGTGGGTGTCTTCCATGAACTCATTGACACTTGGTCAATACAGGAAGTGCCTGTAAAGATTTAACTGGCCTGGGGTTACCACAGGTCACCATCATACAGGGTAAAATAACCCAGAACAGCAGTGATTGTATTTGGGATGGGGCAGAAAGATCGGGTTTGGAATGCATTTGAAGTGATCTGAGGAATGAAGCTGTTTCTCTGGAGTGCAATTCAGAAAACTGGACACATCAACATGATTCAATTTTTGTTCACAGTGGCCAAAATGTAATATTATATCTTGGATAAAGGGCATGAGATGAGGATACCCCAACGACCACTCCTAACACTTAACACCATTTCATCTTTGGTGTCCTTTAGGCATCCCAATTACCTCTCCTGAATCTGCTGAATTGAGAAGTATGTGAGATAAGTGAAAGACTTTTTATTGTACTCAGACATCAGTGTGAACAGGCTGAGAACTTTCATGGTGTAGCAAAACTTACCAGATTCCACATTTTTCCATTTTAAAAGACAGTTTCATGTTTAATAAAACCTCCTAATTAATTTTTCACTAAAGTGAAGATTTAACACACCACAGCTGCATGCATGATGGTCATCTGGTTCTTATGGCTAAAATCCTTCCAGAACAATCCTGGAAGAAATTTGCTGGTTACTCTGATCACTCTGTGGGTAACAAGGCCCACTATCTTTTAGAATGCCTTAATATACTTTTATATTAAAAAGAATAATCCCTCCTCATTAATAAAAGGCTTGCAGATCTTGTTCGCTTTCCAATGCAAAGAACTTGGCCTGAAAAGGGCAAACTCCCACCAAAGATTCTGGTTCTTAAAACTGAGTATTCAGGTAGTGGTCATCTGGTAGAACTGCATACCTCTTTTCTACTGTATTCTTTCAAGTATGGTGTTAGTATTATCGTTTGTTTCACATGCCACCTTGTGGTCTTCAAGGAAAAAGAGAAATTTTGTATGATTTGGAAAACTGGAAATACATTTCTGTGTAAATATTTTCAAGAAGTGAAAAGCTCTACTATAGATTCAGATCTCAGCAAATTTATTGAAGCCGAATTTTCAAAAGTTTTATAGAGAATACCTTTAAAGAGCATCAAATACGAATTAGACCTTCAAACAGAATGTATTTATATTGTAGTAGTTGTGCTGTACATGTAGGCAAAATAAAGGTAAAAGAGAAATATGCAGTATGTGAATCCTTTTCATCTCTAGCACAGACGCATGGGCAAGGAAACAACTGTGATTTAGTCAGGAGTACTGACTTTCCAGGAACTGTTGTCAGAGAAATTGATTCTGGAAAATCTATCAAGTTGTTATGATGACAGAAGATTTTCACTACCTAAAAAAAGATTTATATTTTCAAATTAGAAAACATTGCAGTTTCAAAACAATTTAAGAAGTTTGTTTACCTGTTGCACCTTTCTTAAGTGTCAAAATGGGAAGATAATCTCATTTCAATTTCAGTTTAGTGAAAATCTCTGAGACAAGTTGAGATTGGAAATTTGAGTCTAACCTGTTTCTGTAAGGCTGGAAGGATTTAAAGCTCTTGTAGGAAAATACTCAATAATTTTTTTTATTTATTATTTCTTTAGGATTCAAAGGCTTAAACTTGGGTTAGAAATATTTGTACTTAAAATAACACAAGCAAACTAAAAGATATGTTCTGTCTTCTTAAAGAGTCTCTATTAGGATAGATTGGAAAGAGGGAGAAAATAACAAGGACAAGGACAGGTAAGATCGGTTTTATGCATCTGATATTTATAAAAAAACCTTTCAGTATTCTGATTATTCATTTATTATGCAACTGTTAGCTGCCTATTTTTTTTAATAAGACCATCAACTTGGACTGGCAGAAAGGAGGTAATAGCTTTAAGTTGGCTTATGTAAGGTGGTAAACTCACTGAAAACTTCTGTGCTTATGAATGTATAGCATCATAACTTGTTCTTCTAAAAGTGTCTGCTTTTCATGTGTTATGTCTGCCTGACAATTAAAAAAGAATTATCAGCCTTTTTCTGATGTCTAAGTGTCCCATACTTCTTTGAAAGACATGGTCATTGTACATTTTTGAGTACAAATTGAGATTTTATTTTTATCCTGTTATTGAGCAGATGCCTGCTTCTAAGCTTTTGGATACTTTTGCAGCAGCCTCATTTTGGTGTCAGACAAAGAATGCAGGTGATTAATTGCTTTACTGATGGAAATGGCTAGGACACCTAGAAAGGCACATATAGAAGAATAAATTGGGCTGTAATTGGGCTGCGACCTTTAGGAAGTACTTTCGTGTAGTGTTCTCACGGGGAAGAGCTGGCTGGGAAGAGCTGATTTTGCTCTGTCTAAAGTTGTGATGGGATGACCTTGACTGTCTCCAGGTGCCCATGCAGCTGCTCTATCACTGCCCTGCTCAGCAGGGCCTGGGGAGTAATATAGGATGAAGAAGAGCTCATAGGCCAAAATGAAGGCAGATTAATAAAGGAAAAGGAAAGGCTACACACGGAAACAAAGGGAAACAAAAAGATCTATTCTCTACCTCCCATCAGCAGGTGATATCCAGCCAATGCCTGGGACATAGGGCCTTGGTATGCATGGTGAATGCTGTAGAAAATAAACCCCTCTGCCTTCTGCTTTCTCTTACAGTTTTATTGCTGAGTACAATGTTATTTGGTATGGAATATCTCCTTAGTCACCTTGAGTCAGCTGTCCTGGCTTTGTCCTCTCCCAGCCACTTGCCCACCCCCAGCCTACTACTGGCCTTTAGGGGCGTGTGGGGATGTTGGAAAGACAGCCTTGATGCTGTGGGAGCAGTGCTCAGGAGCAGCCAAAACACTCGTGTGTGACACTGACACCTTTCTAGCTACAGGTACAAAGCACAGCGCTGAGAGCTGCTATGGCAAGGGTGACTCCATCCCAGCTACACCCAGTACAGTCTCCATGACTTATTCCATACCACTTGCATCATGCTTATGTCCCACAATTATACATCTTCTAACCATGCTTTTGCATTTAAATCTCATGCTGAAATCTCTTTTTAGCAACAAATTCTACATATTTAAATGATCTTTATATGCAATGTACAGTTTTATACATTCTCATTAAGTATTATTCTGGGTTGCTTAACAGATACTTATTATTCTCCCATTCCATGGGCCTCCTCCACTCCTCCAAATGTTTGTAAAAATGGGCCATGTTTTGGGCCCAGCTGCCATCGTTTTACATCTTTGTACATTCTTTGGGAGCTTAAGAACCATCTTCCCTGTCTCCTGTGCTGGTTATCTCTGTCAGTACACTGAGGTGCTCCAGGAAGGGCACTGCTGCAGGTCTGTGCTGGAATCGTCTCAGCTGCATAAAGTTGTCTGATACCTCAGCCTCCTGGGTACTTACCAAAGTCTGCTGTGTTTTTCATCTGCTTAAACCCCCTTGTAAATATCCATTAGTTTAGTACTCTCAGTTAGTTTTAATACAGAAATTCTGTAGAAATAATTTATTTCCAATGTAGCATATCAGGGAATAACGTCACAACATTAAAACAACAATCAAATGCAACAGGATGTTTTGTGCATACCATATGACTTTGAGAAGGGGGTTGCTTATCCATATGGGCTGTTGTTACAATGATAAAAAGTTTTCCTTTTATGCATTATTCTTCAGTTTCTCCAAAATCTCACACCATGTGCAGAAGCTGTTACATGTCATACAGACAAAAGACCTCTCCCTCCATAAAATCTGAAGATCAAAGTTTTTGCACTGGACTCTTAGCATGTTCCCTCAGTATATAGCTCTAGATACTGATAAGAGCCTTCTGTTGAAGGCACAGACTGCAGATACAGGGCATGATATGGAAGTGTGTTTGAGCAGAGAATGTGTTATTGAGACGTGCTCTGAATGAGAGACACATGACTGCACCCAAACCTGTGAAGAGTTCCAGTGATTTCTGAAGTTTGTCACTGCCAGAAGGTGTCTGCCCTCACAGCTAAGGCTACATGCAGCCTTAAAGTGTAAGCAGCATTTTTAAATGTAGAAATGAAACATACTAATGAAAAAATAGAGAAGTAAAAAAAAAGGGGACTTTTTAGTATAAGTCCTGTCTCACTGTGGCAATGGGCACTGGGAAGGGAATGAAGAAAGAATCAACATATTGGGAACATGATTCAATGAGCACCAAGACCACGAGTGGTTCATCGAATCCCTGACTACTGAGTGATCTTTGTTCTGCTGCTGTCCAGGAGAGCAAACTGTGAACTTAAACTGCACGCTGACAAATCTGTAATGAATTCACCTCTGTAGTTGATGTACAAGCAGTATGAGCTGATTTAGCGCCGTGTGCTACTCGCACTGTCTACACATTGGCTTTACCATCATAGCAGGGGTTTTATGCCAATACACAGCTGCATTTAACAACAATGAACACTCGATGTCACTGTTGTCATTCAAATCCGTACTTGAAAGACTAGCTGTGTTTTGATGTTCGTGAGGATGCGAACGTGACATTTCAGATGAGCAGCTTGACACATCTTTTCAAACAGCTGTTTAAATAATCAGCTTTATTAAAACACTCTCGAGGATAGATTTTTCTTCTGTGTGTTCCTGATGTACTTGTAGAATATAAGTATTAAAAATGTTGTGATCTGCATTTCTTATTTTTCATAGAATCCCTTTAAAATATACACAAGCTAATTTAAGGTGCCATCTGTATTACAAATCTATGGGTAGAAGATTTTACATGTCAGTGTGTTTTTATGACTATCCTTCATACACAAGCACATTTCAAGAGATCTTTCAGTATTTTAATGTTTTCTAGTGGTGTTTATTTGATGCAGTTTTAAGTTTTCATGTACATTTTGTAGTGCTAGAGAAGAACACATGACTTCTTGGTAGAACAACTGGACCAAATTATTACCATCTTTGGTAACTATTTGCCATAAATTGCTATTAATGATTGTATTAGAGTTAGAAGATATGAAAAGTATTTTAAAATAATTGCTCAGATATTATTTCGCTCCTGGTATATTATCTTAATTTGCATTTAGAAGGAAAATCAAAGTAAATGCTGGTTAGCTTTTGCATTAGTTGGTCATATTTCATGTTTCCTAACTTCAGGCCAGCACAGAGGGTTTAAGGGGCCAAGAAAGATTAAAGAGAAGCCTCCTTCAGTGTACTCATGAATTTAAGCCTGGGGAGGAAGTGCCAGAAGGACAGAGGCATTTAGGTATGACTGCCTAAATCCCTGAAGAACTTTACAAACAGTGAAGAAATTTCAGACATACATACATTTCCCTGAGTCAGGTATTTCTTTTCTGGCCTCTACAGAAAATGCATGAAGTCTTGAAGATTAGACACTTGTTGGCACGTTATTACTCTCTCTTAGCATAACTCGAGTTCTTGGGAACCTTATTTAGCTGTGGAAAAAAGGGCTCTGTCCTTCCCTTCCTCTTGGTGCCAAAGCTTGTATGAGAGAGTTTGTGCTGCCTTTGCCAAAGAAGCTCTATCCTGAAGAGAGGGATATTTTTATGTGTGTTTTCCATCTTACTTGATCACTGGCAGAACAGCTTGGAAGCCACAGAGTCTTGCAAAACACGGACAACCACCAAAGGAAAGGTGCTAAGTACTGTGCAGTGTGATGAAATAAATTTTTAGCTGTATTCATTAAAAAAAATGCATTAAGAGAACATGCTGAACTTTCTAGACATCTGAGAGTGTGCATTTAAGGAAGGTGTTCAAAATATGAATATGCTGCTCTGATTATTTTTTCTCAGTAACAGAAGTTTTTATACTGTTAATAAACGCTTTCAAAAATAAGGTTTGAAATTCCTTCCATACGTTTTGTTACTAGAGGTGGAAAAACAGAGTACAACTTGGAAGTACAGAACTTGAGACATCTCATTTAAATTATTATTAATAAAATTAAAAAAAAAAAAACAAACCACCTAAACCAAAAAGCCAATACTTGCCTGCTGAGCCATGCCTGTTCCCTCTGTAGCAGCCATAAAGACTCAAGATAAAGGACAGCAAAACAGGTAAATACAAAATAAGCAGCCATGGGGGTGGTGAATCTCACCACTTTCTCACTGGTTTATCTCACAATTTTTTCCTGGAGTTTAAACTCCAGGAGGTGTTTCTTAAAGAAGATATTTTATTTTGCCATACTCTGAAAATCTAACCTTTTAAGGCCAAGAAAATAACTTTTTATAGCTTGTCTTATCCAGATGAGTATTCAGTTTAATTTAGGTACTCATCTTCTTGGAAAAAAATATTAAAAAAAAAGTGTGGCCTTTTATCTGAAATATCTTTTCTCCTCATGCTTTAGACAAAAGCATTGTTTAATAATGATCACAAAGAAGTTTTCAAAATCCTATGGCCTACCTATGTTGGAAGAAGACTTTTTTGGGGGGACTTAGTTAATGAAAGCAGACTGCTTAATCTCCTGCATTAAAAAACAGTGCAGGTGAGGGTATTCTACAAATAAAACTTCGCTACCTTAAGTTGACAGCTTATACAATATTTGGTTTGGTGGTAATTTTCTGTCAATCATTTTTCATGTGCTTGCAATTGCATCAAACGGCCAAAATGTTCTGATTTATTTAGGCTCGGCATCCACTGGAAGTGCTGCCTGCAGCAGCACCACCTAAGCCTCGACAGCTGACGGAAACAGTGAAACAGCTGGAGGAGCAGGAAGAGGATATGTTGCATGAACTTAGGCTTTACTTAAGGGACACGACTCGTAGACTTGTCATTAGCAGATGTTTCAGAACATTTATGAAGCCTGTTGGCCCAGAGGAGGTCAGTTCATGTTGCTCTCTAATGCCATTCCAGCTGTGTGTATTCACAATATCTCTGTGTGTACGTGTTTCTTGGTGTTTGTGTGCTCTTTCCAGGAAGTTTTGTCTTTGTTTTTAGGACTGTACTATTGTGATTTTCCAAGAAGCAGTGAGTGAATTTTTCTTTTCTTTTTGTTGACTCCTTGAGGGTCTCAAGTGTCTGTTATTTGAGTAGTCATTGAAAGCCCTGTGTTCCTTCTAAAAAGTCTTTAAAACTTTAGAATATTTCAGTTGGAAGTGACTTAGAAGGATCATCTGGTCCAAGTGCCAGTGACAACAAATGCCAGCACACTTTGCCCACGACAGGGCTTGGATATGTAGGCAAGTTACAGCATCTTTCTTTATAATTATAACTTTCTTTATAATTATAACCTTTACCTGTATGCTGTTGTAATAAAGCCTAAAGCTCTTTAATTGACTGTCAATAGTTTCTGTGAGAACAGGAGTAGAAGCAGCAGTTTATCAAATAAATTATCAGATTCTAATCTCAGTTTCATCTGGGGCTTTCCTCAGTATGAGAGGAACCATAAGGGCTGTATGGTTTTTTGGGGTTTTTTTTTGGCTCCTATACACTTCTTATTTAATTTATTGAACAAGTCTAAGCCAAGGGCACGTCAAAGTCACCAGCAGTTTTAAGATTTTTGCTTTTCAGCAAAGTCCCATTCTCCTAAGTATCCACTGACTTTCTTTTTCTTTTCTTGTAGAGTCTGATATGGGAATAACCTAAACAAATATAGATGTCTTCATCTAAACTTGTCATTAGACTTCTTTCATGTTCTGAGTAGAGAAATCATCACCTCTGGATCCAGTTATCTCATTCTAAAGTAGGTGCCTAGGACAGGTGCTTCAAAAGTGCAATTTCTGCAGCCTTTTTCTTGCTTCTGACACCAAAGACAATCTCAGGTTTCCTTGCTGTGATTTTCTGAAAGGAAGTGAAACGAATCCCACTTTGAGTGCCTGTTCTGTTCTCTGTCCCACACATGCTTCTGACCTTCCTACTCTTTTTTTTTTCCCCTTCTGGTCTGTCTCTTCAAAGCCAGATGAAATAGCCCTTATATTTTCAAGAAACTGTTTGATTTTTGCATTTTTGGATTATTTGTAAATATTTGGGGTTTTAAGAAGTCTTTTATTTGACTTTATGGATGTAACTCATTTTGGTAGCTATTGCGTCAAATGTCTGAGCACAAATATTTTGTTTGTAGGCACCTGATAATAATGCTGTTATTAAACAGCCCATGGATCTTTTGGCAGTTCTCTCCAAGACTGCATCAGTACCAGAGGTTTTCCTAAAGGGTGTTGACCTAATCTGCAGCAATGCTTTAGAGTACAATCCAGATTAAGGTCCTGGAGATGAGGATGTGTTTTTATCCCTAATTTGGAAAAATTTTAAAACTTGGTAAATGCCATTTGTGGACAGTAGATATGGGATTAGAAAATTTTAAACATCCACGGAGAGCATTTCTTGCCAGTTTGTAGATGTAGCATTAAATAAACTGGGCATGGAAGCTTTTGTTTTAATAATTAACTTTTCTGTTGTTATGCTGAAAGTATTCACTGAGATAACCTTTAAGAATCTACCTTTGAAAAGAACAAAATCATTCTAAGTAAAATAAAGGGTTTCATTGTCTGGTAGAAAACATTTCTGAGTGTAAAATTTCAGATTGTCTCCTTAGGCACAGAGCTTGTGCTTTGAGAGATACTGCATATTCCATGTGAAGATTTTGAACAATGCTGACAAGAAATTAAAGAATCTCATAAAGGAAGAGATGCATTTTTTTGTCGCTGAGGATTTTGTGATTTGTTTCACTATTTGTTATCAGCCACGCAAGACACAACTTTTTGCTCTCTCTTCTTTATTGCAAGGTTGTAGTCCTTCAGGCTGATTCCTCTTATATCAGTGTCATGCCAAAGGAGGGTCTGTTCCTGGGTGCAAGGAAACATACCCAAGTGTAATGAAAAGCCAAAAATGGCAGAAGTGCCTCTGGATGCCGCTGTGCACACTGCTCTAAGGGCAAACTGTGTTTTACTGACTCTTCTGGAGAAGGTGCTTAAGTCACTGCTACCGTCTGTGTTCCTGTGACCTAATAGATTTCTGTGATGCCTGGTTGTTCATGACAGAGGAATTAATATGCTTCAAAATGTGAGATAAATCCAGAGGTCACAGTGTGGTTACAGAGTTCAAGTGCAGTGGCTGCTTGACATCACAAGCCCCTGACTTTGCTGACCCAGATGATATTTAATGGCTTCTCTTGAAGTCCAAAATGTTATACATGGCTGTTTCTGAATGCTCAGCTAGTTTTTAGTTATATGAAAGTGCTTTCCCCTTCCCTGCCTACAATATATCTAAGAGCAAATCAGCCTCTGGACATATGTAGGGAAATGGACAACGGTACTTGAGCTCCTGTGGTCATTTTCCTTGCTAATCAAGTAGGATGAGGATGCTGCATTTTGAAGGAAGAACGGTTTTGGTGATGTTCTCAATTATATTTTCTCATATTTCTTTGTAGATAAATCAAAAAGAAAATGCAAAAGAGAATGGAGACTCTTCAAGTATCAATCACAGCAATGAGCAGGAATGTTCACTTTTTATCCTCCAAGGATACCTCTATGGAAGAACATGCAAATGTACTTAAAGAAAGACAGAAAAAATGGGACAGAAAATGGAAAAGAGGGTGATCCTTGTGGCTAATTCTCCTTCTGGAAAGAAGAGTGTCAAGCTGCCTGAACATTCAGGCTTAAGGGAGAAGAGTGAAATGACATATTGCCAAAGAACCAGAACTTCTGAAGACAGAGGTTCAAATGGTGAAAGGTAAAACAAGTCACTTAGCTCCTTTTTCTTCCTGATGAGGGCTGCACTGCTTATTAGGTCGTACTCTTCTTTAATCCATTCTATTAACTACTGCTGTGTCTCTCTACAGTCAGCACAGTGTTTTTTGCAGAAGGGTGCTGCCCCCCTCTGGCTGTGCTGGCCAAACTCATGTTCTTCTGTAGCTGGTAGTTTTTTTGATTCTGAAGTTTGTTTTTCAAATGGTACCTAATTGAAAAACAATCGCTGACTCTCTTTTTGTGTATGGTATCTTCCAAGTAATAAGCACCATAAGTTAAAAAGCTGTACTTCAAGCAGTATAGACCCAGAGCGATGTGTGGAATAAGAGAATTACATTCTAATGTTTGCTATGCAAAATGTCTTTCCTAACCTAAATTACTTTAGTGTTTTACGATGTAGTGCTATAATGGCAACATGACTGCTTTTATTTTCTGCTTTTATCCTCTGTTTTTTCTCCAGTGCTTTTTTTTGTGTGAATAAACTTCTTGTTTCTAGCAGTGACTTTTGCCTGAAAGGAAGTAAAAGTCAAGCATTTCTCAGTGAAAGAACGGTAGTAGTCTCTGTTTTTTGCAGAGAGGTACCTATCGCAGGTACAGGATATTTCACTGATACTGTATTCCAGATAAAGAGAAATCCTGACTTAAGAAATTTGTGTCGTTCCAGTATCATGGATATACCCTATGACTTACGAGATGTTCTCTGGTGGATGAAAAACTGCAAGTAAGTAATGGGAAAGCAAAGAAAACTCACACACGAGGAGCGTTTCTGGATTACTCTGGGCTCAGAGTAAGTTTAATTTCAATTTTGTTAAGACGGAAGTGGGACATTTTCTTGCTACCTGTACAGTTATGAATTCAATCGGTCATTAGCCAATGGCAAGTCAAACAATTTATGGGAGGGATATTTAGTTTATGAAATAATTCAACCTGCAGTGGACTATAACTGTTGTTTCCACAGCCAGTGTAAACTGCTGCTCTTTCTTTGGTAAACTAAAGTTTTGGAGATTGGGTTCTCTTCCTAATTATTAATGTAGAAGGCCTTGCTAAATTTTAAAATAACCCACTGACAACCTGCTAGTACTGTTGATTCTTAATGTCTTAGCAGTATCTGGAAAATCTGTAGCCTGGTTTCCAAAGACACATTTTCCAGGGCCCTGTATTGGATTTCCAATGAAATGCAGCAGTGGCTTTGCTGTGGCAGCTACTCTATGACAAAGGGGATTGTGTTGTTCCCTGCTGTTCTGGAAGCAGTTGATTAGAAATTATGATTGCTGATGTCCTTTCCTGATGAATAAGAAAATATTGTTTGAAATTTAAACATTCCTTTTCTCTGAAGTACGAAAAATTAATTCATTTCTCCAGGTAAACCTTGTGAGACATTTAAAGAGTTGCCTGAAGTACCACTTCTATTTAACAGCATAAGAATGTAGGATGGATGTATCTTGCACTGTTCTGAGCTGGAGTTTCTATTTTATCTCAGGATACTTTGTGACAACTCTTCCATTAATGCACTTTACCATCAGAAAAGTGCTGAGTAAGCTTATGCTGCATCAGTGTCTTATTGTTACACACTATTCCACATCTGTCAGGCTGAAGAACATAACTAAGCCACTGACAGAATGCTCAGGCAAGCAGCTTTTTACAAGTGAAGCACTCATAATGATTTAATGAGGAGTTATATTCCTTGCTTTGGAACTCTACCTCTGCATATAAAAATCACATTTAAATCATGCCGTACTCCTCCAGGCGAACATCAGAATAACCCTTTGGAGGCCAATTTTAAAATAAGATCTCAATCTTTTTCTTTATCCTGTGTGTCAATAAAGCAGCAGAATTCCCTGAATGTTACAGGTAAGTGCTATTGTGAGTTAAATGCTGAATCGACCATTTTGGAAACCATGTCTGACCTGATTTTAAAGGCATTGTTAATAGAAATAGATGAAAGTTTACTATTGTTGATAAAGAACTACAATATGGGGGAACTTCCCCTACTATATAATTTTATTAGGTACCAGATTTTCCAAGAAGCCATAAAAGGTTTGATCATGAAAATCAGTTAGATTTCCCTTCACTGCAAAGGAAATGTCTCTATTCATAACAGAGGCTCTCCTCCAGTGATTTTATAGCACCAAAAACATTAATGCACTGGCACTAGGCCCTCAAAAGTACTCTATGAAATGGTTCTTTTGGGAATCACGTCTATGCTAATTGTATAATAAATTCAGGAGTATTTTTAGGAGCTGCTATCACAAGCAGTTATTGCCATGACAGCATGTTCTTAAATATTTTTAAAATTTGCAAATTATAAAATTATTAATGCTTTCTTATTATCTCTTCAAACGGTCTTAAGAGGGTCAAATAAGTCTGTACAGAGGCTAAGCTGGTATATAGCATATATGTAGAATCTGGAGATGTAGACTTTTCAGTTCAGACACTGTGGACTGCAAGCAATCAGCTAATTTTCCTGTTTGCATGCAGAAGAGTTTTAAAATAAGATAGATACTCATATATCACAGAACATGAGTTAGAAGGGACCCATAAGGATCCTCAAATCAAACTCTTAAATGAATGGCCCATATATAAAATAATGTTTTGGCAAACGGTATCACGTAACACAAAATACCTGAAGGCAGAAAATATTCATGTCATAAAACTAAAGAACTGAAAGACTGGGGAAGACTTTTTTTTAATTTTTGGGTTTTTAAGTTTTTTTTTTGTAGCAGTAATACTGCAGGTGTTACGGGAAGGGAGATAATGGCACTTCCTTAATTGCCAGTTTCAGTGTCACTGCATCAGCAAAGGGAAAGGCTGACGTGTTGGGGTGCTGGGGCACAGCCCTGCTGGAGCACTCTCAGGGCTGGGCCAGTGCAAGCGAGTGGCCAGCACACCACGCTCCCCTTTCTGGCACGGCCCCACTGCCAGCTGCCAGCTCATCCCTATCCATTAGCAAAGCAGCTGAGCAAGCAGCCAATATCCCTGTGCTGAGCCTGTCAGCAAGCAAGGATGGGGCATGTTCCCAGCCTGGCAGGGTTTGGCTGCTGCAGCAAGAGGCAGGGCTGGGAGATGCTTACCTTGCACTGGGCAAGACAGCCCATCAGCTGTCCCTCTGCAGGGACACTCCCCAAGAGGCAGCATCTCACTGCGGCTGGCTCAGGCTGGAGTGAGCTCCTGTCAGTGCGCAAAGCTGCATAACCCAGAGTGACACTTCTGATAGAGTACCACCCAGAACTGGAGCGCAGGTACCTCCACTAGGGAGAAAGGCAATAAAGAGGTTTTTGTGAAAGCCATGAGCTCCATTATAAAGTAAACTCTGTGGGTAATGGGATTAAAAATGCAGATTCATAGACGGATTCATTCCTTTGCTAACATTTCATACTTCACAGATACTGCTACACTGTGATGACACTGAGGTTAAATTTATCCTGCCAGAAAAATTGTGTGTGACTGATTAAAGCTAGGTATATCTAGAGTTATAGATAACATATTTTATTAAAATAAAATTTAGCAATTACAGCTTCAAGTTATTAGTGTTCATAGCATAAAAAATAATGTAAGCAAACATACAGACACAGACCTGCATACATATGCCTTCTCAGAAGATATTGCAATAAGTACATGTAAGCTGAAAATTCTTACAGATAACTTTCTAATCAACATTGAAGTACATGTAGTTCCATAAAAAGATTAGAAAGGGAGCTTTTTCTGCCTTTGCCTCATCACTGAATTACACCGTGGAGGGTCACAGATACAGGCATCTCTGCACATGCACCTGACCGTTCGCCACCAGCAAACCCCATGAAGTGATCCCGTGCTGATCTATAGCGCTGTTCATACTATCCTTCTGAGAAAACCTTGTCTACTAAAACAGAAACTTCTTCATGCTACCAGCTCCTATTTTGCTTTGGCTTTGAAGAAAACATTGCCTTCCAGTTCAATTTTAAATGCTAACATCATCTGTACCTTAAAGAAACTGGGACAATACATACTCTCTCAATATTTTTGTGAAATACTTTGACCTCTTTATCCCAAAGGTTTTTTCCTTGGGCTTTGTATTTTTACTCACATATCCATGTTTTACTAACTGTCCTGTGGAAGTTTTCCTTAACTCATCAATATTACAATTTTTTGCAAAATTTTCGTACTGCACAGTATCCCTTCTGATTTATATTTTGTTGACTGAGCTGCATATGCTACATTTCAGACATATTTTTTAATTGTTGCTCTAAACCATAGATACCTAGAAAAGCTGATCACATATACTTTCATAATTTAGTGTCTCTTTCAAAGTATTTACACTTTGGTTTAAATCCAGCATTTCATAAATATGTTTTTGTTATTTACAGACAAAATATCCAACTTCAGTTCAAATAGCTTGTATCCAGCTGAACGTGTTTTCGGTCAGAAATATCACAAGACCACTAAAATTGCAATTGCAATTAGTAAAAAGATAATGAATATATTCTTCTCACTTTGGTGGCTTGCTTTATAGCATTGTATTTAAAAGAAGCATAAACCTTTAGGCAAACTGTGAAGAAGGAAAACGATTACTTATTAATATGATGCTCTTTTCTTTTATTGAGGGGTTGAGATATCCCAAAAGAAAATTTTGTTGTATTGCTCTACATGCATGCAATATGGGATAAAAAGGATTTGTGCTCTGAGAAATACAACTGCTCTAGCAATTAATTTAAAAATCTGTGTAGTCCCTGTATGCTTTTCTCACATATATTTTCTATAGTTGATTCCAGAGGAAAATGCAATCTAAATTATAACTCTTCCTAACTTAAAAAATCAGTTTAAGTATACATACACAAATTCAGTGCTACAGTTAAAAATACAACAGTTAAGTAAGGTATTATAAAAAAGTAAGAAATAAAAGCAAAAAAAGTTGAGCTAATAGATGTTGGGCATGCTGGGGCATTTTGCTTTGCTATTATATATTTTTCCACAATACATCACAGCACAGAAAATGCAGTATGTAGTCAGAGCAACTGTGCAAGGACTGAAGGCCAGGCCATGCCATGCTTTTTCTGAAAATGATAAGTTTTCTGCCTGACTGGTAGTCATGCTGTGAAGTTTAATTAAAGTTTATGAAGCACATCAAGATCTTTGGATAAAAGGCATGGTACTATGAACTTGGTAATTTGTTCTTTCCAGCACTAAAGAATGGAAGACTAAAATACAAATGCTTTTATCCTGACATGCCACCTTTGGTTTGGTTAGAATTACAGAATTAATTCTGCACATGGATTTAACCACAAGGAAATATAAAGGGGCTTTTAATTTTTGGCTTTATTACCATTTATGTAAGAGTATTTGTAGTGGTCTGAAATATTGTAGTAACCTTCTCTTTGAGTTTAAAATATTAATATTTATAGTTTTCTTACCCCCTTAGAAGTTTGTCCTTGAAACAAATAATCAGTGTCATTACACAAACAAAATTCATATTAGACTACAGCAAGCTCTCAGTAGCTCTCCAGTCATTTTAAATATTGCCATTTTTTTTCTGGATATATTTTCAAAGGCTTATGCTGCAGGAAAGTTGGAAGAATTACACATGGCAATGACTGAAGCCATGTTTGTTTAATATAGTTATTAACAAATCATACAACTCAGAGTGTAAGCAAGTAGTCCTGTGTACATTAATCTAGCTGTGCAAACTCAGCAGATGACAAAAAGTTTTATGTGTTCAAGAATCCTGTGGCTGAGCATTAATTTTATGTGACTCATTCCTTATGCAAACTTGTAAATTCTCAGTCTTGGAAATCACCCTCTTCAGCGAAGCTCATGCTTCATTATTGGTTTGGAGGGGAAAAACTTGAATTTCCTCATGCCTTAATCCCCGCAATTAAGGCAACCTGGACAGGGCTGAAATCAATGCAATTTGATGTTACATGCACCTCTTAAACAATTACAGAAAATTCTTTTCTAAGTAAAAGGCAAATCAGTGTAAAAGATAATCTCTTTGAATGCACTAGTTTGACAAATTTTATAAAATTCAGTAAAATGAAGTTGAATTTTCAGTAATCTCTTGATCTCTTGTACCTGGTGCCATGATATTAGAGTACATATTGTGGCAATACAATGTACAAAATCATCTTGGTGGTGTGTTGACTCAGAAAGAAATCATATTAGTGAAAATCAAGCAAAAACCAATAAATATTACAAAAGCGAATTATTGTTGTAGTATTCTTGCTTGTAGTTTTCTTATTTAACTATCATAATTTTAGTGTTTGTCTTGATGAGAGTTTTACTGTTTTATCCACTTTTATCTTTATGGTGATGTAAGTCAACCTTCTAGCTTTTCCTTAAGATCTCCAATACTTTCATGTTCATGTATTAGTTTCACACTAGTGAGGTTTTTCATAAATGTGTTGGTGTAGCTACTACTAAGCCTTTTCAGTTTTGCTGTATCTTCCCTTGGTTCCACCTAAAGTCAGCGCATAGAGAGTGTCCAGTCAAGTGTGACTCAGAACAGATGCCTGATGAAGCTGCCTTAGGTTAGGCTAAGTAAATAGTGCTCTTAGTTACAAATCTATTTCCTCCCTAGACCTTGCTCTGTTAGCAGATCTCACCCTCAGAAGTTCTCTCCCAGTGACAGAACCTCAAGGTGAGTTCCTAAGTAATATAAATCAGAAGCTCATCTAACTACACTCATCTATCTCGGCTGACACTGTGGCCTTTCATCTTTATTTTCATGGTCTCTTCTTTCTTTTTCTCTTAGAATCAATAAATGAGCTTGGAGAAATTTCTGCTTTGCTTAGCAAGTGTCCTTTCTGTAAGTCATTAAGACTAATCAAGGTGTAAATCAAAGTCTGAATGACCATATTAAAACAATGGCCAAAGATCTTAAAAAATTTCCACATGCCTGAAAACAGTATCTGAGTGTACTTTTATATGCCAGGAAATAAAATATACTGAAGTTACACCACAACCAACACAACAACAATAAAGGAAAAAAAAGGACAAAGAGCTCATCAATGACAAAGCTGATGCTTCTGATCAAGCCTCTAAGTGAATCTTTTGATCTCTTTTTTTGTACTGTGCCTTAATTTAGCATCTTCCCTAAAGCTTTGCTTGTTTCAGTGTTTTTGTCTTACCCTTTCAAGAATCCTTAAGATCAATGATGCCATTAGTTCTATATTTGTTTTCATTCTCTTATTTTATTGTGTTTTCTTCCTAGCATTTGTCTTGTATTATTTGCCATTTCCAGCTTTTGCCTTATTTTACTATCTGTCGTTTGTTAGGCAGCTCATATTTCCAGTGCTTGTCATTTCCCTTTGCATTTAATTTCAATATTTGTGACATGCCTTTTTTTTCTTGCCATGACTCATAACTCATTTGCTCCCAGTGCTTTTCCAAATGGCTACAGGATAGAGGCATAGATAATGTGGAAGCTTGCAAAGTCCAGAGAGGTGGCTCTCGTTAACATACGTCTTCTTGATTTTCACTGAAGGGCAGAGGAGAACAGAATAATTTAAAACATTAGACAAGACAGCTTTCTTACTTTGACTAGAATGAAATTATTGGCAGTGGAGAATATTTCTTGATACATTTTTCAGTCATGTCATAAATATCTAGTAAGAATTTGATATCTGAATATGCTCAGCACTGATTTTCAAAATGCTTTTGTGCCATTATTAAAGAAAGGACACATTTGTAAATACTTTCTCCATTGTGCATATTTCCACATAGAGTTCTGCTCAAGTATACAAGATTTTCTGTTTGTTTGAGAAAGAAAATGGGGAGATCCTTATGGATAAATAACTTTTGAGGGTATTGCTCTGCATTGTGTTGCTTCAAAGGCATGTTTGACAATGCTTCATGAGAGCACATATGTTATGTGCTGCTTCTTATGAATTTGCAGTTAAATCCCAAAAGAAAAAATATGGAAGGAGAGAATTCACAAGGAAAAATAGCTATATGAGTATTTTATAAAAATCCTTAGCTCCTACATAGTATTTTCTTAAGCACCCACTATGTATTTGAGAGGTAGAGGCAGAACAAGGAACACATTAGTGAAGAGAAGGAAGATGTAGCCACCCCCAAGTGTTGTTGGGGATACAATCTCCTGGAGGGTACACACAGTAATCAGTTGTGCACCACTCAAACAGAGCAGGAGATGATGTTTGGATGCTCGAGGGTGGTCTGTGCAGGATTTCAGCTCCTCACTGTGCTGGTTTCACTTTATTGGTGTTTCATTTCAGTCTCAGGGAGATGTCTGACAGCTCAAGCCATTAGCCCACTACTGCCTCTGCCAGCACTGCTGCTTCTATAGACCCCTCGGCATTCTTGAATTCTTTTCCCTGTTGCAGTTCTTTCCTGTCTTTTGTTCACTTTGGAATAGGAAGTGAGCAGTGATCCCCTCCTCCTGCACCAGATGATCAAGTTCCTTTGCCTTTTATAACACTTGAATTTGCTCTCTCTCCATTTGAACCATGTTTTCTGGCATCTAGAAACACGAGCAGGCCTGCACTCCTTGGGAGGATACATGCTTGAACTCTGGAACATCTGATTTTTTCTGTCTCTCCTTAGAAGTAAATTGTCAAGTTTCTGGGCCCCATACCTAGTGTAATTTTGATTTTTTTCTTCATGGCCGGAAATTTTTCTGAGTACCAGTAGATGTCACTGCAGTCAAAAGAAACTTGACAGGGGATTTTCACGATGAACAAAATTGCTTTCCTAACAAAATACAAATGATAAAACATCGTTATTTCTAGTACTACTCCCAAATTTTTTTACTTGGCAGATCAAACCCTTGAAAGGATGAAGTATGCCTCAGGAAGGAATTCAGGATTTAAGTCCAGGTTATTAACTTATTCTGAAAGTCAAGTGGTTAGAAATTTCTCAGCAAAACATATTTCCATTGGAAAAAAGAAAGTGATTCATTGAAATAGTTTGTTGAATTGTGATGCTCTAATGAAAAAGTTGTAAAAAAAATCCACCTTAATTTCTCAAGTGTACAGTAGAGTCTGTTCAACGCTGGGAAAGGA
Organism: Machaerirhynchus nigripectus; assembly: GCA_013397975.1. Taxonomy (NCBI): domain Eukaryota; kingdom Metazoa; phylum Chordata; class Aves; order Passeriformes; family Dicruridae; genus Machaerirhynchus; species Machaerirhynchus nigripectus. The sequence continues at coordinate 1,274,264 of VZRQ01006819.1, forward strand.
GATCCAAGGCCAAAATACTTCATACTGCTTTGTTTATAGATACGCTTTAAATACAGGGGTCTGAATGATCTAAGTAATTCTCCTTTCCCTCACAGACAGCCCTTGAACCCCTCTCGTGCAACAGGAGAAAAGGAGAAAACTCAGGATAGAGGAGGTGAAAGAGCATCTTTCCCTTCAACTCTTAACTGTGATACCTTTAGAAGGAAGAACAGTTTTTAGGAAAGAATAATGTCATAGGTAAGGCTGAGATCTATATGTTTAGGTTTAGGTTTTGCAGTTCTGCCAATGAATTTTTATTTAGTATGGAGATATAGTTACCTTGATACTATATTTTTCTCAAAATGAGGATAATACCTACCTCAAGGAATCCATGAACATGAATTTATTAAGTCCTTAAAAATGAATATGAGTTCTCAAAGGATCACATGAGTGCAAAGCAGTACTGATTTTCCCACTCCTGTGTTACAGACAGTTGTGTTAAACTCAGTAAAAAATCTTTTCCATCTTCCATGGAGATAATTTTTTTGTGCAGGTTTGGTATTTTGAGGCAAGTATTATACACTGAGATGGCATTAAGACATTTCAAAGTTGCCAGTAAAAAAGTCAGTCCATAACAACTAGCACACTGGAAATCTAGAGCTCTCTTAAAGGCTCTTCTCTGTCCAAATATGCCAGAGGATGGAATCTTCCTTTCTTTCTTTCTTTGGTAGGTTTTAATCAAATGCCTGAATCATGTTTTTGAGTAAATCTCTGTGCTTTAGTCATTCCTATTGGAGATACTCCACTTCACATGGATAACTGCATTATCTGTTTGGAGAGAGCATGAGGGAAGATGACTTAATAGTCCAGAAAACAGAAAACCTGCTGGGCATGTGGGTGTGTGAGTTTCAGATCCATGGACTGACATATACAAAGCAAGAATGTCATGGCTGGATTTTTACCCCCACATGCCTGCCTGAAACTCTTTTAAGGTCAGTGAACATCTGTCTTTCATCTGAATTTGACCAGTCCAGCTTTGTCCTTTAAAAGTAGAGTGAGTACTTCTCAGTAATACTTTTCTATTTGGACACATCAACAGTTTCTGACAAACAATTATTTAATCACAAAATTATCTGCCAGATTTACTTCAAACAAACCTAATTCGCAATAAAAATGCTCAATGGCAGAACATATGCTGAACAGAAAGTACATTTATTTAACTGATTCTCTCTCTTGCCCAATATCATCTGGGTTAAAAGTTCCTGCTGTGTGGGCTGAGGGTCATCATGGAATCACATTAAACATTAAAACCAAAGAATGCATCATTTTTGGCTGACAGTGTATTTTCATGTGCAGCAGGCACTTTCCTCTAGGGACCTGCTTTTCAGTTAGAGGAAATGAACCATACCCATTGCAGCAGAGAAATTGCTGAGTGAAAAGGGATATGTTCCGTGGACAGAGATGTGGCTTTTGCTGGCAGTACTTTACGGTGTTACATGCCTCATGATGCAATGGTGTAAGACTATAGTCACCGAGGGAAGAAGAGCATTAGACAAACCAACACGAAGCATGGAGCAGTTTTGGGTTTCATACAGATGAATATTTCACTATTTCTGAAATGTAAATAGTACTTGTAGTAGCTGTGAAATTACACTATTGTCAGGCCTTGGGCTAACAGAGGAAAAAGAGCAATACGAAATACACCCAGTCATGGCAAAAGTGAAAGAAAAAGATGTTACTGCGGAGAGCAGCAGATGTAAAAAACTGATACAGTGCTTAAGGTCAGGCTTTGCTGCAACAGCTGCCATGGTGGTGGTGTTGGAAGGTGTTGGAAAAGCGCTGGAACTACAGAAACTGTAGTTGGCTCTGTACCATCTCCTGCCTTCTCAGCAGAAGGAATCTCTGCTCCTGCCAATACAAAATAAGTCCTGCACTGATTCTGAGACAAAACAGCACTACTGAGTAACAATTAAATTCATTTAAAAACCCAACTCAAAGCAACTGAGTGAGCAGTTTACCTGGAGACTGTTCCACAACTGATTGAAGTCATCAGAAAGACTTTCACACAAATTCAGCAGGTGTTCAATCAGGCCCTTAGCAGAAAGGAAGATATGACTCTGTTTTATGGGCTACCATGAAATCACAGCCAAAGAATGTAAGAGCCGTTGGGTCATAATAACTTAATAATGGTATCTATGCAATTGAAGGAGGCTGGGAATGTAGTGTCACAAATGTGAATACCCTGAAGATACAGCTGGGTAGACACTAGAGATATGAGGCAGACACATCTATAGACCTTATGTCTAGGTGTTCTAGTCTGGATAAGGAGCAAGAGTGTGAATTCCCTTACTGACCTCAAACTTGGATAACTCAGACTGGATTTCTGTCTTTCTGAAATTAAACTGGTAGAAATGCTGCAGGAAGATACCTGCCCTTCAACAGCTAATGGGTGTTGAATGAGCAGGATCAGACTAGACCTGGTTTTCAGGAAAACATTCAAAATCGAATGTGTACATCACATCCTTGTCACCAACTCCTCTACCTCCCAGATTCTCTTCTTTTGAAACACACCAGATTTCAGGTTAGCTTATATGGCTTAAGTTCAGTTATTTGTCTCTGATCCAAAAGATATGACCTGAATGTGCATGAAGTAAGGTCTGTGAGATGTCAGCCTTTGATGCAACCTAACTTTTCCTGTCGTATTTTATAGCTGGTCTTTATTTGTGGCATGTGGAAACAAACATCTTTATCACGTCTTTTTTTTTTCTCTGTGCTTACTTTTGTTGTAATAAGTGTAAGCCCTATATGCTTTTGTACAATGAGGAGAGGTGGATGCTGCTTCAGTCTAGAACACTGTGTTTTCTGTCATGTCATTTCCAGGCATTACATGAGTACATCCAGCCACTTCCCTCATTGTCTGGTGAGTACTGCTTTTGCAGTGGATTCATTCATTAAGAACAATTTAATGACTAACACCTACTAACTTCAGTGGTTCATCATCAGTTGTCCTCAATAACTCTGCCTTCCAGAAGTCAGCCTTTTATATCTAAGGCTGATTCATGCAACCATCAGCTGGCAAAACAGTAAAGCCAGGGACGTAGGTCTGAGGAAAGTGGTACCACGTCATAAAAATTAAAGTAGAAGGCAACTGTGGCATTTGAGAAAATAAGGCCACTCAGTGTTCTGCCAAAGGGAATAAGAAATTCCTAATTTCTTTTTCTTTTTAAATAATTTTGCTTTTTTTTATTAAGGGACAAAATGCATTTGTGACATATGATGGCTACCATGACTATAAAGATATTTAATTGCAAGGAGTTAATTGCAAGGAGTAAAAATTCTTTTAAGTTTCAAAGACTTTTTGGTTTGCATTTATCCCTTTTTTGTTTTACACAATGTTGTCAGGTCCTGAGTTAAAGCTTGTTCTCTTTGCCTGTTTCCAAATTCAAGTTATCAAACTCCAACTTCACCAAAACATAGAGAAGACCATTCAAGTCTTTCACTGCTTTACCTGATACAGGAAAAACAATATGAGCCATATTGTGCTCTTCTTTTATATAAGATTTTAGTGGTTATCCTTCTGAGTGGTCCCATGGTTGGAGGATAGTAATAATCATATAAGCACTACTTTGGGGTTGACAGGCTGAACCTCCTTGGAGAATGAAAGAGAAGAAAATAATTCAAGCTGTGTAAAAAACAAAATGAACTAACTGATAGAGCAGGCCAGGAACAAAGATCCTACATGTGATCTGATTTCTACTTTCACAGATGTGAGAAAAGAGGAATACCTCCAGACATTCAAGTCTATTTCTATCTCCAGCCTGTGTTTATTGAACTCTGTTGTTTGTTTCTGTATTCCTGAAGGGATGGGACCTCTTCTGTTGGACCTGTTTTCACCAGAACATGATGCAAAAAAGAGCCTGATAGCATTGCTTTGGTGAACTGAATGCATAAAAATGCCAGTTAGATCGATTCTGTAGTTAGATATGGTTTTCTTAACTTTTTACACTCTCAGAACATACAAAGTTGTTTTTTTCTGGAGAAGATCCATAATAAAAAAAGCTCTAATTAGAGCTGGAAGCAATGCTAAAGACAAGCTCCTTTAAAATTGATGTCACTATCATGAAGAAAATATAAGGAGGTGTCACAAGTTTCCTTGATGAGGCACCAAAGCTTATATATATAGAATGAATCCATTAAAAAATGAGTTGTTAGCTTTGTTAGCAGAAATTTTACCAGTCTTTGTCTTTGCTAAGACAAAGCTAAAAGAACCTCTGAAATAAAGTATAAAATCTTTTCACCCATACCACTCTCTGATCTCAATGAGACTTTAGAAAACATTACTTGCCTGGAATTGAATCCAGTGGCTCTTATACATTTAAAAGGGACTTTAGATATCAGATGCCAGTGTGCTAGGCTGAGATTGCTTCAGCAAGCCTGAAAAATGTTCTCTACCTGCTGTTCTACTCTTGGGAGCTGTGAGAACGAACAGCCTTTTCAAGATCCTGTTCACAGTAACCCTGTATTACATAAGAAAACAGCAATAAAATGATCCACAGGCTATACACTGCCATCTTCCTACACACAGTTCAGCACTGTCCAGCTGTTAGCCAAACACAGTTTTCTCCTTCAGACTTCCTCTGCCCTGTCTCTGGATCAGAGGAACTCGCAATGGTTTTATGACTGAACTTTAGCCCTGAGTTCGGTCATCAACATACCTGCTAACATGCTAAATTTACATCTGGGTTTGGCATGTCACTGACTGCAAAGCTCAGAATTATGGATTCAGTCAGGATCTCCATTCCAACTCGGCACCAGAAAACAAGAACCTGAGGTCTCCTGGACCTTAATGCACACTTCTAGCTCATTTCAGGTCCGGGTCAAGAGACTGTTGGCTACACCTGAAAGTTGCTGAAAATACAACTGAGCAGAAAGAAAATTCTTCCCTCTTCATTCAGGAAGCACACTGACATGCTGAAGTGTGTCCAGAGAAAGGCAATGAAGCTGCTGAAGGATCTGGAGCACAAGTCCTATGAGGAGCAGCCGAGGGAGTTGGGGGTGTTTAGCCTGGAGAAGAGGATACTCAGGGGGGACCTTACTGTTGTCTACAAGGACCTGGAAAGAGGCTGTAGTGAGATGGGGATCAGTCTCTTCTCCCAGGCAACCAGTGACAGGACAAGAGGACATAGTATTATGGAGAGGTTTGGGTTGGACATTAGGAAGAATTTCCTCACAGAAAAATGATTAGACATTGGAATGGACTCCCCAGAGAGGCAGTGGAATCACTGTGAATGGAGGTATTTAAGGAAAGATTAGCCATGGCATTTAGTGCCAGGGTCTATTTGACATGGCGGTGTTTCGTCACAGGTTGGATCTCATTGATCTCAGAGGCATTTTTCAACTTAATTTATTCTGTGATTCAGTGATTCTGTGATTTGTACCTGTGTACACTGGTTTCAGCTCCAGTAGCCTCTATTTGCAGTGACAGGGCAAGGAACTAAAATATGAGATGTGATACCTAGTGTAATTCCTGCTTCCTTTAATATATTCTTACATTCTGTGATTGTAGCCAGCCTGTTGATTTTGGCCTGGAGTCAGCTGCCAGGTCTCAGGTGACAGCTGTGACTAATGACTGAGATACTGGAAAGAGTAACTACAGCTCTCTGCACCAGGATCCTGATTTACTTCCTCATGCCCAGGCCAGGAGGGTGGTAGATCAGTAGCACATCTTACATGCTGGCTCACTCTCCCTGGTAAACTCACATGCATCCTGAACTGGGGAATTTCCCACAAGAATACTCTGACTCAGCAATGAATTCCTGTGACAACTCAGATTCTCACCCAGCCCCCTCCTGAAGCAACTGCTGTCTCAGGAGGTAGTTTTGTTATTTTTCTCCCAAAACCTCTCCCGAGAGGGCCTTTAAAGGACTGAGATCTTGAGACACCAGTTTTTATTTTCTTGAGATAAATAAGTTCGTTAAACATTTTTCCATTAATCTTCCGTCTGTTATGTTGAAGGTTGTTTTTACAGCCACATTGTATCACTAAATGTTTCATTTCTTGCTTTTAATTTCTACCTGGCCAGTTATACTCACCTTCTCATAACCACATAGCAGCCTCAGGTAAAACAACTGAAAACTCAGATGGCACATACAATGCCCACAGCTTAATATAGTATAGGTTACATTCTCTGTGCATAATGTTATTTTATACTTAAGAGTTGTGTGGGGTACTTCTAAATACGTAACTTTATCTATGCACCTTCCTGAGAATTTCTCAAGTATATCCAATATGTATGAGACCTTTATTAAAAAACCAAACAAAAACAAAACAAAAAAACCCCAAAACAACACCACCACCAACACCAAAAAAAACCCCAAAAAACCCCACAAAAAACAACCCTCTAAAAATCCACTGAGATGATTCTGGAAAAGAGCCAGACTACAGCAAAGACACTGAACATCTAAAATAAAATAGCATCTATTTATTCTGACACATGGGAAAACATGTCCAGGAGCTAGCAACTCAATGTAAAAATACATACTGCTAGCCTTCACAGAAAATTCAGGGCAGCATAATGCAAGTTCTCCTAGAATTCAGCCTTATTATGCTAATATGGCCATAAAAATAGGAGCATATGGCTGGAAGAGACAGTCTAGGTCATGATCTACTAGACAGTCTGGTTCACGTAGGTTAGAACACCCAGAGCTGTGGGCTACCAAGGAAAAATCTCTAGTTCCGAAGGCTGTAGAGACTCCACAAGTGACTAATACCCTAGTCTGCAAAGCATCTCCATCACCCTGTGCTGAATTTATAGTTTTACAAAGGCTAAGTGTCACAGCTGTGCCATGGGAAGCATGACTGAGAAACTGAGAACATCTGTCTACTAGCATAGTATACGTTAAACAAGACTTACTCAAGGACTGACTACTTTCTTCTCTATATAGAAAGGCAAGAAAAAAGTCCTTTAAAGTAAAACTTGGGAGAAAACTCCCTCTCTTGATCAATAACTTTAACTCTTAGCATCAGCCTGAAGCTATACCACATATGTGCACTATGACCCTCAAATGTATCTTGTAAACTTCCTCCCTGCAGTTGTGGTGAATACTTTTCAGTTTCAAAACTGAAAGGGAAACCTGCCTCCCCTAGAAACTAGAGCATCCACCTCGGGAAATCCTCCCTGGCCTCCATATGTGACAAGTAAAATGTCTTGAGAACATGTTATAAATTCAATACTAGCTCATAAAGTTCCCAGTACTTAGGGTATGTTGCTGCCTATGACATATCTGCAGTCTGATTGCCCATGCCCACAGCCTGACTCAGAAGCTTAAAGATGTCACCCCATGCCATTTCAGACACTATAATTTAGCTGAAAAATCTACATAAGTCTGGCAAATACTACTCAGACCTTGTAGAAGCACTTTTCTGGACTGGCAGCTGGAGGCCAGGAGCAGTGCCTGAGGACATGGCAGTAGTTGCTACTGTCTAGGGGACTGAAGTGAGCCACCAGTGTCCTAGTCCCAGACATTTTCTTACTCTGTTATATAGCTCTCCCTATACATCAACTGAAGTTCATCTTAAAACAATTTTAGCTTCACTTTCTCCCAGAGTCTATGTGGATACTCTTAAAATTTTGCTCCTCACATACTAGGAATTTCTAGAATAGATTTATTCATTATCAATTTACAGTAATTTGATTTTATGTAAGTACATGTATTTAGCTTAAGCCATTCTATTCCTCCAAAGACATATTTCTAGAGTCCTCACTTATCCTCTTCCATTTCTTTTTTTGCTTGGCTAAACAACCTCTGCAAGGTCTCATTGTAAGTCTTTCTCTTTACTTAATCATTTCCACAGGTTATTCCTGCTTCTTTTCCAGTTCACTTTTATCTTTTTTGAACATAGATGACCAGCCCAGCACACAATATTCCTAACAACACCTCTAGCAGTGACTTGTTGCAATGGCACTTCTACAATCCCTATGTCATATTAGCATCATGCTGTGAGCCTTTTAGCATAAACGACCACTCAGTTCTGGAAACATTTTATAAATTTTGGGCACTTAGAAATAATAAATCTGAAGAGTAAAAAAATTTACTTGCAATTTCTGTAGAGCTAGGAAGATTGATACCGGATTTTTGTGCAGGCAGGAAGTTTTACATGGACTGTGTCTTTTGTCCTTTGTTCACTCCCCCATTTCCTCACATGCTGCCAAAGAGATTTTCCATCAGCACTTTGCTATTTCACTGTAAACAGCCCTTGGTTCTTCAGGTTCTCTGTATACCAGTAATCAAGGACACTCTTTTACCACTTTTTTTTCCTGTTAGGAAGGAAGTAAGATTTATCTTCATCATGTATTTTTTATCCCTTATCTACAGTCAGCATCATTTGCTGCTACATGTCTTGTGTAGGTCAATTGCCAAAAGGCACTGATGTTAAGGTCTGAGACCATTATCAAACTACCAGCAGACTCTTGAGAGAAAGAGCTGTCACAGTATGCCATAAACCCATGTGACCTTAAATGATGCATTCATACATGGTATGTGATTTATGTCATAATATGACAGAGACAGAAATACCAGTTTGCAAAAGGTAATCAAGATACCTACCTCACTCACAAAAACAAAATGCTTCACCTTGGACTGTCAGGAAATAAAGTTTACCTTTATAAAACAGATGGCCACACTTAAAGGATATTATAACTGATATTTTAAGTTTAGTTAAGATGCCTGACTAGGAGAGGAATATATACAAACTCTTTCCTATCACTAAATGCTTATAGAATCACAACCCACCATCCAAACTGCAAAGGGATTGCTCCTTACACTGTCTGCATTTAGGTCCTGGAATGTAAAATGGTTTTGCATTTCAAGTTAAATAAGCTACTTGCAGAGTGGATAAAGCAGGAATAAGTTCAAGCTAGTATAAATTTGTGTCACCTATCTTTCTAAGCACACAACCATGAAGCAGAGGAAAATAGGGAGGAATGCTAAATAGGAAATATAGGCAAACTCCTTATTATCAGTGTTTCTGTGCTCCACCCCAACATGAATATCACTGTTGTGCAGAGAATTTTGGTGGAAGTTTTTACTCTTTTCTCTGCTTTGTTCTAATAAATATCCACATTCCTAATGCTCCATTTAGTGCCTAAAAACTCTATTAATTTTTACTCTTTTTTTTGTTGGCAATACTCTTGTTCTAGCCTCAGTTTTCTTATTTTCTTGACCAGCTCTGCAGAGTCTGTCATTACCATCTGTCACACAATAACCTGTGTAAAACTTTCCTTTGGTAAGAGCACCTGAAGGGGCTGTGGTTTCTGTGTTATCTTACCCCTCACTAACATAACATAGCAATTACATGAAGACTCCTGTTTTTCTCTTCAAAGGTAAAGACAAAACTCCAGAAGAATTAATATTTATGCTGCTTGCATTACAGTGATGAACCCCAGCTTCTCTTTTAAACAGAAAGTGAGCATATTTCCATGGCAGAGAATCTGCTATCCAGTCCAAAAAATTAAATAGTAAAGCCAGTACTAGCAAACTGTTTTGGGATGGTGACATAGCACATGAGCAACCCACTAATAATATATTTTTGTGGACCTGGTAATCCAGATATTGACAACACTTCTCCAGTACTTCTGTCACTTAATGGTGTCCTTAGTGTCATTCAGGTACAGACTTCATCACCTACCATGCAAGTGCAAGGGACTGAAGTATATCTTCCCCATTCTCTAAACACTGCCTCTGATATCCTTGTGGAGGTTCTCAAAAGCCTTCTCTTCTGTACTTGGCTGTTATAAGACTTGTCTGTGGATGCATAACGTTCACCTCAACCCTTGACCCCTGTGAATTTGGCTTCCGGCTGGAATCCTGGCAGACAGCTACCTGTCAGCAATTTGCTGGAAGGATCCTGCCGTCATCTGTTTCAAGCTCTCTGAACAGGAAAACGAAAGGCGGGTTTTGTATTTCAAAGGACTATAGAGCTCAAGGATGGTTTTTTAAATTGAAATCCTGGCTGCAAGAGTCATTAAATATAGTTCTGCTTCTCTTCTAGACTGTGAGATCAAACAGCCCAGGCAACAGGAGGAATATTTGCTGACTTACGGTACATGTACAATTTTTGCAGATTGGTTGGCTTCATTCTGCAACTTACTATGAAAAGGACATAAAAATGTCATTGACATGTCTGGTTTTGTGCTGAAAAAATCCTATGCTAAAGCATTTTTCCCAATCTGTTTCTGAACTTTTTCTTCATGGATATTCAAGTTCTAGAACTTGTTATTCTGGAATCTGTTGATACGTGTTTTAAGAAGCTATATGGTTTGAAAGTTATCTCAGTTTTGACTTGCTGAACAGTATTTAATTTGAAGGATCTGGTAGTAAAATCATTTTATGATAATCTAATTCTAGTATTGGGGAAAATAAATTACAAAAAGTTATGCATAATTTAGTAGTGTCCAAGACCATAATCCAGAAATCTTGAGTCCATGCTCACTACAGAACCAAAATTTTCACTAAATTCATTAGACCCTTGTCATTCATCTTAGGATGGAGATCATGTTTTTTAAAAAAAAGAAAAAAAGGAAAAAAAAAAAAAGAAAAAAAAAATCCCTGCCCTATTAATGATCTATAAGAGGGAGACAGTTTATATTCAGTTTATCACATTTCAGCTTCACAAAACCGAACCCCCAAAATATGGGAGCAGCCAGCTAAGGCAGTAGAGTACCCCTAAACTAAAATTCAAGTTGGACTGACTGTCCTTTTTGAGAGGTTTTATTCCCTGTGTGTTACCCTATACGAAGATGCTACGAATTTGTTTTCTAAGGAACACTGAGTGTTTGTGCAACAGCTGACATGAAGAAAAAGAGGATTTAAAATCTTAATGTAAATACTTCTAGCATAGTTATTCAGTTCTTTCGGTGAAGCTGGTGTTTTTGTGTTGCTAGTTCTTTATGCCTCTTCACAAAGAAACAGACTCGTAGAATCACAGAATCACAGAATGGGTTGGGTTGGAAGGGACCTGACACAGGCAGGAACACCTTCCACTAGATTAGGTTGCTCAAAGCCTCATCCAAGCTGAAATTGAACACTTCCAGGCACTGGACATTCACAGCTTGTCTGAGCAAGTTGTTCCAGTGTCTCACCACACTTATTGTAGAGAATTTATTCCTTATATCCTTTTATATACCCTCTTTCAGTTTAAAATTGTTGCCTCTTATACTGTTACTTCAGGACTGGATAAAAAGTCTTTCTCCATCTTTTTTATAAGCCTCCTTTAAATATCAAAAGGCTGCATTAAGGTCTCCCCAGAGACTTCTCCAGGCTAAACCTGGAAGCTAGAATATGCTCTAGAAATGTCAAAAAAAGTTCTGCTTCTATATTTCAGCAAAGACATTGACGCTGGCTGAGCAGTTAGCCCAAGTCCTGCCTCAGCAGCAACAACAGGGTTGAAGCCGGGGACCAACGGAGGGCACCGCATGGGTGCAGGTGTAAGTAGGAGTGCCGGAGGAGGTAAAGAAGCCAGAGGGAGACCTTGCTGCTCGTATTCCGACAACACTTTATTCCACTGGGGGAACAGGGAGTGTCGTGGAAGGGAATGAAGGCAACAAGGCAATCTGAGGATCCAGGAGAGCGTTTTTAAGGGCCAGGGAAAAGGGGAGGAGAAAGGGCATACAACCAATCAGAATAGGGGTAGGAGGAGGGATTAAGGGTACAATATCCAATCGAACGATTTGGGGATGTCAACCAATACATCTCAACCAATAGAGCATCGAATACAACAGAACTTTCTAGAATCCGTGAATATTAATTAAGTTAAATGCATAAACATAAAGAGATTAACATAAAACTGGGCGGAACAAAGACAAACATGTGGGTGGGCCAAAGCATGATAGACATACATGACTCCCACAAGACATGATAGAATAACATGGCTTGCTGCAGCGCACAGAACCGTGGAATGAACTTTCTAGGAACTGTACAGTTATACATGACCAAGGACAGCAGTTCTGGCTCACTTGAAGCTCAGATGACCCCTCAGAGTCAAGACCCCCTTGGGTCCCTCAAAGTTAGGCAAACTTTAGTGGAGCGTTTCAAGTGAGGAGTTAAACTTCTTCAGTGGAAATGTACATGTAGAAAGAAACCTTCTAAAGGGAACTGCAGTGTCATAGCTGGGGAGCCCAATGGTTTCAGGAACTACACATAAGAAATTCAGTACTTCTAGAGTGTCAGAGTTTTCTATTAAAAATTTAGAACTTAATAAATCTCAAGCCTTGTTTCTGATGTTGAGCTCTCACATTCTTTTGTGCTCAAGGTCCGCTTTACTCTGAACCATTTCTGGAAGCTGAGTTTTGTTATCTCTAGGGCTTTTAAAAATGGGGTTTTAAAAGTGCTGAACCACCTGCTAAGGAGTAGTGGGTAGGTGTCATTGTTCTTCGTAGGCCTTTGTAACTAATGCAATATAAAAGCTCTCTTTCTGAGGTTGTGTGTAGCAGCTGGATAGAAGATCAGAGCTGCTACTTGGAGCAGTGCCATCTATACAGAGTGAGAAAGTAGACTTGGCAAAGGGCTCTGGCTGTACCAAGTGGGTCCCACAGGCAGATGAAACTTTAGCAAGCTGTCTGAGTTATCTTATTGTGCATCTGCTCCTTGTATTTTGTCAAGGCACCTAGGGCATTGGTTAGTCTGACAGAGCTGTGAGATTCAAGTTAAATTACACCCCATGCCAGCACTGTCTATGCTGAAGTAATAGTTCTTCCATTATGGGATTATTATGAGATTTAAATTTATGTGTTATTAGAATTTGCTTTTCCTCTAATGCTGCTGTTTTAATGGGTTCACTGAGTAGTTTTCATGTACTGTCTAATCTCAGATGTCTTTGTACACCAGAAACAATAAGAATGGCATTGATAATGAAAGCTTTGCAGTACTTACTGTCCAAAAATATTTACATTTTGAAAAGGTCCTTCTAGTGAAATTTTCACAGAGGTTTTTTTTCTTTTAAATGTTCTTTCTACATTTCAAAGCTTAATGGTTTTGTTTTCTGAGCCAATAACCCACCTTTGCACTTCTTGTGAGGTTGTGTACTAAACAAATCTATTTGCATTTAAGATGATGACATTTTAACAAAGTTTGGCTGTAAGATTTTTTCAGTACTTTTGCCAAGTAGCAGCATACATTGCTAGAAAAGTTCTTAAAAATACATTGCAAAATTTTTCTTTTGGTGCCATGGACATCTCTTCAGCTGTTCTTTCCACCGTTCTCTTGCAGAGTGAAACTTTGCTATCTGTTTGCAGACTTGTCTCATTTATTTGGAGAAATCACGACATCCTTGCAGGTACAGAATGTTTGCAGAAATGAGGTTTGCATGCCTGACCACTGCGACTCCTCGTACCAGCCTAATTCTTCATCCTCATAGTTACATCCCTCCACATCAATTATAGTGCATGTGAACTCCCTCAGTCTGTCTAAACACCTACCTTCACTGTGGCCCCTCATACTGTGAAGCCTCTGGTGCTAATCCCTCCTAAATGAGCAGTTCCTGTCATTCCAGTGCCCCTCACCATATTGCCGAGTGTGCAATCCATTTTCTAAGCATCAACTCATGCACGTTGCATGGGGTCTAAAACAATCAAGGGTCAATTCACTCCTGGCTGCTCTGCATATTGTTTTGGCTGTGGCTGAGATAATTTCTGGCCTGTTTCCTGGGAGTGAGAGGGATTCACCAATATGCATGTCAGTGGGAGCTGCCAAAAGAATGTTAACTGGTGTTAAAGTGGTATCAGGGAACATGGAAATGAGCCAGGGGGCAGCTGGCAAGTATTGGACCCTCCACATACATGTGCAAGCCTGAAAAGGGAGTGTGAAGAGGTGAAGGAGACATTTATCAAACCAGGAACAGGTGAGACTGCTCAGGAAAAATGGCATCAACAAAAGGGAGCAGCACTTATTACACTTAAGATTTGTGTTAGAAATGTCAGGAAGCAGCTGCTGGCAGAAAAGGAACCAGTCATCGTCATCATAACTCTGATGCATGGCAGGGTGTGCATGCAAAGTAGTCATAGTACTATGGGTATCCAAGGGTGGTTAATATGACCTCTTTCACTGGTGTGACCTAAGCCGAAATCAAGTAGTATAATGTGAGAAATCAAGGGATAATGTGCCATGCGAAGTGAGCCTGTTTGAGCCAGACTTTGAGAAGGAAATTAAACAAATAGCAAAAGGTTATTCAGCTGTACAAATAAAAAGAACACAGGAAGGCGTGAGTCCACTACACAATAATGAAAGAACAGAGATTAAAGATAATCTTGGTATGCCCCAAAAGTAAATGAACACAAAGCCCTTGGAGTCTAATAAGGGCAATTTCTTTTGTAGGCTGGTGTTCATTAGCTGTCTTTGGTGGAAGAATCAAAAATCTGATGTTTTTTTCAACACCAAATCTTGCATGGACACCAGTGAGATGTTTATCAATCATTAGTAACTGTAATTATCAGCATGAGTTATCAACACAGCTGAAGAGCTAAGTAATATTGAAATTAAAACCATCAGCAGCTCTACATACAAATGGCTCAAATGCAATTGTGTGAAAATACGAGAAACAGTAGGATTGAGGGGTATTGACTACATGTGTATTGTAGCTTTGGCAAAATAATGCAAACTACAGCTATTTTAACAATGAATGAATGAATAACCACTAACAATGTACATATGTACAATCTGAATTTGGATCTCTCTTTTCACCTCTGATTGCCCTTATCTGACAATATTTTTATTGCATGGCAGATAGAGATGCAAGGCTAGAAAAAGCGTTCTTATTTACTGAGTTTGCAAAATTTTCCAAGGGTGAGAGCATTGACTTTTCCAATATCCAGAGTCAAACAGGACTAAAATATTTATATCTGTTTCACATAGGCAGTGCTTGCTAATTCCCACTTGCAGTTTTTCAATTGCATCAATACTGAACTGACACTACCAAGTTTTCCTTCTTGTAGCACACCTTGTATAGCCGCAGATTTCCATGCTGAATCAAGTCCCTTTCATTTTCATAGTTTGAACAGAGCACTGATAAAACTGACATGGTGGTTCCTGTTACCGGGACAAAGGGAAACAGACATATGGGTTTAGGGAAGAAAGAGAAAGAGTACTTAGAAAATGTTTTGTGTATCTCTCCATGAAGATGATTACTGTCCTCAATGCATAAGCTCCTACACATCAAAGCAATATCCAGGTCTGAATGTGTCACACACAAACTCAAAACCTGATCTAAAAAGTGCTGAATTGAACTGGAAAATTTCTTGCATTTACACCAGCTGATTTTTTGGTCTTACAAGAATTTGGAACAGGTCAGGCATATAAAAGTGTGGGGGAGAGAAATAACAATTGCTGGTCCTCAGATGGAGTTAGTGGAGTTTAATAGGTTAAGTAACTGCCTGAGGCTACACTGTTAAGTTTGTTCCATTGAGAAGAGTTCATATCCAGTCCAGGATCCTATGCCCACAAGCATATCTGTTCATTCAAGTGACGTGGTTGTCTTTAATTTGAAATAGTTGACTCTTTAGTAGTATAAGCTAATCACAAATGGAGCACTAACACAAGCATTGAAATGCCACTTTAATGCCTGTAGGCTTCCATAAGAATCCAATAGTTCCAACAGGGGATTATAGGAAGCACAAAGAAAGACTCTAGTAATCTTCGGAAAACGATTCCTAGAATACTTCAGCTTAATGTTGTGCAAAGGTAGCTGTCATTTGAGGAAGTCTATACTGAAACTGGTAAACTGAATAACTGACAAATCTACAGTAAAAATCTATGCACCTGAGAATCTGAGAACTGAACTCAGATATTCAAAGACAAATAAAATATTTTGTCCACAGGAAATGTCTCTTTCTTTCCAGAAATGGAAAATTCTAGTCTTGGATAGGAAAGAACTTATATGATAAGATGTCTAGCTAGGTGTTCACAGTAAAGCTTACACAGCTAACATTAACTAATTAATTAAATCACCTATGAAGATTTTGCATCTTAATTGCATTATACATAAAATGTTGAGTCCTAAGAGATAATGATGTCCTAAACAGAATATCAAGAAAGCACAGAAAGCAAGTTCATTCCAAATATGTCTTTTTGGGGGACATAAAGCCGTTTATGTTTTTGTGAATTTATTTAAGGTGATTTGTTTTGTTGTCAGACACTTTGTTACTGTGAATCTTCAAAGTTTCTGACAATAAAGACAATATCAAAAGCTTTGGTAAAATTATGATTGTTCAATGATGGCCATCTTGGTGTAAGGTTTTTGTTCTGTGTTCTAGTATTGCTTATAGCTATGAATAATTTTGTTTGGAAAAATAGCTATTGTTAACTTGAATGAAAAACTTGTTGATTTAAGACTGTGAGACATAAATTTGCTTGATTAGCCTTATGTCTGTGCTTTTGAAGATAAATTTTCTTCCAGTGGTATACAAATTAATTTATAATTTTTTTTCTAGAACCAAATTGTTTTAGATTTATACTGATTCTTCATGCAGCTTGTTCCTGCTTACCTTAATGATCTCTTTCTTTTTGTCATTCCTGACTTTTGGAAGGTGTTCAGCACTTACACAGCACCAAGGCCTTTCCTGCTTTTCACACCACCCCACCAGAGGCTGGGGTTGCACAAGGATTTGGGTGGGGACACAGCTGACCCCAGCTGACCAACGGGGCCATATGGTGTCATGCTCAGTCTGTAAAGCTGAGGAAGAAGAAAGGGGGCAACGTTTGAAATGATGACTTTTGTTTTCCCAAGTGACCATTAGGCATGATGGAACCCTGCTGTCCTAGAGATGGCTGAATACCTCCCTGCCCATGCGAAGTGGTAAATCAATTCCTTGTTTTGCTTTGCTTTACCTACTAAGCTCTCTTTATCACAATCCACAAACGTTCTCACTTTTGCTCTTCAAATTCATTCCCCCATGACAGTGCAGGGGGAGTGAGCCAGTGGCTGTGTGGTGCCTAGTTACTCGCTGAGATTAAACCATGACAATCTTCTTGGTGCCCAAGATTGGGGGATTTTGAGATAACAAGATTTTGAGATAACAAGAGATTTGGTGGGAATAAGCTAGATCAAATTTAGAGCTGATATTGCTGTTTAGCTATGAATTGACAGGGTTTTATGCTTGCCATGGGATTTGCTTGCTTGTACATTAGAGTTTAATGCATCTTAGTGACTGCTTCTTTTGCTTTCAAAAAATGTATTTCACTTTGAAAAAAATGAAGGCTTAATAAAATATTTGAAACCACAAAAAGAAAACTCCAAACCAAACTACAAACAAACCCACAATAAAATGTTCTCCTTGTTATAGTCCTCCTTGGTTCTTTGATATATTTACTCTCCTTTATTGTTTTTATTTGAAAGTTAAGACCATTGCAGAGGCAGATATTTGTAAGTCAACAATAAGGTTGGATTGATTAAAAAGTGTTGCTGCTATTTCATTTGTAGATGAATGGGCCTGCTGAAACCTGCAGCAGTGTATAGTAATGTCTACATTTCATCTTGTGCTTTTAGTGCAAAGCCAGTGGCAAAGGTGGGTTCGTGTCTGTTCCTTTTCACAGAAAACCCCATTAGAGTCTATGTTTTCAGACAGTGATTCATCCCTGGCCATGTGAAACCACAGCTTTCTTTTTCTGTTAAACATTGGCCTGTCCACATTGTGACAGATGAACCACACCTACCTCATAGCTTATATAACTTTCTGTCTTTTTTTTGCCTTACTTCAGCAAATACCACACCTGTGCTTCTGTGTTGTACTTTCTAGTCCAACATACACTGAGTGTAATGGAACCGTTATAGAAACCTAAAGTGCGAAAAGTTTTTAGGGAGTGGTAACATCAAATTTTCCATTTCTCAGCAATGAATGGGAAGGGCTTGAACACAAATAATGGTGTATAAAATAAGGCACCTGTTAGCAGCTGCTGCTCTGCCTCGAGTCTGCAGCTCTGAAATGCTGACAAATTACTGCTTTGTGTTGCTTGATGCCCATCAACTTTCTGTAACTAGCTGTACTTCAGGCACTATGTGTGTTTACACTGAGAAAGAAATATTTCAGCACCTGCACGTGAGAAATATGGAGACATATTCATCTTCATTTTGGGATGTGATTGCCTTTTGTGTTAAAAAATCAAACACCTATAGCTATGTTTCAAGGAGAGGAATTAGAAGTACCTTTCTAAAGTACAACTCACATACTTGCTTTCATGATTTGCTGTGGCTGTAGAGACAGGCAGTGCTTCAGTCAAGTGATACACCTGCCAGAGTACAATATCCTGTATAGTTAGAACTTCTCCCCTAAGTTATTGTCTGTAGGTAGATTCCCAGAGTTAGGGAATATATTCAGTGGTGGGTGTTCAGTGTTCTACGTTCTACCCCAACCACATTATGGTGGCATCTCTTACCCACTTCTGCCCACCCCTGAACATTCCTGCTTAGTCTTAGTTCCTCTCTACCACTAGCTTACTTATTACTTAGGGCACGACTCAAACCTTTCTATAGTGTAGTTTAGGGGATTTTTGTATTTGTTTTAATTTTTTTTCTATTTTTATTCTTCAGCATTTAAATATACTTTTTTCTAGGACTCTTTTTACTCACATATTTTTACAGCTATGCCATCTGGCTTAATGTCATTTTTCACCTGAGACATCAAGCTTAGTAGAAGAAAAATGCTTGGAGTAACATCAAAACTTCATCTTTGGCAAGGCTCTGTGCTAGAAATTTGAATTCAAGTGCTTAGATTTTAACTTTGGCTCCATAGCCTTCAAAGAAGAACTTACTGAACTTGTGATTAGGAGTCCTGAGTTGGGTTTTCATGGCCATTTTGGAAGTGGAGGCCTTCAGGGTTAACGAGAAGCTTCCCCCACGTTCAACAGAGTCAGTGTCAGACAGCTCCAAGATGGACCTGCTGCTGGCCAAGGCTGAGCCCATCAGTGATGATAGTAGCCCCCCTGGGATAACAAATGTAAGAAGGGAAAAATAACTTGCACAATTGCAGCCAAAAGAAGACAGTGAGAATATGTGAAAGCAACAACTCCGGGGACACCAAGACCAGTGAAGAAGGAGGGGGAGGAGGTGCTCCAAGTGCTGGTGTTGACATTCCCCCAAAGTCTGTGGTGAGGCAGGCTGGATGTTCCACCACTGAGATGTACAGCTCTAGATGTTTCTGTAAAGAATTTTTCCATTTCCAAGCTCAGTTAAAGGAAGTCTTGGACCACATCTTTGCTTGTTGTTATTGGTTGCAACCCAGTATTGTAGTGCAGCTCTTCAGTAATTTTGCTTTTCAAAATTCCTCATTTCAGGAATCTCACAGTTTTTAAAACTGTTATGCAGGAATCCAAGAAGAGTGAGTGAGGAAATAGATTTTTACCTGAAGTTGTTTATCAGAAAAGTTTTCTAAAAAGTGGTCTCCACAGCCTCACACAAACCACAACATCAAAGACTGCAGAGGACTGCAAGAGGCTCTCCTATTCCTGAAGCAGCGTCAGGTCACAGAGCTGACTGCTCATTGTAATTCAGCAGATATTCACCTACAGAAGTCTGTCTTAAAGACTCTGAAGTTTGCCCACAAGTAGCTCATCTTCCCTAAGATATGATTGACAATCTGTCCCTAAAAATAAATCCTTTGTTAAACCAGCCTGATTTCATAGTAACATGATAGAGTTCATGGTGTCATCATTACTCTAATATCATGTGCTGATTATATTTGGCAGTTTAAGGTCTGAGAGCCACGTTCAAGAAGCTGTATTTCAGGCAGAAACAATTTCATTCTTTAAGTCAGTAAATGCATTTTTCCCTAGGTTGATTAAGTCTTTTCCAAAGAGTATTTTCTAGAGAGACACAATCTCCTCTTTTCCGACTTTCCACTAGGAGCTCTGCTGACTTCTAAATAGTCTTTTTTCCCTGAACTTTTTGATGCGTCCACATATCAAGCCCTGGAAAAGACTGTAGTTCTACTGCCAGTGACTTGGTGAAACTTGTGGCACTCTCTAAATTGTGATGCACAATTTACCTCGTCTTCATACACCTTTCAGTTGATTCTTCTCCAGACCATCAGATGACCATTTTTATTTTTTCATGATTTTCTTTGGTGATACTAATGTCTACAGTGCAAATAAAAACACACACAAAAATACCCTTTTAATCTTACTTTTCAAAAGATTTCTTAAATGCACATGTTGATGACATTCTGCAGAAAAAGCTTGGCCACTTAAGCTGTACTGGAGCACTGTGAGAAACAGAAGAGAGTACACGCACAAAAAAATAATATTTCACCACTAATATTCAAGTAACACAAAAGATATTTAATGTTGTAGCGAAGTGTTTGAAATATGTCATGGGACACCTACCAAAAGACTGCTCGACAATAACTAAGCAAAAAGAAAGACGTGCTCATTCAAAAGGTTATAAAATTAGGTCTCTGGATGTTCAGCTCTGAAAACATCTTTTATTATTGTATTTTTCTATAAGAATATGAAATTAGTTTTGAGAAACACAAAAGCTATATGGAAGCTTGTGATCTGTCTGAACAAAATCATGGCTTGAAAGTGAAGATTATGTGCATATGTTATGTTCCTGATTCTGGAATATTGCATGCATGTTATCCTACCATTTGTTTCCCATTTGTAGTGGTTTTAGTTCACACTTATTTTACTCTGTGAGATAAGAATTAGGAGAAAGCAAACCAGGCACAGAACTTTAAAGAATATAAAGACGTTTATTACTAACAGAATTGAAAGTAAAAAGGAATAATAAGAAATTAATAAGAAATTAAAGCAAAACTCCCCTCCCTTCCAGCCTCCACCCTCCTTTCCACTGAAACCGCACAAGGGAACAAACAATCATGAGGTTTGGTCAGTGCTACAGTTCTTAAAAGTCTCTTTCTTATGCTTGAGGACAAGGGTTTCTTCTGCTATGCCATGGAATCCTTCACAGCTCAGCAATCCACCCGGATAAGAGTGAGAAAAAGGTCTCTCCCATGAAAATCTCACAGTCCTTTCAACATTGCCAGTCATGGGCCATCACATGGGGTTATTAGTCTTTTTAAAGATGAATTATTCTAGCCTGAAAACAAAGGCTCTTTCTGCTTCAAAATCTCTAAAAGCTTCTTCACAACTATATAACCTGTCATAGGCATTTCTTATTTTCACAGGCATGGATTTTTCATCTCCCCATGTACTTCAAAAAATGGATTAAAGAGACTCAAACAGTATGTGATATTAAAGTTTTTATCCCAGCTTGCATGAAGCATTTTTAAGTTACGCGCCAAAGCGCCTCCTCCCCCTTTTTCCTGCTGCCATTTTCAGCTTCGTCCCCACACGACTGTCTCTTTCTCTCTGACCTTGGAGCTGCCATGTTGAAGAGCTGATGTTCTTTGGGCTTTACCCTGGAGAAAGCCTCTCTCCCTTTATGCTGCTGGCTGCATGGTATCTTGTTCAGTGCAGTATAAGCTGTGTTGGCTGCAGAAAGCTCTGCCGGCTCCCGCTGGGTCTGCGTGGGGCCATGTGGAGGGGAAGGGAAGCCCACTGGTCCCCAGAAGCAGCTCTGCTGTTTCTTAGCTGCCTGTTGTTTAAGGCTGATCCCAGATGTCCCGGGACGGCTTTTCCCAGTGGCCATTTGCCCTTGCCAGGGAAGGGGACCCGGCCTGGCCACCCCTCTGCGGGAAGTTGGGACAAAGAAGAGGAATTTCCTGCACTGCCATGCCATTTAAATATGCAAATCACAAAAGCACAATTGGCTTGGGAACTTGTCAATCAACTCTGTTTCAACCTACTACACCATTAAATGGGTTTCAATGCAAGGACTTACAGAGAAAAAGAGTATCCATCATACCAGATTTTGGGTCTTAGCCTCAATCTGTAACATAGGAACAACTTTCTTCCTTATTTTTGTCAAGAGAGAATACAATCTTTTCTAGTGATAAATTCTTGCAGATATATTGGGAATAGACTACTTTATGTAAAGTTTCCTATCTAGCTTTTAAGTGCAGTTTGGGCTGTTATTTTATAGTTTGTGTGTTTTATGTTTGTTTCTGTTTTTCCCTTGACAGATTATCCTGTCTCTGAAGAATATCTGGACCTTCTGGTATTGTCACACACAGAGCTCCAGTGAACCAAACTTCTTTGTCTCATTTATCAAAAGACATTTCAATCAATTTATGTATGAACATTGTTTTCATATATCTTGAGGGTGGCATGAAAAAAACCATGACTGAAACAAAACCAGGACTTATGAACTACATAAAATGAATTATATACAGGGAAAAAAAGTAAAGAGATTGTAAGAAAGAGAGGAGGTAGAGGATGTTCCTGGAAGTCTTTTCACAAAAAGAGGGCCCTGTATCCAACCTAACTGACAAAAAAAATGAGAAGCACTGGAGGTGAGTCATCCAGCCTTCTCTACAATCTTGGATTCTGCACATATGTAGGCATGAGTGCGCGTGTGTGACACATGCAAAATGATCTACCTCACACCACGGGTCCAGCTATGACAGCAGTCACTGAACACGCTCCAAGACTGAACATCAGGGAAGAAATGTTATTATATCTGTTCTGTATGTCAGGCTCATAGTGACATGCTGAAATGTGTTAAACTTTATGTGAAAGCCATAAATGGCAAGTCCATCAAAACCAAAATGAGTTATAAATCTTTCAGTCAAATAAAAGTGTTTCATTTTTTATTCCTTGCAGAGTCTGGGAAAAGAATCTGCTGGTTTGAGGGAGGGATTCAATGAGACAAAAGTAGTTATTAAAAATAGTATGCTTTTCTTTTGAATCACACTTCACAAACAGGCATACTTTATTAGTAATCTTATATTAGAAAAATAGAGCTCTTAATTAGGGTCTTAAGACATTCGGTTTTTTTACTACATTTCATCTAAAACACTAAGATTTGTGTCTTTTTATGTTTCATAGCTCCTAGTTAAAAATACATATGCCACTCCCTCTAACCATAAGTGAGGAAAAGCAACCGTCTAAAAAGTGCATTATGACTACAAATCCTCAAATAACTGACATTTAAGAAAAAAGAAAAGGAGGGCACCGAAAGAAAAAGGAGGGCAAATGTCAGCTCATAGGACCACAAACTAAATTGAGAAATTTTGTCGGAGCCTGCTGTGCACAGGAGAGCCAAGGGAGGAGGTATAGAGACAACGCTCACCTGTGCAGAGTGCTGCACTTCAATCACCTTGCAGGTAAGATCAAATACAGTCTGAGCTGAGTCCCTGGTACAGCCTCTCCCCAGGGAGAGAGATCCAGTTCTTACACTTGCACTTTCAGGTGAATGAGCTTGAGGAATTGATAGGATGTTACAGCCTTTAGGTAGTGGGAGTCTAGCACTGGTGGAAGGCTTGTACTTGGTTTGTCACATGCTTGTGTGCTGAGTGATCATGAGTAAAGAGGCAGTTTGAAACTTTTAGGATATGGTTCTGACCATTTCAGGAGGAGTTTTCCTTAGATGCATGAAAGCTTTATTTTTATTCCATGGTGGTCTTAAATTCCCATCCATCTCTCTGGAAAAGTACATATAAACTTTGTTCACATATGTTGCATAAACTCAAACATATCTGACTGAAAACAATTCACAACAAATCGATGTCCAGTAGAGTAATTTGGTCCAAGAAACACTTTTAAGGTTCAATAATTTTATATCTGCCATGCTAACTCTCCTGAAATATGAAAGAACTAATTTTCATTAAATGGTAACCATAAAATGAAGCCTTAACTTTTGGATTGTTTAGGGAAATTATTAAACAGTGATAAAATTATACCAATGCTGATGCTGGCCTTTTATTCCTGATGCTTGATGCTGTGTACAGATCATTTCAGCTTCATCTTATGTTGCTTAATTCAAAGAAGTGGTCTACTACTACACTAATGGACATAATTTATTTCACCTGTTGGAAGACACAAGATATTCAAATTTTATTAACTGGAATAAGGCCTGGTTTCATTGCTACAATCCCATAATTACATGACGTTAGAAATAGAAAAGGTACTAGTACTTGAAAGGAACAAGTACTTGAAAGGAACAGCCACTGCCACCAATTCCACCCTAAAAAAAAAGAAAAAAAGAAAAAAGGCGTAATTTGGTAGGCAATGAGGACTTTAGTCTTAAAACATTAAATGGGTTTTTTCTACCTTAACCCAAATTCCCAAATTAGGGAATTTGTTTATCTAAAGTAAGTGTATGGCCACCCCTGGAAACAGTTGGTTTCCATTTTTATTCTACATATTCTTTCAGTAAATAATTAAAGTCTGGAAAAGATGTTATCCTCCTTTTACAGGTGAAAAACTAGGGTGCAGGGAAAGTAAGCGATCACCTCAAGTAATAGAATCTGTTTCAAAATGGGCTTAAGCTCTACTCCACCCATTCTAAAGTTTACATACTGAATTAACCATAAAATAACTCATATGTCTAAGCTAACTAAGGTAATTTGTTAGGATAAATAATTTATCATGCTCTTGCTAAATGGTGCCATTACTTAAAAAAAAAAAAAGCTACAGTTCTGGGATAAGATGCAGTGCTGAATGATTATGATTAATTTTATATTTGTACTGCTTTATCACTAGCATTCAGGCATATATTTATTATGCAGCATTTTTAAACACATCATAGAATCTTTGTGATTAGTCTGAAAGGGTTTTAGAAGATTGCACAGTCTATCTCTCATATCCAAAGCAGTGTTAACTGTACTTATTTTATATCTGGATAAACATTCACATCAGACTTCCAGTGGTGAAAATTTCACAGCATTCCCAGTATCCTATCCTGTTGCTTTTCTACCTTTACATTGCAAAGGTTTTCCTGGGGTCTAAACTCAACTTCCCTCACTGTCTTTTAGTTTCTTCTATTTACTGCAGACATGAAGAATATTTAATTCTGTCTCTTGCTGCAAACTTTTTAAGTGATTTGTATACCGGTAACTGCCATGCTCTCCCTCCAGATTCCTTTTCTTTATGCTGAACAACCCAAATTCTTTCCAGCCTTGACACCTAAACACTTAACCATTCCTGATGATCTGCCTTGGACTTCCTGCTTTTGTCCCACATCCTTCTTGAATATAGTCCAGGAGAGATCTCAGTAGAGATAGGTAAAGAGGAAGGACTTCACACACTGTCCAAAATAAAGTGTTCACCACAGGAAGCTATCTTTGTGTTGAATAGCTGTATAAGTTAGCCATCCCAGTTAGCTATCCTTTTCCCTGTCCAGTAGTTTTGTCACTTTGCAGTCTGCCCTATAAAGGCTAGTGCATGACAGAAAAATCTGCGGGAGATGGGGTTTTGTGATGAGAAAAACTGTCTTGTGTATAATTCGCTTACAAGGCTGAGTGGGTCCTGCTCACATTTTTTATTATTGGCATTTAAGGCAGTGTTTGCACAAATACATCTTTGTTTCCAAGGCCTCAAGCAATTTGAAATTAGCCTCTGTGACTGCTAGCTCTGGAAACTAACCAAGAAAATGGTTCTTTTTAAAAATCTAATAATGAAATGTAACCTAGAGTGCCGGGAATATTTTATAAATGATACTATACCCTGCAGCGTTATTTATCTTCACGTCCACTATACATTGCTCCCAAGTTACCCCTCTCAGTGTTGCAAAGATAAATGCCTCAGCACAATAGTTTATTATATATTCTCTCTCTAGGTATACCTTATATAAAATAGAGATACATTACCCAAACATTGCTCATGGAAGACAATTTGTGAGCAGTTGCCCATTTTTTAAGAAAAGGGCAAGTAGAAGTGACAGAGGATGTTTGGTCACAAATCTACAGGGCCAGAGCTGAAGGCCAGAAACATCTCTAAGCTAGAGGAGCTCAAATACTTGGCTACTGTAACTTGACAATGGCCAAATGACCCAAGGTGGAACCCTGAGCTTCACTGGTTCCTTGAGATTTCTTTTGCTTCTGGTGTAGTGTCTTACTCTTAGGAAGGCATGTTTTCCATAGTCTGATTAGAATTCTTTCATTTTTAATAGAGAACAATGTTAAAGAAACCACCACGTATGTAGCAAGAGCTCTTTGATTCTCTATCACAAGCTTAAAGTGTTGGGAATGGAGATAATGGTTGATAAGTCAGATAGCTGCAGAGACAAGCTGTCCCCTAGAAGTCAGTGTAGCTAAGTCCTTCAGGGATCTGTGGACCATGTCAAGATGAAAGGCGGACCCAAGATTTGGAGAATGATGAGCAGAAAGCACAGCGATCAATTGTCTTTGGGACAGGAGAGCTAAAAGTTTGTCAAGGTGTAAGTGTATATATGCATATCAAATGTTACTAACAAAGGTTAACAATGCTTTTAAATTCACATAAGAGTCCCCATAAATCTCCATTCTTGTTTTAGAAAGTGGATATTGTCACAATGGAACAGTAGCTGTTCCAGGATTTCCTTCATTTTGTAGAACCTCTGATCAACCTATATGCACATGGGACCTTAAGTGTTTGAAATAAAGACGTTACCTCTTAATGGGTTCATTTTCAGGCAGCTGACTCTACAGTTTCTAAATTAAGAAAAAAAGAAATTGCTTCAGCTTCAAGAATTTCAGCATATTCTAATTATTTGGGAAAAAAAAGCTAAGGTAGAAAACAGACTTTAGTGTGGAGAGTGAAACGATGTGAACTTAGACCAGCTTTCTAATTATGTAGAATTCTTGTTAATGATATTTTTAAAGGAAAAGGTACCTCAGTACTTCTGTGGTAAACTCAGTATATCTCTGAGGGCTTTATTTTCTATTATCTAAAATAGTAAGTTAGAATGTCTATTAACTCACATCTGATAAAAGAAAATTTCTTTAGGAAAAAAAAAAGTGGTTTGGATCTAATACTCTTAGTCATGTTCGGATGCTGCTGGTTTGTGTAGCCGGGATGCTGCTTTCATATGGCTGAGACATATTTGCGTTCAAGATTACTACAACCAAAAGTGATGCATCATGCAAAACTTCCTACCAGCAGTACTTCTTTTAACCCTGACAGTTATCTATTCTTGTCCGCATTCGGAATCTGCATGGAGTTTGCCTTCTGGGTTACTGCATTCAATTCAAGATAACTTTCCACAAATAAGGAATACACCCATATTTAACACGATACTTAGCCATCCAGCAACATTTTATTTATTTTTTTTTAATTACAGCATTCTAACATCTGTGAAAACTAAGGGGAAAAACCAGAGAAAGAAAGCTCATATCAATTGTAATCAGCAAAATGTTTAAAATCAAGAAGACTGTTAAAAAATTGTAAAATTTTGTTGTGAAAATCTGCATATTTTATTTGAATACTACGTATGGGAGCACAAAGGAGTTAGCATTTCTGTGAAAAAATGTCTTCCCTACAAGAGATTATTAATATATTTTTAAAATATATTGTTGTTGTTGTTGTTTCTGATACTGTCTGGGGTTTTTCTGGGGATCTCAAAATACCTCACATAAACTAGCTGAGTGCTTTCACAGCTGAGTGTTTACATAGTACAACATTTTTTTTTTCTAAATATGATTAAATACATTTATTTGCATCCAAGATGATTATTAGGTGAATCTTACACCAAAGGAAAATGAAAGTAGAATCCTGAACCATATCTTATCTGTCAGATGAAAATTTTGCCAAGATATTAATGTTTGATCTTCTGTCTCCCTCTGTAGTTAATACGCAAAACCACTAATGCTTTAAAGGAAGAATCATTCCAAATAAAGTAATCGTTTCAGTTAACGGTGATAGGTTAATACAATCCCCTCCACCACAGAAATCCATTTGCCTTTCCCGATATCTTATTTGGAACTTTTGCCAGCACATTCCAGATTAAGCAAAGAGGATTTTTTGTTGGGTCAAAGCCCCAGAGATTACTGTGTCAGGAAAGGTATCAGTATTTTGCTCTCTTTCATTTCCTATTTCTTGCTATTTTTGATAGCACCTTCTAAATTAGTAAATATCTCACTTTAGGGAGCAAGCTATATGACCTGAAATGTATTAGTGTTTTCCAAACTGAAAATGCGGTACTGTAGGAGACATTTTATTTCAGTGCACTATCTCAGCTCTTATCAAAGTGTAAAACCTGCATGAAAGGTTCGTATTTACAATTTATTGCCCATTTTACCAGTGATCACTTTGATGCCATACTATAGGTCTCCAGCAGCAGGACTGGACTGCCTGAAGAGTCAAACAGCTCTAATGGAGTGATGGCAGAACACATCAGGATCAAAACATTAGTTTATATGAAGTGGGAAAGGAAAAGCAATTTATTTTCATTCTGTTCAGCTTCTTTACACTACTTGAAACACTTTCTCTTTTGAGCATCTTACTGAGTTCTTGAGCTTAGCAGCTACCAAGGGTCCAAGCAAAGCTGCTAGACATCCCTCAGACACATATGTCCACATCAGGCAATGCTTGATTAAATCTTGTATAATTGGAATTTTTTTTTCCTGGGATCTGTAAAATGTATGTCTTTCCTGAGGATGCTTCTGCAAGCAGATTTTATTCCATTTCTTTTCTCTGCATGAAGCCAACAGATACACAGTCCCCTTTCAAAGCAAAGAAAAGCTTTGTGATGGGAACAAAGTTAATAAAGGTGTTACTGCCTTTTTAAAATTAGTTCCTGGCATTTTTGAATTTACTTAATGAATTCTACTGTGGGAAACAGTTAAAAGGACTGATTAGCAAAGAGAAGGGAAGAAATCTGCCTCATCCCAGATCCTTAGCAAGGAATGCCTCCTAAAAAGGATTTTATACTTTCTGGTACGTTTCAAATACTGTGGATCTGATATGTTTGTTATCCTAAAGTGATGGTGATTTCCTCCTTAAAAAATGGGAAAGATGTATTGATTTTGTCCAAATTGGATCTGCTTAATAATCTCTACTGTTTTACTGCCATGTATACCTCTGATGATCCAACTTGTGAGCAGCTGCAATGAACTGTTTTAATAAAATCAACTCACTGTTTTCCTTCAGCACCAATCACAACCACATAATAATAGCAACCAAAATAAAAAATATTCTTCAAGCATAGAACATCTCTGATTTCAGAAGATGTTTCTCTTGCTTTCCTTCAGTACAGATTTTTAAATTTCAGCCTTTACTGACCTGAAGATCTGTCTCAGAAGAGCAAATA
Source organism: Machaerirhynchus nigripectus (assembly GCA_013397975.1). NCBI lineage: Eukaryota > Metazoa > Chordata > Aves > Passeriformes > Dicruridae > Machaerirhynchus > Machaerirhynchus nigripectus. The sequence goes on from VZRQ01006819.1 coordinate 1,303,355, forward strand.
TTTTAAAGTTCTGCATCTCACTAACAACTGGGCTTTAAAGTATCTTATTCCAATAAAACAGGTTCATAACTGGATTATGTAAAGAAAATCTGTTTCTGGTCTCCTGCCTTAGCAGAGATGTTAATATAGACATATTGTCAGGATAGATGACTTTCCATGATGTTCAGGGCAATGACTAGATCAGCATATATGAAAATGTATCACCTTAGATAATAGTCTTTTTTTTACCATTACTCAAGTTATGTTTCCAGAAAACAGTGACCTAGATCGGTAAAACTGAAAAAAGTGTAAAAACTTAAGTTAGTTTTAAACTCTTTTCTATTATTTCCCTTTAAACTATTTTGCATTTATTCTATTGTTTTATATCTTGTCTATTTTTTTCTCTGTTTTCTTTTCTATTTTTTCAGCTTGGCCACTGAAAATGGGTCAGTTTCTTTTTTTTTTTTGTTTTTCTGTTTGTTTTTGATAGTAAATATAGTGGAATATACAGAATTTATTGAAAAACCTGTAACCTCACCTAAAACTTGTACAGTCACCACTTGTAGGTACGAGTAAATACCAGAATCAAAAGTGTAAAATATTAAAAAGTACATTAGCATGCTCTCTGTTTCCTTCACATGTATCTTGTATATAATAAACAATCATTAATGTCATGCATGAAAATTGAAGGTTGGCTTTTGCATAAGACTTTCAAGTGACCAGGATATAATTAAATAGTAGATATGTTAATTAAGAACCTTTTTACTCCCATGTTGTCCCAGTTTATTAAGTTCCCAGTTTTGAATAATGTTATCAATTGTTGAAATATGATGTTCAGGCTTAAGTTAGTAATTGTTAAATGATTATTCATTTAAATAGTTATTGTTTGATTGTTAAAAAGTTGTTGTTTTCCACAGTTAAAAGATGTTGTATGTCATTTCTCTTATCATACTCATACTGTATTTAACCCATTAGTGTAATTCCAAGTTAAGTAAGTTGTGTTTTTCATTAAGAAATGAATGATTCCAATTGAGTTAGCTCCTCAGATAAAGTGCCTTTGTAAAGGTAAAAATCCCCCACCCCACACCTGATGGGCTATGTTTGGTAGTCAGCCCTTGGCCTGTAACTTGGCTCCATGGAAACGTGGAATTTTANAGCAAGGTGATAGCCTGCTGGGGTGGTCGTGGGCCAAGAGCTCTTTCCAGAGCCTTAATTAAGGATATTTTTTTTGTCTCAGAATAGCTGAGACAAACCACCTCACTGCCGATCCTTGCCTCGGGCTCCAGCCAAATCGGCTGCAAAGATCTCTTATCCCCGGTCCCGGGTTTCGTTATTTTTCTTTCCCTAATTTAATTTAATTGTTTTATAATTATTTTCCCATTAATAAATTAATATTTTTCTTTTAATAAAAACGAGAGTTGTTCCGTTTTTCACAATTAGCATTTTGTGCAGATAGGAGGCTCCACAGGGGCTGGGAGCACTGGGTGCTGAAGCAGTCCCTTTTGTGCTTACCTGTGTCATGTGGGTAGAAACATAATTACTGGACAAAGGCAGGCCAAGGAGTGGCAAGGGCATGGGCAGAGGAGTGCGTGCCAGCCTCCCAAGAACTGATGAGCTCCAGAGGCCAGAAATCCGGCCGAACCGGCAAGAAGGGAGAGACCTGCGATACTGAGGGTGGAGAAGGCCACCAGCCCATGTGGGTACCAGCAAGGAGTGGCACAATTTCAACCTTGTGTGAAGAGATGGTGGCTGCTGTTTGCAAAGAAAGGGCTGTACATGTTCCTGGTGAGACAAGGGACCCTTGGGGCCATTCTGAAGATCAGCACAGAAGTCACCAACATATCAGGATGATCCGCTGCTTCTGCACCTGGGGTTCACATCCTGACTGCTGCTGGGCCACTGAGGGCCCCCAAGGGAAAAGGAAATCTAGAGCTACTGTATATAGTGGAAGACAATACAGGAGAAAGGTTGTATTTAATTAGGATGAGTATAATAAAAATCATAGTTTTCCCTCAAGAGTTACACAGAATTCCTTCTCACAAAAGGAAAAAGTGATTTTGCTGTAATTTCTATGTGATCAAGTTTTCACATTATGAATTGTTCCGCTGTATACAATTCTTTACTAAAAAGGCCCCCAAAACAAAGTAGATATTCAGAATTCCCATAATCCATGAATCTTTGCAATTTTGATCTGTTCAAAACCAACAAAACAAAAGAAGAATAACACTATGACTATTTAAAAATGGGATTTTTGGCAGGGGAAAAGATGTAAAGAACAGAAAGGAGGATAGAGATTGTTTACTTGTTACTTGAAGCAATCAAGTGTTAGAGCAAATCAAGTATTTTGTGTAATCTGGAAATGACCCAGAAATATTTTATTCTGGAAGGACAAGAATTAATTAAATCATTACATCAAAATTGAGAGCATTTATCTGAGATTATCAGTGTTTTGAAGAATTGTCACAAAGCAATGCAATTTTACCATGGCAGCCTTTGCCTGAGGTTAGGGGTTATAAATGAACAATTTGTTTAAGCCAGCATACTGTTATACTAATGCCTTCATTTAAATATAATTATGGACAGTTTGAAAAACAGTTTTTATTGATGCAATATTGTACAAGAATAAAATATTTGCAAAAATCTAAACTTCATCCAAATTTTGTATCTGAGATTTTTGAAAGGTCATTAAAATTTTTGTCCTTTTGTCTCCTTGTCCTGGCAGGATAAGAATGTCCACTCATCCTGTAGATCAAACTGGTTTATGAAACAGTTTAATAACAGTAATGGGGTACAATACACCTCCCAATCAGTGGAAAGATAACCTTAGTTTAGTATTTGGTGTTGAGTGTGCCCTCAGTTTTGGGAACACAAAAATGGCAAAAGCTGCCTGAAATATAATGACACAGAGTTATAACTGACGTTTCAAAGGACTGGTGTTGGGTAGATTGGTGCCACACTTGTTTTCTGGGGTCAGAGCACAACCTGTATTCCTGCAATTTGCAGAGTCTTGGAGGCCAGGAGAAAATGCAATGCAGGTAAGGCAGAGGGGTGCAGATAAGAAAATGTGCACAATGCATTGTTCCAAGGTCCCATTGTTGCAGGGACCAGCTCTGCCTGGTCTTACTTACTCGAGCCTCTCAAGGCACTACAAGTTTGCAGACAACAGTTTGCTTCCACAACTTCCATACACGGCTGTGGGCATCTTAGAGACATCCGTACCCAAGGACTGGTGATGGAAAATGCCAACCAGCCTCTGAGGCTGACCTTGCCTTCTCTTGCCCACTTGTTGCCACACACCATAGAAAGGGCATGCTTTCCTTAGCCAGGGAAATCGCCTTCTCGGCCTGGAGAGGAGAAGGCTCTGGGGAGACTGTGTAGCAGCCTTCCAGTACCTAAAGGGGCCTACGACAAAGTCAGGGGGATTTTTTACAAGGGCATGTAGTAACAGGACAAAAGGGAATGCCTTCAAACTGAAAGACAATAGGCTTTTTCCTAAATATTAGGAAGAAATTCTTTACTGTGACCATGGTAAGGCACTTTTTGCCCAGAGAAGTTGTGGAAGAGTTTAAGGCCAAGTTGGAAGGGTCTTTGAGCAACCTGTTCTAATGGAAGGTGTTGGGGGGTTGGAACTAGATGATTTTTAGGGTCCTTTTAACCCCAAATGTTCTATGATTGTGTGATTATTAAAAACTGGCAAATGAGTATCTGGGGAAGTTCAAACCTCTGCATCCCAAAAATAAAATGGTATCAACAAGTATTCTGCTAGGGATCATGTGTTTTAAATTTCTGTTTTGGGATTTTCTTCTCGCCTTGCAATCCTCCCTCCAGGAGCTGTATCTCCTCTCTCCCCACAGCTAGAAGTTGAAGTCCTACCCCAGCTTTCCCTGCCTGTGGCCGTACTTAGGGAAGAAATAAAGCATTTATCACATGCAAAGAAAACCACTTTCCATGAATAAATACAGTCCTGCCACTTAAGGCTGCTTTGTGGCATTTGTCTCCAGGAGTTTGCAAAGATTCGTTCTGAGTGGAGCAGAAGAGTCGGCTCCTTCCTCCCTGCCTGCCCAAAGGAGAACGTTTAAGCTTTCTATTATCACCTTCTGCACAACTGCAGAGTACTTTCTCTCTTTTTTTCTTTTTTAAACATAACAACCAAAGATGGTACATCTGTGATAATACTTTTCCTGTCATCTTTCACCTCCTTTTTCACCTCAGCTTGTTTGTTCCTGTGATTGTATGTATTGGGACCCACTGAGTATCTGGCACATTTACCTTGTATGTTTGGTTTTTTTTCTAATGGAGGCACTGAAAAGGTGGAGAGCAGAATTCACTTTACTTACAAACCAAGGATGAAAGCAACCTACCCTTGTGATTTTCCTGCTGCATGGGATTCAGAAGGTTGAAATACTTCTTACTAGGCACAGGAATTATTATTTTGCTGACAAGCTTATCTAAATTAACTGCAGAAAAAAAAAATATAAAATAAAGATTAAAATGCTTGTTTTGCCTTTAGAGAGGAGGTGAAAGCTGCATAATTTTTCATTATTACCATTTGCTCCCCCAGAGGTAAAGTTAGCTCACCATTTGCAGTTTAAACTCCTGTTTCCAGAGGTTAACAACTCAGCTGTAAGGCTTCAGTCTCAGTTTTATATTTGGCAGAGTTTCTGCCTTGAAATAGTACCTCTGGAACATATATATAATACCTTCTCCCAAAGGGTGTCGTAGCACTTTAACACGCTGAACTTGAATGGCTTGTTTCATCCATCGTCAAAATGCAACTGCTTTTGAGGTGGAATACAGCTTCAGGATGCAGAGTTCTATACAGCAGTTTAGGTAAGGGAGCAATGATAATGCCTGCAAAATTTAGAACATTTTGGTTTTGCTGGTATTTTAAGTGAGTGATTTGCTCCTTTCTCTAGACATGCTTTTGTAGTCATAGATAGAGTACAGTAATGACAAGATTTGAGATCACTTTAAAAGGAAAGGACGTTTTTACTTTACACTTTACACTTTAAAGTCTTCCAAATCATTCATGCTTACAAAACCTTTTCTAGTACCTTTCTATTCAACTGGATTATGCTCTTAGTTATCTAATGTTGCTAAAGTGCAATGCAACATTCTTTAAAGTACAATAAAATTTAGTCTCAGATTAAGCTAATACAAATTAAACATAGCTATAATTAGCTCAATACTTCCTACTAAAGAATCAATATTTTGGCACTGATGTGGAAAAAGCAGCTTATTTGTCATTTTCCTACTTCTACAGGATAAAGTAATAGTGTTATTGTCAAGAACTTGTCAAGACAGACAGCAGTGATCAAAATATTCAAATCCAGATCAAAATATTCAAATCCATGTGGCTGAAAATAGGGGTTTGTTCACTATGTGATGGTTTTGGCTGAGGTAATTTTCTTCACAGCAGCTGGTCTGTGGCTATGTAAGAGATTTGTGCTGAACACGGTGATGATAATGTAGATTTTGTTATTACTGATCAGGATTTACACAGAGCCAAAGCCTTTTCTGCTTTTCATACTGCCATGCTGGCAAGGAGGCTGGAGTGCATGGTGGGACGGGACACAGCTGGGACAGGGGTCTAAAACTGACCAAGGGGATATTCCAGACTGTATGACTTCATGCTCAGTATGTAAAGTAGAGGGAAGAAGGAGCAAGGGGGGATGTTTAGAGTGATGGTGTTTGTCTTCCCAAGTAATGTGTGATGGGGCCCTGCTCTCCTGGAGATGGTTGAGCACCTGTAGGCCCATGGGAAGCAGTGAATTAATTCCTTAGTTTGCTTTACTTCTGTGCATGGCTTTTTGCTTTCCCTATTAAACTGTTTTCAACTCAATCCATGAATTTTCTACCTTTGGCCTTCCTATTTCTCTCCCCAATCTTGCTGGTGGGGGATTGAGTGAGTGGCTGGCTGGAGCTCAGCTGCTGGCTGGGGTTAAACCATGACAACTGTTTAGTCTCTGAAATGAAAACTAGATTATTTCCAAACATGCTGACCATTATAGGAATGAGTAAAGGAGCTTGAGCTATCCAATAACAGAATGGGATGAGCACATCTGCCTATATGAAAAAATTCTTTAGAGAGAGCTGTGGAGTTAGCATACCAGAAAATTGTGACACTGGATGGTTAAAAGTGCATTCAAGTGATTTATATGGTCCACCATTCTTTGCTTTACTCTTCAGAAACAAAATGTTAAATGGTTTCCTTGAGTAAAAATGTGTGCATTGACAAACTAAGCACCTAAACACCTATCTGCCCTCTTGCAGCTGTGTGGTATAGGCTGCATCTATACCACTTAATAACAAACAGAGGTGCTTGCAGTCAAGTGAGCTTGATTAATTATTAATATAATTAATAATTATTGATTAATTATTAATATGTTCCTTGGCACAGTTTTTGCTTTTTCCAGAGAAATGGCATTTATCAGAAACAGTCCCCAAGAGGCAGTTTAGACACTGACATCTACTGTGGGGGGAAAACTGGAGAAGTTCTGTTTGTGGATGTACCATGTCCAAAGACTGGAGTTTGGTCCTGGTTTGCTCTGCAGTCATTATGGATGTAGCCCTGGGGATCTTGTGTGCTGAGCTTCCAGATCTCAGTGAAACCTAAACAAGACCAAAGTACCAAATAATCGCATCTAAGGCAGTTCTGAGGGAAAAGAAGGAAATATTTAATCTAAGGAGGAAAGCCGTAGTAACTCTCACAGCTCTTCAGAGCCTTAAGAGGTGAAAAAATTTGTTTTCCTAGGTTCCTAAACTCAGCTTAAATCTTGCTTTATGCCTTTAAATCAAAAGAGACTTAATACGGGGTCATAGTATGTCTAAATAAGTGTTAAGAGTGGTGGCAAATGAGCTCTGAATTAAAGCAGAATCTCAGCACCAAACGTTAATTTGCCTGCTACTGCTAATCAATTTATAAGGTTGTGTCAGCAGGCTCCAAGTGTAAGCAGAACGATTTTGATTCTGGCCAAGGCATACTATTTACAGGTACCCAGAGACTGCGTTTCTGACCTTGTTTTTAGTGGAAGAAATTTTAAAAAATGTAAAACTATTTTCTTGAAATGAAAATTGAGCAGATAACAGGATTAAAATACCCGGAGCATTTCTCTGCTGGTTAGGCTAGTTTATAGATAGCCTAGATCCAAAATAAAGCTTGTGACTTGATGGTATTCTTTGAGAGAACATTGAGGTAACAAACATAGGTCTATCCACCCAAAAATGCCTTTGTGACCGTCAGTTCAAAGGAGATTTGCACACTTTGTAGCCCTGAAGCTGCTGAATCTGAGTGACAGGTAAATCAGCTTTGACGTTTCTCGTGCAGCTTAATCTCACTTAGCTGGGGAAAAAAATGTAAAGGGACCATAGATCAAAGAGAGCTCTAGCTGAGAAAGAGAAAAGTTAGGGAAAAGATGACCTAAATTTTCAAAGTGACTGATGATTTTTGATATTTCAATTTTGGGGCTCCTGATTTGAGACAGCTTAAAGGATCTCGATAACCAAAGTACAGTTGTTCAGCATATTGTTTGAATCCCCACAGAGAGTCTTATAAACATCTCTAAATCCATGTTCAAGCCGGCAGCATCTAACCAGAGAAAATTTTGGTAGAAGTTGGAATGTTGCATGTTCCCAGATTTTAGAAAGAGATTGGTAGGAGCTAAGGTTTTCAGAGATCTTGCAATAAAAATATTGTTCCTTATGTTTTTATTTTGTTTTTTCCAATAGACATCAAGTTCAAAGCTCTCTAATCCACTATGCTGCAAGTTCCTTGGTCTCTAGGACCATTCAGTGTGGTTTGATTACCTACGTTCTCCCAGCATGGTATGAGCATTATCTCCTCCAGTGACAACACTGAGCTGTTTCTGCCTGGCTGCTTTTTGTTTTATATAGGTATACTCTCAAGCATTCAGGTAGGTCCATGTAAATTATGCCTTGCCTGTTCCATCCCATGCTGTAGGGGTGGAACAGAGGATTCCTTCTCCCACAGAGGTCCTGCCCATGTCCTCCTGAAGCCATTCAGTTTGTTCCTTCTGGCCAATAGCATACCCTGTTTTCCCTTGATGCTGCCTTCTCTCCTGGGATTTCTGCCAGGCCAGTGCAGGCCTCCAATGATTTCTCTTCCCTGGCACCTGAGATGATTTCCCAGCAGCCTTGCCCTCAAGGGATGGACCCACAGAAGGGGCTTTGACTCCAGCTCAGCATATGGAGGCTTGTTTCTACCCTGCCTGCTCAGGCTCAGACCAATAAGTCCCTGCATTTCCATAAGGAAGAACAGCTCCTCTTGGCTTCCATGCTGGGGCTGTGACTTTGTCCTGTGACCCCACATTCCTTCCTCCCAGCCCAGCATCAGCCAACACTCAACCTTCTGCCCATCAGCAGGACTCAGGAACATCACCAACCTGTTTGCTACTGAGATCACATTTTTAGAGCTTTAGGCTCCCCACATACTGCATATGGCAAGATAAATGAGGTTTGGAAAATAAAGCCATTTTATACTGCCCTTTTGCATAATAAAAAAATGTACCGCTCTGCTTAGCTGGCACACTGTACTCCACTCCCAAAGACATCAGAAGAGCTATGCAGCATTTGCATGTGTTTCATAAACAAAGAAAACCTGGGTGTTTTTTTACCCCAGTTTAACTCGTGAAAGGACAAAAATAAAATAAATTTTAACTCCAAATTATATGTATTGAAGACATGGTGTATGGAACATATTCATGTTTCAAATTTTCCTGTTTTCTTTGCCCCGAAAAAATAAGATCTGATTTTTCAGAAAAATCCAAACAACTATAAGACTTGTCCTGGTGATTTTTGAAATTTTCTCTTCAAAGAGGTCTTTAAAGTCTAGTGAAATGGCTTGGGAGTACATATAGCGGGTTTGCTTCAAAGCTACAAGCTCTGGAAGCATTGTGATTCTTGTCAACCCTATGGTGATCCTGCAGGAAAACTTGGAGGGCTTCAGTCCTTATTTGCTTATGCATCAGTGAAATACTTGATGATTGATATCTTGCTACAAGAGATAATTTTTGATGAACTGTAATTTTTAATTAAGGAACTCATTCAGCAAAAAGCATGCAAACAATCCTGATGCTAAATCAACAAGTGATTTTATAAAATTGTGATTAGATGAAGGCTATGGAGCTCTCTCCCTATTTTCCACGTGCCTTGCTTGACACCTAACTCAAGGCTTTGTTTGTTCTATTGGTGCTTTTTTTCCCCAGATTACCCTAAACAGAGTGTTTTGTTGCTTAAATCCAGATAGAACCATCTTTCATGGATTACAGAGCATATGAACACTAGGATTATTTTATTGCTGGATCAGGGACAGCCACTAATTCTGTCCTTAATACGCCCTTTTATTATGAACAATTACAGATGTCTCTGGAAACTGTATGATTCCACACAGGATACGAGTGGGCTTAATGAGGTGTTTTATGGACACAATTCAAAATTAACTTTAAATTTCCTGGCTTTTGTTGATTTTTGTCACAACCTTAACATTTTTCAAACATAGAATCATTACATTAAAAAAATAAATCTGTATTTTAACCAATATTTATTATACCCTAGTGAGATAAACCTTGTTTTCAGTTTTCAGCAATAACTTGATTTATTTCCAAGCAGCTGAGCAGTAAAAATAAAAAGAGAATAGATCTGAATGAAAAATAATACTTCCTAACAAAAACCCCCCAGATTTTTACAGGATCTTTAAAGAAATGTCAATGAGCCCCAAGAATGAATATATCAAGTGTTTCATTCTGACAGGTTTGTAATATACTTTGCTTATTCTTAAGCACAAGTTAACAAAAAAGCATTGATCTGAACTGCTGTTTTTAAAGTTTTCTGGAAGATCAGGGATCTGACATCCCCTCACGTGTTTGGCTGCTGGACAGACTTAGAATCACTGACACTAAGGGATGGGCTACCATGAACTCCTTAGAGGGAATTGCTACTATATAACTTACTATTTTGCCATCTCTGATCTTTGTGCAGAGCTACTGAGACAGCAAGTGTTCGGCAAGCAACTGGTGACACATGGCTCATAGGGCTTTCTAACAGAGATAGATGATAGATAGATAGATAGATAGATAGATAGATAGATAGATAGATAATTTTTTTTTTCCCTGACGAGAAGAGAGAGTAGGAAGACAACATTCCGGACAAGGGCACTAACAGGAACCTGGCTGCTCTTCAATACATCTAGATGAAGCAGGTATAAATACATAAAGCCAGTCACATCCATTCAGTAGGGGTGAGAGAGTCCCAGTTTGCAGCTGGTGGTGCCTCTGCGCCATTTGGATAGCAAAGGTTTTTCCACTTCCTGAAATTTCAGTTTTCCACATTTCACCTTCAGGAATAAACCTGGCAAACCGTCATTTTTATCCACCTGGAAAGGGACTGTGGTTTATCCCTTTACTGATTAACTGCTTTAAGTCTTGCTCCACTCCTCCACTGTCAGTGAGGCCCTGTCTCCCATGAACACCATCGATTCAGCCCTCATGTTTGGAAAGTTACTCTGTGTTCATTGATTGCCATGCCATACTTCTGCAAGATTTCATGCCCTGCTACTGACTTTCATGTTCCTCTCAGTACACATGCCAAGACACAGAGGACTGAGAGCAAAATCTTGTTTTGCCCTTGCTTTCTTCAGTCCAGAATCAGATGTCCAGTGTTGCATGTCAATAGCAGGGGACTTTTTTCACCTTTGGTTAATTTGTCCTTTTTGGGAAAGAATGTTCTCTTAGGGGCTTGTTTTGACTGTTCTTGTCCAAAAATTCTTATTTTAGATCAGCGTACGTCATGCTGTCTTAATCTGCACCTTTTGGGAACATGACCTCAAATTTGGTAACTACTTTTCTAGTATATTGTCAGTGAGATCACCATTTCAGACTGTCATACCTGTTGCCTTTTTACTGGTACCTATTCCTAGCATGACGGAACTCTCTGGGGTTAGATCACCTTCCACAGCAAGGCTCTGAACTTTCTGAATTCCCTCATCAATTTTCTTATGATTCAAAGAGTGCTATAGGTCTCACTATCCTGTCAGCCACAGCAGATAGCAAAATGACAGTAAAATGGGTTGAGGCACAGTGAGGACAAAAAATACTGATCCACACATTTCTCTGTGTTTTAGTAACTTGCCCAGTGATTTTTCATGTACAAGGTATGAGATTATGTATCCACATATGACACTGGACACCTCAGACGTAAGATACCAACTCACCCAGACCCAGTAAATTGCAAGAGATTTTAGTTAAACTTCTCTGCAGGATAAAAGTCTGAGTCAGCCCCCTTAAGTGTCTGATCTTATCAAAGAAAGAGCAGACATAACAGACTTCTAATTTAGTGGGTGATCAGACCACCTAAGGAAGCCTCCTACTCTTGTCCTTGAAAGCCTACCTCTCCACTGACTTTGAAGGCAGTTAGAAAAGATGAGCCTTAGTAAACCAAAATTAGCTTCTGTGAAAATCCCTGGGGTCTATTCAGCCATTTCCAGCGGAAGGATAAAGTTCTAGCAAACGGTACAGATTTACATTATTTAAATATAGATTACAATTACCTATTGGAAAAAAATATCTATGAAGAAATCATGGTAGAGTTTTAATGAACTGAAAAATCCATTCATATGTCTTCAAAGAAATTTTCCTTGGATAATTAGATACTTTATTAAATCAGTCTGAGAGTCAAATTACTGGCAAACCAATGCCTAAGAGATGACTAATTCTCATATAACAGTTTCACCTAGGCACTACTATGAATAATGCATTCCAAAGCATAAAATAGAAAGCACCTGAATTAAACCCCATGTCTGAGAGTATCTGAAGGCAAAGGGGGGGTGAATGAGGAAGGGAAATGAATATGAATAACCACTGAGACTTCTCAATCAACAGAGAGATTTAATCTGTTTGTCTACTTGTGGAACTTTTCAGACTGCATGCTCTGAATGAACGAAGTAAACCAGGTAGAGTAAATGCAAATAAAGGACAAAAAAATGAAGCAAACCAGCAGAAGCAAGAGATGTATTAAATTTTTTATTACCTTTTGAGGGTAAACTACAACTGCCAACTTTCTCTGCGGAGCATGGCGGCAGACGAATATACTTCTTTTATTTTCACTACACAAAAGTCATCTTCACTTGAAAACTAGTAACAGACTGTGAACTAGTAGCAACTTGAACAGCCGCCACCAAAGCACAATTAATTTTCTCAGACGTTATAAAGTCAGACACCAGCAACAAGAATTGTGCTGAAAGGGGCATCTTTGTTTCTTCTTTCTTCTTCCGCACCTCACTTCCACACATGCAGTTCTGCTGCTTATTTTGTACCGACCTTAACATGTGCCAGATCCCTCTGTGAAACACTTCTACATGGTAAAGCTGCAGAAAGCAAAACTAGAAAGTTAAGATTTTTTTCCTTGTTAATGAATTAAAGTAATCTACAAAGGACCTGACATGGGCCAGAGCAGGTCAAAGGCAGGGGGTAAGGCTGCAAAGATGAGAAGAAGGGAGAAGGGGATGGGATAGAGTACTGTTTGCCTAGGCAAGGGAGAATAGAGTTGTGAAATAAAAGACCTAGAAAACGTCCCACCTCAGCACAGGACTGAGGTGTTACCAGATCATGTCACTCTTTGGGAAAGGAAAATCTTGTATCCAAAGCAATCTGCACATTCTCAGCAAAAAGATTGTCTGGGGTAGAAAGTTGCTGCTTATGTTTGTCACGAAGGCCCAGGAACAGAAAAGAAATCACTCCCATTTTGCTCAAACTGAGCTGTACCAGCAACTACCTGACAACATGGATGGATGCATGTCTGTATTCTAGGTGGTTTTTCTTCTTGATTATCTTCTGAACACACTCCGATGTCTGATGATTAGACAGAGCAAAACCGATGTAACACCACCCCCATGGTGGGTATGTGACACCCATTTGTACTTTTGCGTAGTTTCTCCATAAGGAAAACTCCTTGCCAGGTGAATGAATCATAACCTTATCTGAATTCTTGAACTTCCCTACCTTCCACAGCAGGTTGTTTGCACATGGACTACCTTCGGGTATGGTCTCCCGCTTATGATAGTTTCTCTGATGTGCCCAGGAATAATCCGGGAATGTGTGCTAGTTGGCATAGGTCAAAGGCACGCCGAGGTCTGTGCTCAAACCAGTATCATGCCTGGCTCTTGTCCGTTTTACATGTTACAATTCTGTAATCCTTTGCTTGAAGTTTCACCTTGGGTACTTGCACAATAATTATTCTCCAGTTGTAATTGCTGTCATTCCTCAAAAAAAAGAGTGGAAAACTAATAGAAATATTTTGGCCTATTCTTTGAAGGTTAAAACTAGAAAAATTTACTTTTAAACAGCTCTATGGAGGTCATGTGGGACTATCTTCTGCTTAAAGCAGAAAGATACCCAAACCATCAGTCTGCAAATTTGCTTTCTAGTCTTTTTCATCCAGGACTGCAGAATCACAGAACTGAGTCATGGGATAGCTGAGGATGGAGTTCATCTGGTCCAACCACTCAAGCAGGGCCACCTAAAAACAGCTGCCAGCACTGTATGCAAATGGTTTTTGTATATCTCCAAGGATGAAGATTCCACAACCACAGGAAAACCTCTGTCCGTGCTTGGCAACCCTCACAGTTAAAAAGTGTTTCCTGATGTTCAGAGGGACCTTCCTGTGATTCAGTGTGTTCCTATTCTCTCATAAAAATTCCAATAAAGTCCAAAACCAGTCTCCTTGAAAGAAATAATACAGACTGTTGAAATAGCTAGTGGGTTAAGACATGAATAGCAGTTTTGTCTAGATAATGTCTGGAAGTTCTTTCCAAACTCAATTATTTTATTATTCTATGATTTAAGCTAATATATGTGATTTTGCTAATGTGATAAAGAAGTACTGGGGTCATGTCTTTCTTAGTCAGTCACAAACCAGAAACTGTGATTCATAGCTGCGTGAAATGTAATTGAAGGCATCGTAAGTGTGAAATTATTGTTTTCACTGATTTCTCAAAAGGTGTTGGCTCTGTTAAATACTTGGTTTGTGAAAAAAACTGCATCTAAATTAAAGTTTAGGTAGCTTGCAGAATAAAAGCAAAACTTGTTTAATTATTATTAAAATAGTTTTATGATAATGTGTGTTAAGCAGAGCTGTTACATAGACAGAAAGGGTCAAAGTGTCTAGAATCACCATGAAAAAAAAAGAGAATGTTTTACAACAGAAAAAATTATTATAAATGCTTCTCTTTACTGGCAGTTCTGTTCCTTCCTGTTTCTCCTTCTAATAATACCATTTAATTCAGGAAAATACATTTCTCCTTGACCTTTTATTTCCAGCTATGTTGAACAATTTATCCCAATTATGTCACTACTGTATCTGGTCTCAAGAAATGGTAACATATGACATTGAAACCATGTCATCAATGCATTACTTAATTTTTCATCCTACCTGATATATCAGCTTTTTGTTAATGCTTTTGTTTTGTTGGTCTGTGATTGAACAAAAAAGTTGAATTACATTCAGGTCTCCCAGGCATACCTGTTTGACTTCTTTGTGGTGATCCACCATTTTTGACCTAACAGAAGAGGCTGTTTCACTTGACAAGCCTTTCTTTACACAGGTCAAAACCATTATTTACCTTCAGAGGAATAACGAAGACATGGAAAGAGAGAGAGCTAAAGCAAATGAGCAGATCTAATTGACTTAAACAAAGACTGGGTTTGGTTTGCTAGGTTCTCTTGTGAAGGCACACAGTTGTCAAGCCATGCACATGTGAGTACAGCTACAAATAAGAGCAGAGCACATAGACTGGAGGATATTCTAGAGAGATGGGTTTGATGACTAAACAGGATGAAGATGAGAGTGATGAGATGGAATGAGGAAGGTGAGATTACTTTACAAGTCCAAGTGCAAGGTGCTGCACCTGGGTTGGAGCAATCAGACTGAGAGAACTCACTGAGAACAGCCCTGTGGAGAAGTACTTGGGAGTCCTGATGGATGAAAAGCTGGACATGAGCCAACAGTGTGTTTGCAGCCCAAAAGGCCCAACTGTATCCTGGGCTGCATCAAAAGAGATGTCCTGATTTTACCCCTCTACTCTGCCCCTGTGAGACTCCACTTGGAGTACTGCATCCAACTTCGGGGTCCTCAGGACAAGAGAGACACGGAATTGTTAGAGCAGGTTCTGAAGAGGGCCACAAAGATGGTCAGAGGAATGGAGCCTCTCTCCTGTGACCACAGGCTGAGAGAGCTGGGGTTGTTCAGCCTGGAGAAGAGAAGGCTCTGGGGAGATATCATTGTGGCCTTTCAGTTCTTAAAGGGGGCTTATGAAAAAGAGGGCTTTTATACAAAAACTTTTAACCTGGACAGAGAGTGATAGGACAAGGAGGAACGGTTTTAAAGTAAAAGATGAGAAGTTTTGATAAGATGTTCGGGAGAACTTTTACTTGGAAGGCAGTGAGGCACAGGCACAGGTGCTCAGTGAAATTGTGGATGCCCCATCTCTGGAAAGGAAGGCCAGCTTGGATGAGGCTTTGAGCAACCTGATCTGGTGGTAGATGTCCCTGACCATGGCAGGGGATTTGGTCTCTTCTAACCTGATTAGTTCAATGATTCTATAAGTGTTAGTTTCATGACCTACAAATGCATAAGTAGGGAAGCCAGTCCAATTGAGATTTTTACATTTGAAAAATCTTGCTCTCCAGCTCTCACTTGATGAGCGTATCTAATTCATACCTGTGTCCATGTATGTGTGCACATATGAAAAGAGTAGGGGAGAAGAGCAACTCCTTACTGTGCTTATGGGAAAATTCTGAGCTGACCAGATTTTGATTTTCCATTATTTTGGGGTCATTTTATTTCTGTCTCTGAGCATCTACCAACAATTTTTTACACTGTGAAAAGTGTGAGAGGAATCTGACCAACAAAAGTAACACAAATTAATTATGTTGTTAATCTGTAAATGTCTGAGGGAAGTTCGGGCTTTCTGTACATATTTTACCTTATCTCTTCTCTTCAGAGAGAGAGACCAGAAGTCTATAATTTACACATGCTTTCCTATATCCATAAATGATTATATAAATTTTTTACACAGCAGTTGTTGCACATAAATGGCCTGAATGAAACGAGCAGACAGACCATTTGCAGTGAAACTTGTTTCTCTAAGTATTATACGTTTTCTAATAAAGCTTCTAATCTTCAGTCAATAAAAGGAAAGAAAATTGAAAATTGGAGTCCCTGAAAAAAATGTGAATTGTATTCACATTCACAAACACAAGGAACCACAGTAAGATCTCCCTGAAACACTGAGCCACATTTTGATAATTTTTCTGTGATATTGTTATGTGAAGAGGTAATTCAAGACTGCCTCAAAAATCTGTGATTGTAAATACTCTGCTAGAATTGATCCTCAAAGTTAATGCCCATCTCAATCCCACCAGCATTGAATGGGTTAAGGTTTTACCTCAGTTTCTGTATTTTGTAGAAGAAGATATGGAAAGCATTAAGAGATTCTCATTTTCTCTCATTTTGTGAATACGAGACAAAAACAAGAACAAAAATAAACCCCTTTCTGAAATACACGATTCAGGGTATAATACTCATTTTAGCGTTTTTAACAACTGAACCAGGATAAGGATAAAAATATAGGCAAATTTTGACCTTATCAACTCTAGAAATTTAACAGTAACTGACTCCTTGTTAATATGAAAGGAGCAGTACTAATGTTGGTGAAAAGTGACATATTGATGATCCATCCATCTACAAAACACAGAGTAGAGGATGAGAGGATTATTGAGTAAAAAGAAGAAATACTGATGAAGGCAGTATTGAAAAGAAAAAGTAGCATGACATAGAAACTTAAAAAAAAAAATCACAAAAATTACCTAAAATGATGATCAGAGTTGAGTGATTTTGAGTTAGGCTGGTAATGATACTTGTTTCTAGAGCTCAGAAAACCCAGTATAATCTAAGGACTCAAAATACTGGGATGCCAGCACATGCTGCAATTTGATTGACCATTTTGAGTGATGTCTCTCTCCTCACTGAACCTGATGAAATGCAGAGTAGGAGCAACATAGATATAGGTAACAAACACATTGTCAGGGGCAGAGGAAGATGAGGCTCTTAGCATAGACACACAAAATGACTCAATCATGAGAATGCATTTTTCCTTAGTAAATCTATCTTGAAGAATCAAACTGCTTGGTTCACGCCCACCTTTATCTCCTTAAAACTTCCAGCTAAGGAGGACGAATGTCTGTCTTCCTTAGGTCAGGCTCATTGCACAGCAAGTATGATAAAGCTGTGAACTTCACCTTTCAGCAAAGACCTGTAAGATTAAAGGGTTTAAATTTTGAAGTTAAAAAAAATTTCCATGGCAAGCAACATTCATAAAATATGATCATAAGGCAGATTTTGTGAATGGAGACTTTGCAATCACCATTATCTCACAGTTCATTCTTTACAACATCCTAAATTCTTTTTTTGGCCAAGCTTTGTCTTTATATTTAAAGGGCAACTGTATGTGTAGTGTTGAAAATGTAAGGAATAAGAAATGCTTGTGGAAATGCTTGTGG
>VZRQ01006819.1:1321084-1395852 GCA_013397975.1 Machaerirhynchus nigripectus
GAGGAGAGGAGAGGAGAGAAGAGGATTAACATTACATTTGAGAGACTTGCTTTCTTTTCCTGAAACTTTTGATTTTTGTAAAAGTTTTTCCACCGGACTCTATCCAAACAGCTCTATAGACCACCATGAAAAATATGATGCAGCTCTTCTCTTGCAATTCATAAATGAAATATAAATGGTTTAAATATGTGACTCAGGCAAGCAAAAGCTTGTCTGCTGCTAATTTTGAAAAGGTATTATTTCCCTTGCAATAATGTAAGTGCTTTTGACCAAAACTGACAGATGTCTCCCAGAAAGTGCAGCAATTTGTTCATATTGCCATTTTTACAATATGGATGAGCATAATGATAAGGCAAACTCATTTAGTAGTAGGGATTAATAATGAAATAGATTAATTAAGACTAGGATCTGAATCAAAAAGCCTGGCTCCAAATGCCCTCTAACTTGTAAAAGGAACTTCACAGTCTAAATCATAAACCTCATGCTTGTCACTAATTTTACTGCACTAAAATAAAATTATCAGTGATATTTCATTTCTTTTTAAGCAGTTCATTAGTTTGATTTACTCTGATGATTGCATAAAAGACAATGTAGTAGGCAAAAATTTAACAGGAATGATGTGTTATTCTACAGCTTTGTCAAGAGTGGCTATTTATGTCAGGGATTGGCTGGAAACTGGGCCTCATTTAGTTCAGCCATAGATGGAGCTGGGGTGATCTGTGAGGATTTTGTGTAATGTAGAATAAATAGATAAAAAACCAGAAAAACAACAGTTTGTGTTTCATTTTATTGTATTATAATGGAGTCACCAATGGAGATGGGGGCTGTTTCATCATATTTTTCAAAATAATGATCCACTAGACACTTAGCACAAAAGACTGATGGAAAGTGCTGATTTAGTTTTAGAAACGTGTCATACCATAACATTTATTGAAATCAACATCTTATTCTTTCAATCAGTGAAAACAGTGGGAAAAGTTTGATACTAATTTGTCAAATGTTTGAACTAACATGAGATAAACATCACTAATGTGACCAGAGGGTCTGATGAAGCACAGTCCTAAGCCAGAGACTAGAGCCATTAAGTGCATTTTTGTGAACATATTGTAGATCCTTGTAATGTCATGGATCTTTAAAACCTTGGTCTCTACATTTTCCAAGAGAGTCACAACTGTTATACTGGATTGAAGCTTCCCCTTCTCCTGGGAGCCTCCATATCCCTGACATTGCTGGCACAGTGGTTCAGCTTCAGCTGAGCTTTTCTCCCTCATGCAAACTGCAGTGCCTGCGTGGGATCCTTGAGATGTGGTTCATACAGAATGCAGTCCAGGACACCAGTCTGCTGGTAGGATGGTCACATGCAAGTGGGCAGTATCTTCAATTCTCCTATAGATAGATTTAGTTGCAGACCTTGCCATGGGAAATGGGCTGAATATTAGCTAGCATCTCTTTGCTTTCACTTAGATACTTGTAGATAAAAGAAAGATCAATAGTCCCAACCCACTTTCGGTATAAGAGCTTGGGAAAATTTGAGGCTAAATAGGAAAGTATTTCAGGTAATGTAAGAAGACATAAAAATGACCTATTGACTGGACTGACTGTGTGTACCTTATGAAGGTTGTAGTTGTCTATACCCACTTCAATCAAGATCATAAGGTTTCATATATTTTAACATTTCTTGTGTATACCAGGACATCATCAGAACTGGCAACCAAAATCCGTTGTTCTTTCTCTTCCTCTTTTCTGACCAGAAGACCAGTTTTTCTTACTGAGATCTTTTTCCATGTCTTTTCCTTCCTGTTCTCTGTAAAAGTACTTAAAAATTCCTATCCTTTAACAGATCCTTTATCAAGGCAAAATATATTTTTATCCTTCAGTTCTTATCTGCTCAAGCTGACATGTACTATTATGATGATGATTGAATGTGCATTGACATAAACTGCTGTGTTTTCTTCTCAAAATGAAAATATTGAAGATTAGAGCATTTTTTCTCTTTTAATTCTACTGCTGAAGGAATAAACAAAACATAACAACTCTCTGTCTCATAACAGCTCGATGTCAGGTGCCCACCAAAGCTACTCTATTCCTCCCCTCCACAACGGGGCATGGGGAAGAGAATATAACAAGTCTTGTGGGCTGAGAAAAGGACTGAGGAGAGCTCACTCATCAGTCATGGGCAGGACAGATTCAGCTTGGGCCAAAAATGAATTTAATTTATTGATAATCAAATCAGAGCAAGATATGAGAAATAAAACCAAATGTTAAAATTAATTTCCCACCACCCCTCCCTTCTTCCTAGGGAAGGAAGGTTCCTAGGTTCACCTTCACTCCTGGGTTCTCTCCCTCCTCCCCTCCAGAGGCACAGGTGGATGGGGAGAGGGGTTTGCAGTCAGTTCATCACACCTTGTCTCTGCTGCTCCCTCCTCCTGAGAGGGAGGAGTCCTCTCTCTCTTGCCCCTGCTCCAGCATGGGGTTCCTCCCACAGAAGACTGTTCTCTGTGAAGTTCTCCACTGTGAGTGCCTCCCACCAGGCTGCAGTTCTTTGTGAACTGCTGTAGCGTGGGTCCCTTCCATGGGATGCAGTCCTTCAGGAACAGGCTGCTCTATCGCAGGCTTCCCACAGGATCACAGCATTCTTCAGGCATCCACCTGCTCCAGCATGGGGTCCTTTAGGGGCTGCAGGTACTCAACCACGGACCTCCATGGGCTGCAGCGCAACAACCTGCCTCTCATTATGGTCTTCACCAGGGGCTTCAGGAGAAACTCAGCTCTGGCACTTGAAGCACCACCTCCCCCTCCTTCACTGGCCTTGGTGTCTGCAGAGTTGTTGCTCTCACATATTCTAACTCTGCTCTGCTCTGGTGGAAATTGCTCCTACGCATTTACTTTTTTCCACTTCTTACGTGCATTATCCCAGAGGCACTATTGGCCTTGCTGGTGAACTTGGCTTTGGGCAGTGGCAGGTCCATCTTGGAGCCATCTGGCATTGGCTCTGTTGGACATGGAGGAAGCTTCCAGCAGCTCCTCACAGAAGATACCCCAGCAGTCCCCGCTACTAAAACCTGACTATGCAAACCCAGTACTTGTACATGTACAGAGTACATGTGTCTCTTTTTTTGAGCACTTAATGAGAGGCAACCAAGTGAATCATTTCCATCAGCCTGAAGCTTTCATTCCTGAACTTTACATGTAAGTGCTCCATTGTATTTTTTCTTCAATTTGATGGTAGTCACTGCAGATGAACACACTGAAGATGAACGGGAGTTTAAAAGTACAGGTGGTAGACACAATTAAATCAATTCTCTAGTCTAAGTGCTCAAAGACTCATACAAGTAGAAGTTTGAAGGAGATTATTATTTTTGACAAAGAAATTAAGGGTAAAAGCACCATCCTTCTGTCTTCATTAAGAGCCCTGTTACAACACGTTTTTGGTTTGAGACTGCTGCTGCCAGCTGTTACAGATGAAGCCTCGTTAGGATCACCATTAAACACTCTGGAAGTTTTTATCTTCCTCTGCTGCAGCAGGTGCTGGTCTTACTGGAGAGAGGATATGTGACTGGATGAATCAACAGTCTGACTATGGTTTTAGGGCAGTGCCTACACTGCAGTTTCCTTCATGTGTCTCTTGAAGGCACAGGAGGTGCCTTCATTCTTGATGGCTCAGGAGATGCTCACTCCCATATTTGAAAACCATAGTGTGCCCAAGAAACACACAAATTTCATTTATTTCAGTATTTTGGTGACATTTCAGTCATAAAATAATCTCTCTTAAGCTCTACTTTTGCAGGTTTCATTCCATAATAATTTATTGTTGTGGAAGGACAGGTACAGCTTTCATAATTTTTAAGCAGAACTGGTTTAAGGTCTCTGGTTCAAGTTGTTAATGAAGGTGGAATTTACTTTCTGTGAAGAAAACCAGGAGGAGGGTATCAGAGTTTGTCACTTCAGTATAGGCCTTAAATGGTACAGAGCCTTGGGACAGGTCTTTGCCTCTGCCTGAACTGTACTTTAATCACTCTAGTGAAAAAAAGAAAAATTAAAAGCTACCTTGAAAGACAAGTTTGGGGAATGTTCTTCTTGATTAAGGATAAATCAAAAGGTAAATAATATTTTTTGATTTGGTTAAAAGTCAGCTTGTTAAGAACACTGGCTGCTTTATCACAGGAAATGACAATTTGCTTTAAGTGATGCCTAAAATAGACATGAAACAACTTGACCTAATTGGAGCCATTTTATAGTAAGTATATTCACTTTTAATTTGGGCAGGAGGTCCCATCAGTATGGCTGGAGAGTTTTACCAAGAGAATTTTGTGATGGCTGGGTGGGAATTTCTGCCATTTATTACTGCAGTTGTGACAAGGATAGTAGTAAGCCTTTATATTTTATTTCTTCTAGCAGCATAGACACATAGTATCACAACATCCGTGTTTATCACCATACTATATGAATCTTGTCGTTTATAATTTTAATTATTTAGTCTGAAATATTTGAAAGAATAGATGTAGAAAAACTGTGCCTAGGTTTGAACTGTTCCCAGTTGTGCTCCTACAAAACCAGTGCTGAAGCAAGTACTTGGAGTTCAGCAGTGGATTTCTGTAATGTTGAGGGTGGTGCTCTTACTTGTTTCATCCGTGTTAGTTCAAATTTGTTGAAATCACAGTGCTGATGATATCTTTGGAAGGAATTATTTGGGTCATATGACTAACAAAATTAAACTGTAGTTTTATCTCATTGTAAATTTTAAATCAGAAAAGGAAAATTATGTCACAACAGAAATACTGCTTTTTTTTTTTTTTTTTTTCAATATTTGGAATCTGGCCTCTTCTCTACAAATTTCTCCTTCCCTCCTGTCTTTTTATGTTTGTCTTTACCTGGAAGGAATTATGTTGCCCTACCAACATCAGTGAGATTTAGCTAAGTGCTTAAAAATATTTGGTCCAGATTTGATATCTGTCCCATTCTTGAGTGATTGTTACACAATTGTATTGATATAATGCTTGTTTGATATGATTGTTTTAATGATTGTTACACATTGCTTGATATAATGCTGTTTTTGTTCATAAAGGAACTGCAACCCATGAGAAGGACTCCCTTTGGGGAGGTTAATGGAGGGCTGTCTCCCATGGGGAGGGACCGCAGGCTGGAGCAGGGGCAGAGTGTGAGGGGTCCTCTCTCTCTCAGGTGGAAGGCAGAGACAATGTGTATTGAACTGCCCACAGCCCCCATTCCCCATCCCCCTGTGCCGCTGGAGGGGAGGAGGGAGAGAAAATCGTGAGTGAAGTTGAGCCTAGGAGTGGTGGGGAGGAACATGGAAGGTGGTTTTAAGATTTGGTTTTATTTCTCCTTATTCTGCTCTGATTTGGCAGTAAATTAAATTCTCTTTTGCCCCAAGTCAAGCCTGTTTTGGCTGTAATGATAACTCGTGAGTGATGCCTCTCTGACTTGTCCTTGACACATGAGCCTATTATATCTTCTGTTCCCTGTTTAGCTGCAGAGGGGAGTGATAGAGTGGTTTTGGTGGGCACCTCGTGTCCAACCAGGGTCAACCATCACAATAATTTATTAGCACAAATTGCAAACAGGTGATTTATATTAAAGAAAAATTGAATTTAAGTATATTAATTTTCAGTCATATATCAAGATTTGGGTAACTGCAATGTAACAGTAGAAAAATGCAACCTGATCTCCAGCTAGCATCTATTACCACTAGCAGTTATTTCTGTGAGTACTGCACCAAATACATGGAGTCTATCCTTCTCTAATAAGTTGTGTTGACTCTAACATGCAGGAAATTTATACAATATGTTTGTATTTTATAAGTGTATCTGATTTTAAGCTGCACTTAGTTATTGACTAAAGAATTTTAGTAGGAGGTAGTGTGCACTATAAAGTTTTAATGGGATGTAAAATGCTTCATTAAGCATTCTCTAACATGTCTAAGACAAAATGCAGGCTAAAGATGTGGTGCCTTGAATGTTATTATAATTTCCCCAAGCATCACAGGTATAATTACAATCCCAAATGATTAATTTCCACAGTTAAGTGTAAGCAGAAAATGAAGTTCTTGGTTTGACTCAAGAATATAAATATATGGCAGTGGTTGGAATAATCAAGGTTCTGATGTTCTCATGTACTTTCTTGCAGATGTTTGGAGTCCTGTTAATTTTACTAGGGTCCATGTGGGAGAACAGGTCTACTTAGGCAGACTGCACTGTGCTGCTGTGACTCAAACACTTAAATGTGTTTGTGCTCAGAGCTTGAGGAGTGCCTGTGTCACTATTTTACATTTCCTTGGGTGTAAGGAACAAAGCTTTAAAAAAGACTGTATTTTGAGATTTGATGGTTTTCGGGCACAAGACCAGACAACTACCCCTGACAAAGGTCATGTTTTACAGATATTATTTTCCACCATTTTTGCCATTTTTCTTTCTCACTGCTGGAGGCAAGTGAGTGAATGATTAAAATGCCTTATAGTGATAAAATAAGTAGACATAATGAGTTATTCAGATCCTCAGAAATATACCCAGAAGTCATGTGGTTTTTTCTTTCTTAATGCTTTGGCACACTGCTAAGAGGTGCTTGAAACAGGGACTAATCATTTTCCCTCACAGGTATAATCTTAAATGTTTCTGTCCATATTTTCTTACAATAATTACAAAACTCAGCTGTATCCATTTAAAATGTTTCTCAGATCTTTCCTGTCTTGATAATTATACAGCAGGGACCCGTGCTTGCTACTACCAGTCTGCTGCATGTGAGTGTGAGGCTGCTAAGAATGAAAGGAGAACTGTGTGGAATTATCAGAAACTCAGAGGGAAACAGCTGTGAGATCAACCTTCTAACACTGATCCATAAATATCAAGAAACATACAAAGTGTTAAAAGTATGCTTTAATCCTTAGAGCAATGGGTGTTCAAACTTGACCATTAGTTCAAATCATCTCAATACAAGAAAATTACTGATACTTCTATTTCTTAACTTGTTTCAGTAAAAGAAAGTCTGAGCCTTTTGCTGTGTGAAGAAAGACAGAGCACATGTACTCACATATTACACCACACAAATGCAGCTGTCTGGGTGGTCATACTGTGACCCATGACCCTAATCTGTTTATCTCTTCTCCTTTCTGTTTTTCCCCGAGATATTTTTTTCTTAGAGGGAAGCAACTGTGTACTCCTTTTTCTGCAGTATTTGTGCAGAGTTTGTATAGTATTTCATACTCAGTTTGACAATCAGCTTCAGTCCTTTGGAAGCTGCATAGGAAGCCAAATGTTTATAACAGATTTCGACTGAGGAGTGCTGAGATGGGAGTTAAGCGGACATGCAAAATTTACTGATCCAAAGTAGATGTGGGGATGAAACTGGAAGTTGACTTAATAGATCAATACAAGTTGCATACTGTTTTTTTGTTAAAAGTCTATATAATGGTCAATTTTGCAAATAGTGCAAATGGTCAGCTGCCAAGAGGCCAGTTGTCCAGGACTGGACAACAGATAACAACTGAGCCATGGAATAAAGTTAATAGGAATAAACACATGAAGAATTTTGAGATTTATGGTCTTGGTTCCTACACTAAGACTGTTGCCTAACCAAGGTTCAACCTGACTTTTACTCTTTGCATGTGTGAATATTCTTGTGTACCTAACCTTCCTGATAACTAAGTTGTTGCATTTCACAAAGTGAACAAATTTTTAGGAGAATTTTATCTCGAGGAGTCCTGTTTGTATTTTTTGAGGGAGAAGTGTACTCCTTGCACAGGGAAAATCATCATAGTATCTGTGTCCACTTCTCTGTTAGGTAAATCCAGGAGGTCTCCTCTGGATTCCTCATGGCTTTAGAAATGGTTGCCCCAGACAGAATCTAGTCCTGTGTCTAGACAGAAATGCAAAGTGATTTTGGCTGAACTGATCAGCATGAGTGTGTTGGCTGCAAACATTGTCCAAAAAAGGGAAAAAAGTAGTTTCTTTGCATAAACGTGATGACAGTCAGGAGAGTGGAAATAATTTCTGTCCATTTTATTATTTTGTGGCAATTCTGAGGGAAAATAAGTAATCTGGGATAAAGTGAAACAAAAGACTTCTGTACATATTAAGTTAACATACCACAGATAATTTAAAAACAGACCTAGTTTTAGTAGTATTTGCAAAGCATTTGTTATTTTAAGTAAAATCAGAGCTATAAACAAAGAAGGAGGTTCAGCAATGGCCTTTTTGAGCCAGTGATAAAGGTGAAGCAGGAAGGTTTTGTGGAAGGCTGAGGAGCATGACCAAGGGTTGGCAAGTACAACTTGACATTACTTCATTTTTTTTGGAATAGCAGCTTGAACTCATATTCTTGTCTCCAGAGCAGAACACAGGCACTAGCTGCAGGGCAATAGAAAATTTAGGACTGTCTCAACAGTTCTGGGTGAAATTATGCCATGCACTGAAATGTTGTCCTGGCGCTCCTCAGACAGTCACCTACCACCCTTTTAACAGCCAACACTCAACTAACAGCAAATGCTCTATCAGTGGTACAATTGCATCATCTTCAGAATGAAAAGATAAAAGCAGCTTGCCCCAGGCTACCTGTTTGTTCATGGAAAAGTAGTTTCCTTTTGAGAACTGAGTCCTCCTCTGTTAGACAAATTATGGTCTCAAGCCAGGTTCTCCACATCTGAAATGAGTAATGTGCACTGGAGGATCACTGTTGGGCCCTGTGCATGGCACCCAAGCTCATTTGTGAAGCTCATCCCCAAGGTGCAGAAAAATCTGTGAGTATACATTTAGACATTTATAATTTCCCTCTTCACATCCAGCCTCTTCTCTTTCACTCCAGTTCCTTCTCCTTTTCTTTCAGCAGTGGTGACACCATGGATGGGGCAAGCTCATAGGTCACTTAAGCTGTTGGAAACTTTCACTACTGGCATCAAAACAGTTCTATACTTGTTCTTAGACTGGAAGTAGATATTGCATTATTCTTCCCTGAAACAACTTTAGTGCTTGTTCTGTCTTCATTCATGATATATTATTTGTATTTTGAATATATCCTTCTGAAATATATCTCAGCTAGGTTTCTGAATTTCCTTTGGCAGAGCTGGATGCTTTCAGGCTATTTTTAATTTATTAATAGCCATTCAGAGTTTGATTTTACTGAAATGAAATTCCTATTTAGCTTTTTAAAGTCTTTCTGGCATTTCAGTCTGGGTATTACACTAATTAATGTATTATTCTTCCCATCTTTGACTGTATTCATTGTATCTGCTTTATTTCTAGTCCTTGCATCCACATTACCCTTTTCCTGTACAGGAAGCAATCTTGTATTACTTTCAAAATCACGCTTCCTTCCTACCTTTTCCCCACTAATATTTTCCTAGGAAATGTCTAGCCAATTGAACTCCTAACACAATCATTATACCAAGTTTGATGCAGACTTCCTTCATCTGTAAAAACATTTCCTGATAATGCTTTCTCATTCTCTTCTGAAGTTCTCCAGCAAGATCCAAGGACTAACTTTTTCCATATCTCATTCTTCACTTTACTTCAAATAGTCCCTATTGTGTCAGCCAAAATCCTAGTGTCATTTATTTCTGTTTATTCAGTATTCTCCCTGTGTGCAAATTTCTCCCTCTCTCATTACTTTTGTTTTACCTCACCCATCTGCAAAGTTTATATGTTGGTAATTTTATCTCCCAGTTGATAGCTTGATTTAAGCAAGTCTTTGTCATTCCAATATAATCATAATTTTCCCTCAACATGTGTTTCTAATACAAGAATCCTGTTACATATGTTTCTAGCGTTTGTAAAACACATTTATCCTGTTCTTTGTCCATTCACTTTTTAAAAAATGTATAGGAAGAAATGGTTTCCACACTGACTTCAGTTACAAACTCAGCACCTTTTTCTCTAACCATTAAAGTCCTTATCTATTTTGTCTGTATGAACTCCAGCTGTTGAGCCATAAAAGGAAATTAAGACACTTTCAATTGCTCTTTTCATCCCAACCTGAAACTGTTTCGGCAAAGTCAATCCTTTTTGATCCCAGTAGGTTGTTAGCTCTTCTCTTTAACCAACAGGCCTTAAACTGTTTCTTCTCTTCATGGAATATTTCAAACGTTTTTATCAGTTGTTAGTCTACAAGATCAATCTGTTACCATCTTGATTCAAAGGTTGCCCTGGAAAAATATTTAAATGGTAGACCTGCATGATGTGTTCTTTCCTTTTCAAGCAGTCACTCATGCTGTCAGTCCTCTCTGGGTGCTAGTGTCTTCTGCCTGAAGTAAAATTACCTGGCTGGAAATCAGAATATTTAATATTTGTCTGGGTTGCATATATCACAGATACCATTTTTTTTATGAATCAACTTTATTGCTCTCCCTTTTTGACACAGCTAGGATGATACAGAAAATTTTGGACGTTTGTCAATCTAACATCAATCTGATTTTGGAAATGGATTAAAAAAATCACTTAGCTCTCTGTTAATGGTAGAGAGCAGCTGTCCAGCTACCCTGCAGCTGCCCATGGAAAGTAAAATCTGGGCTCAGAGGACTGGAATAATTACAGGCTGTCCCTGTTCTGGTTCGAACCAATCTAATCTTCACTCCAGCTGCTTCTGCCTAAACACAGGGCAGCACCTTAACAATCCAAATAGCTGATTAGATTAGAGTTTTACCACTTTGCCTAGTATGAGAAAGGCACAGTGCACCTCCTATTCAAAAATATTTCTACTTGATTAAGGCATGAAGAAAATGTTATTCCACTCTAACTCAACGGATTTATGGATTCAGTCTTCCTCTCCTTTTTCACTTTCATTGTCTATGTTCTGTTGTCAGTTGTTCCACTTCTGTTGCCTTACTTTACAACTACTGCTTTTGACATATCTGCCTATAAGCCATGTCTACATCTGCACACCAACTTTCTCCTGTCTTGCTAACCAAGGATGTATTTCACTGCAGTTCTGTAGGTGCATTAACACCTATGATTCTGCTAGCTGAACTCTGATAATGCTTGACCTAGTGTAGAGGGGGTGGAAAACTGGACTGTCTTTTCTCAGCAGTAAAACACCTGCTTCTAAGCCTTCCACTAAGAGAAGGGAAAAAAGAAAAAAAGAAAAAAAATCAAACCAATTAATTACAGTAAAACTGCAGAGTGCAGTGAGATTGATTTAGGCAGTATGTGTTTATTCAGATTGGACTATGCTTTGAAGTCTGAGGATCAGGGCCACAGCCTTCAAAGAGCTGAAAGGATTTATGGGGTAGATAGGAAGTCTGAGAGTGCCATGTGAACCAGGCAGTGTGGACACAGACCCAGGAATCTGGATATGAGTGTTTGGCACATGGACAAACACATGAAACACAAACAACATCGATCCTTGACTGTAGGAGATGGGCCCATGATGAGTGAAGATAGCCAGCTTTTGCTGTCTCATGTGGTGGAGAGCATGGCGGGGTTCAGAAGTCTCTGCTACACAGGGTGGACCTTGCTAATTTGTGTAATCTATTTGCTACTTGGAGAACTTCCTCTGAGGTGAGATACACCTTCCTCAGAACTAGGTGGAACCTAGTTATTTGTGGGCTAAAATAAGGATAGGCCAAGATAAAGAAGGTCCTATGCCCAGATCAGCAGATCAATGAAGGAAAGGTTTATCATGATGTAGAGAGAGGGTGAAACATATCACAGCATGAGAAAAAAGTTGGGTAAAAATGCAAATGAATAAATGTATAAGAATGGACAAAATGAAAATATATAAAACTGTGTTGTTGAAATGGATTAAAGGTACAGACATAAAAGATCAGTAATAGAGTGAAAATGTGATTACACCAAGAAAATTTTTTTAAAAACAAGCATTTACCTATCTTATTACTTCAGCTTACAAAACAACAAGACATCAGTGCCAAATATGATTTTAAAAATCTTAACTTTTTCAGCACTAAAAGCAAAATCATGCTGATTGCTTATTTTTATGATTTTTCATGTGTCCAAGAGTTGAAATGGAAATCATCCATTATGTATGAGTATGATTTCTGAACACTTGAGAACGGATACTGTGGCTTACCCTTTAGAATAGAACCTCCAAGGTAATAAATCCGATTATTTTATTTTATATCATCAAAGAAGAGGATTGGGGGAAAGCTGATATTTTTGAGGGTGTGTTTATTTTTGATATATCAGTTGACTAATGATTGCATACATTAAATTTTATATGGATCCCTTCAAACTTGATACAAGCTGATTTTAAGGAGCCACATGATCTCATCTCACTCAAAAACTAAGTGATCTTGCATGTGACATGATCACACATTTGGTCAAAATCTCCTGTCACCCCGTTGAACTAAATGGTAACAGAGGGAGCTTAGCACCTTTTCTAAGAGCTGAAGGTTGTTAACGTGATCAAGTGAAGAATGTGCAGGAGGTGAATCAGGAATGAAGTGTTTCCAGGAAATATCAATGGCTGTTTTTCTCATTCTGTACAAAGCATTTCAGAATAAACTTGTACAAATCAAGATGGCAATATGAGGCAAAAATTGACTTAACGTCTGATTGTATGGCTACAGGTTACCATCAGTTAGAGCTGCAAAATTTGCCTGTAGGGAGAGGTTATCCTGTAAAGCCCTCACTTAATGATAACTCTCACACCCACTTTAGAATATTCAAATGTTCTACAAACACCAGTGTAGGCATTTAGAACAAATACAGCTTTTCTTCAAAGTTCAGTTAATATTCCATATCGGCTGTTTGCCATGATGACTAATGTACTGCAACCTTGCTGTTCTGCATTAAACATCAGGAAAATGTACATCTGCACTGGATTTTTTTCTTTCCTTTGTTTCCAAAATGCTGAGTTCTGCTAAAAAAATTGGATGGAAATCAAATATGAGAAGCTTAGCCAACTTTAGTGAAATGATATCAGAGTTATATTATCCCTTAATGAAACAAGTATAGAGGGCAGATTGATTTATAGAGCAATTTTTTGCACCATTACCTAACTTGATTGTGTACAAATAGTTTTCTATATTCCCAACAATCATGTCCCTGCATTTCTTTTAGTATGTACATTTCAAAAACTGATGTCTTTTTATACAGGACTGAAAGATCTGAAGGTTTTCAGCTGAACAGTGTTGATGTCATGTGAAGCTGTTTATTGAACTTTTATACATTTTAGCACTTTTCTCTAAGGATGACAGACAAATAGATCCTTTTTCCTGCTGTGATTAATATCTCTTTGGAACAGAGGGAAATTTCAATGCTTAGTCTAAGTACGTTGTTGTACAGTTGTGATATGATATTCCCACTTACCCACAAAAGGGCTGTGTCTTCTTTTAAACAGACTGAGAGTCATTCTGCCCAGATATTTAATCTCCATCCATAAACACTGTAAACTGCAACTTCAAGAAGTTATTGTTTGAAATGGCATTTCACCTAACTCCCCTGATTCCTTCACCTCTGGTTTTAGGTCTAGATCTTGCAAAGAAATATTAATTTTCATAGGGATTGACAGAAATGCAAGATTTTTTCCTTGAGGGTGCACTGTGGGATTATGACTGTGAGACCATCACTTATATAAGTGTCAGACATTCATATTCTCATGCCTTGCCTGCAAAACATGTATATCTGGCACTTGACTCACATCCCTGAATCTAAATTCATATCAGGAATGCTTTTTGATCTACTTTCTCTGCAGCCACCTCTGGCAGTGTTGGGTGAGGATACATAAGGAAAGTCATGGTCTTGCTCTTCAGGTAGAAGAAACTCGTGCTCAGGAGCATCTGAGCAGTGGAAAATTGTTATCACTCAAAATCCTCTTTGTTCCATTACTCAGGCAACCAGCAAGCATTTTATTGATGAGTGACTGAAACATTAGCACGGAGAAAAAGAACCCTCAGGAGTCAGAACCAGGGAATTTATAGATTGGTTACCTCCATCTTCATAAATGAGACCTTTGTATGATTAGAAGTTTTAATTCTGTTTTGGATTCATAACAGATCCTGTTTTCTTGGGAGTATAATAGTTTACTGCAAGGAAGCTTTTTGAGGGGAAAACCTCCTCTGTTCTGCTATGCATGACTGAATATAAATTTTCTGCTCTCAATGAATTATTCCCAAGCCATTTAATTATGACACATCCTGTGATTTTGGTGGAGGCTTTCTAATGCAGACCTATGGTTGAAAAAATGGATTTTTCCATTTTCTCTATTCCAAGAAATATAATTTGGAAAAAGAACCCCCTTCCCTGGCTGATTTCCTCTCTGTGGGGGCCTAAGTGTTATTGATACTGTACTCCAGTACAATGACAATCAGGTTGTTTCAGCCTCAGATCTTGTACATCTAAGCAAGAGAAGGAAATATCTAAATGAGGGGCAATGGAGACTATGTTCACATAAATATTTAAATATAAGAGGCCAAAATAATTTCTGGTGCAATTACATCGGTATTACACTGGTTACATCTATAATTCAGAAATTAATCTGGTAAGTACTATTCTCAGCTGAGATAGAGCAGAAATTAACCAGTGTTAGAAAACGCCCAAGTAAACCCAATCTGATTTGCATATTACAGAACAGTGAAATAGATGTTTCTGCTCTTAGACCAGTCTAGACACTGAGAGAAGTGGGTGACAAGAATAGCAGGGCTGCAACACCACGTGCAAATGAGAGAGTAAATCTGCACATCTGCCTATCCAAACATGACACCTTCACAGTGTATTTCCTCTTCACAAGTTCCTTTTGACATAAGTGAATCCGTGGCAAGGCCTGGTGTTCCTGCTTCTGGATGCCAAGAAGTATCCACCCAGACTTTGTGATTTATGAAGCCAACTCAGAGCCTCAAAGAAGTACAACTATTTCTAATAAAAAACTAAAAATGTAAAGCAACAATTCTGACACAAGTGGCAAGTTCACAGGAAAGCAGTTTGAAGCCGTTCCCACAGAGTAAAGCTGGAACACTTGGTACGTTGTTCTACAAGGATAGAGATACCTGCTGTGTGTAACACAGAACCTCTTTCCACACCAGCCTAATGTCCTATTTGGCGTCTTTCAAAGAAAAAAATTCTGCTGACAGTTTTACACCGGGTAACAGCCAAGAAAAATATGATGGGACCTGCAGAGGTGGAAGTCTCTCATAGACCACACCTGGAAACAGGGACAACCAGGAAGATTTCCTTACAGCACTTTTTGTTTTGAAGGGTTTCCAGGGTAAAGAGTTTGCTATGAATGATTATCATCAAACAAAAGAGTTGCCAGCTGAAAAGCATCCAGCCATTTCCAAGTGTATCTTCCCACCACCTTGAAGGCAGGCCTCTCAACTCCTCCATAAAAAAGCTTCATTGCAGCTTTTTCTGCCAAAAAAATTGCTTCTGTTGGACTGGACTCCTTTCTAATGTAGACCCAGTCAAAGGTACAAGCTCACACTTCAGACTGGCTCTGCAGTCTCCCAGCAGTATTTGCTAGATCTAACAGTATCAACATCATGGCTGATATGCTCAGAAGAGACTTTAGGATTGAAGTTTTATGAATAGTGTGGTGTTATGAACCTGGTGACTTAGCAGAAAGCATCTTCTGCACTTGAGTGAAACAAAGGAATGTAGTGCTGTAAGGCAGAGCTGAGATCTGGGGACAAGGAGCCAGACCAGGAGCTGGAAAACAGAGAAAGTTTGAAACAAGTGTGGAAACCATGGAAAGATAGTATGGTTTTCAAGTACTCATGTATCACCAGAGCATCTTCTTCATTAAACAGAAATTCCTAGCAAGGTGTTGCAGCTTTAAGGACAAGAAGAATGGAAGCATCTGGGACTATAAATTCATCCAGACAGCTTTAGGAACTCTATTTAATAAAAATTACCATAATCAATCTTGGAAGAAATAAATGTCTCACAATAGGATTTCTGCGTTGATAGCGCCAGTTTCTAAACAGTGATGTGATTCCTGAGATTTAATGAATGGATGCACTGCATATTGCCTTAGAAACCAAGCAGATGCAGAACTGACTGAAATGGTAAGTGCTGATAAATGTGAGGAAGAGATTGTCAGTAGGAATTCTGAGGAGACATGATTAAAATTTCTTATTTTATAAAAGATAACAGCTCAAAGTTGTTATAGCTGAGTGTGAGAAGACAATGTCAAAAGATTCAAGTGAAAAAACAAGATTGCTTATGCTTTTCACTGGTTCTTGAAACCAAGATAACATTTTGAAAGGACAATAATGGCCTCAGAAACAGAATTCATACATTAGTAAATAGGTTTATAGTGCCTTATAAGAATTTACTGAAATACCAATAAATGGCATTAAAAATATAAGACTCTAGAAGGCTTTTAATTCTTGTTGGCTCTTCCACAATATTATTATATTGTTTGCAGGAGCAGGGCAGGTCACACAACATAAACTAAAGAAAGCTTTTATTATGTCAGGCATGAAAATACATTTTTGGCCTTCAGGTTTTTGCAAGCTTTACTTTTCCAAAATCATTCTCTTTCTGCTGAGGAACCAGCAATCCCCTTTCAAGCCGTTGAGCTGAAATGCAGTTTCATGTGGAAGGACACTTCCATTGCAAGGTAAGATGATTCATTGATGTTAATGTCCACAACCTATTGATTGTTTCTCAGGGTACCTGCTAAGACCAAAATCATTGTTTCACCTCCTATCATAGCATTTCTTCTTGAATCTATCAATATAGCAATAGCACAGACAGTAAATTTTTGCTACTTTTCTATCAAATATATATTTTGTTTCAAAGGAAGTTTTTTAAGGTGACTTCTATTTTAAACAAATAAGTTGTTAAAAAACAACTCTTACCTTACAGCTTTTCTTTCGACGATCCATGTTTTCTTTGTCACTGAATAATAATAATAATATAAATGTGTAAATGCTGTAACTAAGTCCCAAGTCCAAATGAACTCTCCATCATCACAGTTAAAGCTGTTGAATAGGTCACCTTGAGATATTGCAGTCTGGAACAGTATGACATGAACTCAAATTGTTGATATCCTTTAAGGCCATCTTTTATATTCTATGCTGAAGATTATCTAATTCACAGGTTGTTTTTACCAGCTTCTCACCTTTCTTTTTTTTTTCCCTAGTTTTTCTTCAAAGAGCCTCTGCTATTCCAATTCAAATGTATTTACATTTTACCAAAATTCATCACTTATCATTTTTTGTTCTCCTCTTTTAGACTGCTGAACTCTTCAGTTCTAGAGATTAAGTTCTTCAAGACAAATTCCTGTCCTTAGTTAAAATCAGGAGGGTAATTGAGATGTGTATGAGATCACTTAATTTTGCTCTATCAGGTCTTTTTTCCAGTTTATCTTCCCTAACCAATTTATGAGAAAGGAGCTGCCTGGGGCTAATAAATATTCATTGGATGAATGTAGCCCCTTTATTTTCAGGCCAGTCACATTTGGACCTGTTTTGGAGACTCTCGAGTCTCTGTCATTTCTTGCTGGACATTTCAAGACATCCATGGCTCTGAAGCCACTGCCTGTGAATGCTGCACCTCAGCAGCAGACAGAGGACCATGCAAGGTCTCAGACTGGTACTATCTATTCCTAAGGGTAGACCTACACAACACTTATGATTTTTTAAGCTTCCATCTTACTGGATTGTCTACTTGTGCAGATATTGCTTCAAATCTTCCTTCTAGCAGAAATATACAGCTTTGTTGACCCTTTGTCAGTTGAATGGGCCCCCATCTTCTTCTTTTCTTCAACCAGTGTCTTACTAAGAATCCTTTGTACACTAATGACATAATCATATACTTTTTTTCTGCATTTTCAGATCCTTATGTGGAAAATTAAATTAATTTTCTTTGGCCACCATTACAGTGATCATATAATATTTGGGGATGTCCATTCTTGATAATGTATGTATTAATTGATAATGTATTATCAATTGAAAATGTATTATCAAGTATGATGCTCCTATTTGATAATAAAAGACTGGTTTGGATTTTGATAGCACCATGCTGACAGTTGAAAAAAAAAAGTGAAAGCAACTAATCACTACTTGAACAGGTTTGGCTCATTTTATTTATCTGAGACGTTTTCCCAGTGCACTGAAATTTCAAGTGTCAAATGTATACAACCACCTTTTCTTCCCACCAGCACTTCTGTCAACTCAGAAAGGATCAGAATAGTTTCCCTTGCCACGAGGCATATAAGTATTCCAAATAATCTGCTCTCACTAGCTGTTCTTTCATTGTATTGTTGTTCTATTTATTCCACTATTATTGCACCTCATTTTTCATCTGTCTAATAATCCTGTGGGACAGACCATGCTTACACTCCTATTACACACTGCCTGCAAATTAAAAAAGCAAAAAGCAATTTCCATGGATGTGGAGAGCTTGGTATAGTAAATGGCAATTTACAAGTGTGTCAGGCTTTATCTGTTCACTTCAATTCACTTAATTAAACTAAAAGGAAGGAAAGAGTATAGAAAAGCAAACTACAGGATGCAGCAGGGGGTAAAGATATGATGTGAAGCAAAGAAAAACAAAGCAAAACTCTGATCAGAAACATCAACGTAGTTCCTGAAAACACTGACTATACTTGATATATATATCTATAGTGTCTGCTCTGTCAGAAGCAGCAAGTTAATTCCCATGTAGCTGTAGAGATCCCCTACTGATGTTAATAACACCTGTAATGATAATAGTTCCACAGAAAGCTTCTTAAAATTAAATGCAAAATTTGAACCCACATATTAGCCCCACAGGTGTATGATAAGTCATCTCCCTACATAAACACTTGATTTTACAACTATATATGCTAAGGATACAAACACATTTGAACACACTCGGCTTAAATGGCTTTCAGACTTTTAGACCTAGCCCAGGCCATGAAATGAATCTGACCGTAGACACAAGATAGATAGCAGTGATGTTAGGTTCAAAATTCCCAGTAACTTCAATGGATGTGATAATGTTGGTTTTCCCAAGCTCCAGACAAAGGAGGCCACTGCATGGAACCTGTAAGTCAAGGGACTTTTTTTCCTGCTTCTTACAGGAACGGAAAATCCATATTGTATGTCTGGTTTCTGAGGCTAGAAGTGCAGCCGAGTTCTTGTCAGAGGAAAACATATGGAAATATATGGAATATATTGTCTTATGTCTTCCTTTCTATAGACTTTGCTCAGGAATTTGTAGGAAAGCTCTGCTTGGATCAGACCCTCTGCAAATTGTAAGGAATTTATGAAATGTCTCTGAGTTTAAAATCTGCTGCTCCATTCTCAGCAAAAGACTTTAATTTTGATACAGTTACAAATTCTAGATTGATCTATTGTTTCAAATTATATTTCATAACCTCCTCTACAAAGATTACAGATAAATGAAACTATTTCCAAATGACTACATAAGGCAAATTAAGGAACTGAAATTATACTTTTGTGTTCTGACTTGCATTTCTATAAGGTAAGAAAGTAAAACTCGTACATATTCTGTATTCTGGATTGCCCGGGAGTCCTAAATGTGTAATTTGGGAGGTAGTCCACTGACTACCTGAAGGTTTATTCAAGAAAATCTTTTTGTGCCTGTGTCATGTGTTTTGTAAGTTTGGGTGCATACATTATCATTATAATAATGGCTCCCTAAAGGAAGTTCCCAACTCTCATGGCATTCATTTATTTAAGTTGTATTCTTTTTAATGACCACCTTAACATGAAACAAGTGTCCTTGGTTCCCAATAGCTCTCAAAGGGAATGGCATGTTCTCTGTCACAGGTTCAGCACTGGAAAGAGGAGCCGGATTATTTTTGGTTGAACTGTACCGAAAATAGAAAATATGGATGAATAGGTTGAATGTGCGTGCTAGTTCCTGGTGTATGAATGTTAAAGATTTGCTGGAAATTAAAATTTTGACTCTGCAACATTTTCTACTCTCCACAAATCCAGCACTCATTTCCTGAATTATTCTCCTGGCTTGCAGGCAGGATACAGTTCTTGACAGCAGGCATCTGAAAATACCATGACAGCCCACTGATTTATAATAATAGAGTGACTCACAGAGGCTTCTGGGCATCTCTCAGACCCTGATAGCGAAAGGGAGAAGTTCATGACTTCCACTCTGAAAACTTTCTCCACCCCTTATTGTGTGAGAAAGTGAGGACTTGGCTCAGGATCTGCATCAGATAGATTTAATTAAAATGGATGTAATTAAAGTTTAGGGCTCTTTTACAGACACTTCCAGGTTTCCAAATCAGCATGGGCTCCCTATGGAAGTGTTTGAGGGAACATCTTAGGCAGCAGGGTGGAGGGTTCACAAAGATTACCAGGACCCAGCACAAGCTCTGGAAAGGATGATATTGACAGCAAGAGGCTGAGGGACGCCTACATTCTGATGACATGTAAAGGGGCAAATAGATAGCCATTAATCTGATGTGGCAGCAACGTAAATAAAGACTTTTTTCCATTTTGTACAAATATAATATAGTTTTCTGAGAGGAGCAAGACCTAAAAAAGAAAAGTATAGACATAGCCAAATAGCTGTCCTTATCTGTATGCTTTCTCATCCCCCTTCCCTTGATGCAGGTGGTTTTGCAGACAGAAAGGCCTTATAGGGCTAAGAGAAGGGCTTTTGCTGCCCCATGGTCCCTCTAAATTTATTAGCACTTCTGAAAAAATCTTAGCGCAGATAAATTTGGCTAGCTATTACTTTGGATAAAACTGAGATGCTTCGTGACACCTATAGACTTTTCTATAATCATCTCTCCGGAAAAGTGACATGTACTCTATATTCAGCACTTTTCATAGAAAAAAATCCCTTGTGGTGGGTCCATTATGGAATTAAAAACTGCCTTTAAACATTCACTGTATAATTAGCTGAGATCTGGGCAAAGATCTTGCCAGATATAATTTGAAAGCTAAAAATCACTCCTGGCTGCAGTCGTCACTTTGAGAAGTACAGGATTTTACCTCGTAATGAAAAATTATTCTCAAATTTAGACCAGTCTCCTTTCCCACAGGTATCCTGATTTGGTCATACCACACTGAGATGGTCAGGTTCCCCTAGATGTTACTGACAAAACTCCCAGCTGTATTACATGTACAGGCCTTTAAATACAGTTAATCTCAATTTATTCTCTCCACTTTAAGCATGGGTGTAAACTACTCCAAACTAGTTTTTCAGGTTCCCTCTTTATGAGTCTCAAAGGCAGCTCAGCCCAACACAAAGTATTTGTCTAAAATAAGGCAGGTAAATAGCAGCCTGGTGGTACCAGGGTTACATGGGCTCAGAATGACAGTAATCTGAAGCCAGATGAGGTGTATCTATGAAGGCACAGAACCATCAGTTATTTAAAGTGTTCAATTCACATGTTTTCTTTAATATCCATTTATCACCATTTTTGTGTGGCCTCTGGTTTCCTACAAGATTGATTAAAATATAGTTCTGTACAGACAAAGAAGTTTTTTGTATTATTCAGTCATTTACCAAACAGGATTTTTGAATGCCATCCAAATCAGGCACAGCAGTATGGGCCAGTGAATAATTTTTTTATCTGGTTTTGTAGTTAATCTAATTTTTTTTAGTGCAGCTCTGTTAGTGATATGGTATTATGTGTTTTGGCATAATCCTCTAATCGAAATACAGTTTGGAGCCTCTTATGTTTTCTTTTTCCAAATTGTTGTATATTGTTACAGCAGCATTTTTGAAAGACAGATATTAAATGAATCATAGATAAATATTTCTATTTCACACATGGGAAAGTTATATTAAGAGCTCAAACATTAATTCAAATTCTACAGTATTACAGTGAAATTTAATCTGTTTCTGAGATATGGTAACACAAACATAAGCGAGCAAATTACTAGTTTTCTCTCACATGCTAGGAGAAAAATAGGATCATCATGAAAACTTTGACAGATAAATGTATGGATATCAAAAATTTTAGCATTATAATAAATATACCTTAGGATATATTATGCCTCTACAGCAATTCCAGTGATGTCATTACAAGAGTTTGTGCTATGAGTACTATAACACAATATTATTAGTGAGAGGAAGTGGAGAGACTGATGACAAACTGTCTCCGTTTTAAGCCTCTGTTTTCAGGTTGCACATTTCTGAGCTGATATTTAACTCACTGGTCTCTATGGATTTTAGACAAACTGTTCTGACTGTCTGGAATATGTTGTGGACTAATACTAATAATGGAAAAAAAAATGGTTTTCCAAGGATGAAGGATTTTAGTCTTGCAGTGAAATGTCTGGGGGCAGAAATCTGGCAGATGGATACAACTGCCGGACCAGAGGCTGTGGTTTCCTATTCTGTGAGCAAGGCTTTTTTTTCCTATAAGTGAAGCTCTGTGTATAGCAGAGGGATGCCTACTCCCAGGGAACAGCAGAAGGGAATTTTTCCCTCAGGCCCTTCAAGTGCCTCCTGGATCTTCTGAATGATCAGCAAGATACTTTCCCCCCCTCTTTCTGGGTTCCCAATAGCCAAACTGTCCTGCTTCGTACAAGGTGGGAATGGTGAAGGAGCTGACATATTTGTACTTGTCCTGAAAAAGGCATCATGGCTTGTCCTGAAAAAGGTTATGGGCTCAGCAATGACCATGATAATAGAACTGCTGGCCTCAGCTAGGAGGTTTTTTGGTCATGTAGAGAGTCTGGGAAGAAAGGAGCAGAGGAAGGAAGACCTGCAGTGGTGCTTTCTCATATATTTAAGCTTATTGCAGGGCAGGGATGACC
Source organism: Machaerirhynchus nigripectus (assembly GCA_013397975.1). Lineage (NCBI taxonomy): Eukaryota > Metazoa > Chordata > Aves > Passeriformes > Dicruridae > Machaerirhynchus > Machaerirhynchus nigripectus. Next base: position 1,343,733 of record VZRQ01006819.1, read on the forward strand.
AGTTGTGGGGTCAAGGTCCAAGCTGAGAAAATAAAGTGAGTATGGGATGTACTGGACCTTGTGAGAAACTGAGAATGTAATACAACTAGACAAAATAATCATCGATGTTTCTGAGACCTGGTCTGTATGAAAAGATAGCCAAACACGTCGTTATTTGGATCCGGACTTGACGGCTCTGGTGCAAGAAGAGAGAAAGGAGCAAACATAACGTTAAGGTACATACTAAATGCCCATTATTTAAATGTTATGTTTTAAGAAGCCACATGGCCATCAGTATACAATTACATCTGTAAATTTGGAACCCAGTTAAGACAACGCCTGGTTTCTTTTAGAAGCACTGTCAGCTGGGAGTTGTTCTGAGTCCTGCCTGTTACTGGATGCCCTTGGAATTAGATACTAAGATATTGCGCTGTAATAGCCTTGCTAGATATCTGGAATCCTGCAGATTGTATCTCTAGTATTCTGAAATAGCCATTTTCGCTCACCTAGGTTCAAACTGAGGACAGCAAAGCTTTAAAGCAGCAGCAGCAAATGTAATGTACCTTGATCCCAAGTTCCAAGCACTACCACACTGCTAATAGCTCCAGCATAAGTGGAAAATAATTGTCAGAAGAGAAGTCAGTGCAGGGGAATGTCAATGGTATCCATTTAAAACGAAACATTTCTTTGTAGCCTTTAAAAGGACTACAGTTATGTTATAGACGATTTCTCAATGAACAGTTTGAGAGCGGCAATTTATAAAGGCATAAAATAAATTCTTACTTTATAGAAAATAAAAATTCTGTCCAGATGCGAAACCTTTTATAAACTGTCTTTTGGTTCATATACTCTTTGTTGCCTGATTCAGCTGCTAAATCCATCACAACAACAACAAAAAAGTGTGGCTATTTAACACAAACAAAAAAATGTTCTGCAGAGTCTGGATTTAATTCTTTGTATTAGTTTGTGTATATCCCAGTTGTTACTTTCTTTGTCCAGTGCTATACATTTTGATCAGTGATTTATCAGTGCAAAGTGAGGTGCAAATTCCTATCAGTTTGTACAGGAGAGTGGCAAAGAGACTCATTTGTCTCTTTTAGCAAAAAGATCCCTGTAGATCCTCCCTTAGCAAGTCCAACTACAGCTTACAGTGATTTTATTGGTCACCTTGTAGCATGAACTACAGAAAAGTCTATCCAGCAAGCCAGTTAACATTCAAAAAACGCTAATAAGAATGTAAAAAAAGAAGACTTAAGACTTACAGCCAGTCAATTTCCATCAGCAAAGCTTCAAAGTTAAATTTCCCATTTCCTTAACCTTTGAATAAAGCAGATACAGAGATAGGCAGAGGGGTCCTGCTCAGCAAGTTCCTTTATTTTTGTTTTATGCTTCATTGTATCAATGTTACTGAGAATGGGTTAAAAAAGACTAGCAAAGTATCAAGGCACGAAGACCATTAAAGAAGTGATATGTGAAAACAGTTTGTGTGAAATGAAAGGATGTGCATCTGTGGAACTACCCATTCCCTGTCTGTTCTCCATCCCGTGGGACTCAGGTGCCTTTGCTCATACCAAGACCTCCCAAGGACTTGCCAACACAGTTAGATATCTAATCACTTTTGAAAGTCTGACCACATACACTTATTTTGTTTATAATAAGTGTATAATAGAATAAGTATATCATAACTCTAGTTAGAGGAGTCCATTGGAGACTTAAATAGAGAACAGGGGGAAGCTGACTTCTAAAGCAGAATGTTTAGTTCTCATTATTCGTTTTAAATTTCCCTTTAGTTTATTTTTTCAATGACTTTTTTTGCAATTTTTTTACAAGTTTTTTTCCTAACCTGTTATTTGCAGATGGGAAACTACCTGTCTCTTCTAGCTGTTCAGTGAAGGCTGGGAAAACTCTGACTTTAAAAGATAAGCAAAAAAAAAAAAATCTTTAAAATTGATAAAAAAGGTAAGACATGAATTTACATATCTACAAAAGTCCTTGAGATAACCTCTTCCACATAAATTGAAAATCTGAGGCCTGTTTCTTGTCACTGTAAGATTTAACTCTGAGGAATAAAAATGCACAGGATTAAAACCACAACTCTACAATAAATAGTAAATGACATTATCAATAAAAATAAATGTCATGAACAATACATGGTCCTGGGCAGAGTGATAACTTGGAAACACACAGCTTCTTCACTGCTGTTTACACACAGAACTTGGAAAAGCAAATAGCTTGCTTCCTAATGGACTGTTACTTCACAGGCCATTAGTTTGGAATTAATGAAAGCAATTAATTTCCCATATTTCTGTAATAACAAAGAAAGGAAAGGAAGAGCTGTCCTCCTCCCACAGCTGATAGCTCTGTTCCTGTGTCTAGATCACAGTCTTGGAGGATTGGATGATTTGGGTTCTGTTCCCATATCTTCTGCAATATTCTCCGTGACCTTGGAAAAATAATTTGCTCTCTCCGTGCCTTAAATTCCTTTTTCACAAGAGGGAATTAATTATGCTTCATTGTTTCCAGAGAAGTGTCTTTAGGCCCAATTAGTTAATGTCTGTAAAGTGCTTTGAGAGCAATCTTTTGACAGATGATATTGTAAGTGCAAAGCGTCACAGTAAAAATTTGTAGCAGTCTGGCTTAGTGTTATTTGTCTAATGCAAAAAATTATCTTGGCAGTCTAGAAATGCTAATCTGATGTATTGTACAAAGATAAGATAAAATTACATTTAGCTGGACTCTGATTCAGCTAGATACCAAATGCATTTAATTCCCTTGAACCGAAGTCTTACTCATCATTAGTTTCTCTCACCCCGAATAACTTCCTGAGGGCTTCCTAAAAGTAACATTTTTAACTGGTGGGGTCATCAGGAAAAGTGGAATAGAGTAGGAAGAAATTATCAGAAATAGACCAGTGTTTGAAACTTCAGAGTGTGTGTTTAGAAAGATAAGATCAGAATTAGGCAAAGGAAAGATCACTTTGGCAGCATTTGGAAATAAACCAAACCAAACCCAAGCCAACAAAGCCACCAGAGAAGATATATTTGAAGGCTAGAGTCATCAAGGCAGACACAACTAAAATCTTGCTAGTTACTGATTATTAACACCTACAACAGAGATTGAAGACTTTAATAGCTGATTGAAAGAACTGAAAGGTTTTGATGCAGTGGTAGAGAAGAAGGAAAAACATCAAAAATTACGACTCATCTTTTAGATCTTAATGGCAAAGAGGATTTTGTTTATAAAAAGAAATGAAAAAAAATATTGAAGGACAACAGACAATAAGGAAACTTGTTGGTGATATAATAGCACAGACTTTCATCAAAAAATTTTTTCAGGAAAACATGAACACTTTTGCAAATTTGTCAAAACCCTCTATGAAAACAAGTAAGTTGTACATATTGTTGCAATTTGGAAAGAGATAGGTATAAGATGCAAAATACTAATACCAAAATCCATTTTCAGACAGCTTAATAAACTCAGAAGGTAAGAGGTGATTTGGTTCAACAGCATGTTGTAGATGGAAACTGCCCAAGAAAATGGCCCTGTAGGTTGTTGGAGGTCCATACTGCACTTCCCACTCAGCCTATGCTGGGCAGGAGGGTTAGTGCATCTATGCAGAATGTTTTGTGGGATCATGGACTAGAATAACATTTATTATCTTCTACATATGCTACTTTAAAAATATTTTTCAATAACAGCTGATTTAATTAAAATGGCATGAGTAAAATTCAGCAAAAAGAAAGTTACTTTTACCTATTACGATCTCTTTACTTATCCTATTCATTGCTACATTTTTGTTTATAACCTATACATTTAGTTAAATAAATAGATTTTGGAGAAACCCAGCATTTAGCTTTAATATATACCCTAAGGATTTGAATAATAGCATGTTGGTGTTTTCAGAAGACATTTTTCTGTACTGCTTAAAAGGCAAGGAAGTACAAGGCTGAGATCTTAAAGAACAGGTTATGTGCTAAAGGGCAGCTTTGGAAGTTAGTTAGCTCTGCATATCTCCTGTGGCTTGAGGGGAAGAACTTGAGAAGCAAAGTGGATCATCCAAGCTCCTGCTCTGAACATGTGCTTTCTGTCCCTATAGACTGACTGATCCAAAGGATTAATGGTGGAAATAATGACCTAGCTCAAGCCAAACTTTGTGGCTATTTCGCTTCTCTTTTATGCAAATAGTCAGTCTGTGCAAGTCAATAATTCAATGAATGTACTTGTAAGGTATCTCCTATAATGTCTGTTGAACTTGATTTGGAAATAGAAGCACTTATGTTTCTGCTTTGGCTGTAAATCCCAGTTCAGATACAAAACTTCTAATGCTTTTACTAAAAAGAGTTAGCAATTAATGTAGAACACAGATTTTCCAGAACGATGCATATTAAAAAAGAAAAACAAAGAAAAACCCCAGCAGTGCCTACTTCCACTAAGAAGGAAAACCTCCACACTTTTAAGCTGATGAGATTTTTTTCACTGACTTCAGGTGAAGTCTGGAAAGCTGTTACACCCATCACTGACGTCTACGGGAATAAAAAAGTACACTGGAAAAAATCCACATTTTATGGATTGTATTAGCTATGTTCACAAAGTTAAGACCTATTTGCAAGTGTCAGTTCTAGCACAGTTTAAATGTTCTAAACACATTTCAGCCCTTTTAATTTCTGTGTTGGCCTTGGAATAGATACAGAATGGAAGTATCACTCATGATGGGGAGCTAAGGGAGCACCAGCTCACAAAAGCTGCTTGAAATGCTGATTTTTCCCACATCATTGTATATAACTTGCATATTAATATGCACCTCTTCCATTGTAGACTGTGTGTCTGGTCTGATTTATAGGTCTGGGGACTAAAATCCTTTCTTCAAAATGAGGTATTTGATACTTGTCTTTGTGGTCTGATGGCTGGCGAAGTGCTCACAGTCATCAGGGTCTTTAGCACATTTTAAGTTTTCCCAAAGAGAACTGAAAGTCCTAGGTGTCATGGAATATAATATAAAATAACCACAAACTCCTCTGGTCCATGGGCCCAGTAAAATTTAAGGCAGCTGCTGGTGCGTTTTTATTGACTTCTCCCTAATCAGAGTCACAGAGCAATGGTACTTCAATATCACATGTCTTGAATAGGGACAATATATTAAGCTATTCACCACTAACTCTGACATCCTGTTTTCAATCTTTCTGGATTCCCAAGCAAGAAATACTGCTAACTTAACTTCCCATTACAGTTTTGGATAGTTTCCTCTGAAGAGAGCGAATAATTTACCATTTTTGCTGCAACTCGCACTGGTAAAGCTTTGCACTGGTAATTTAATTCTATATTCATTTAGTTTGAATTATACAGGGAACATCTGCAACGATTCCTAACAACTACATTTCAAGACAATTACACAGTAATAACTAGAGCTGCAGGATGATGTCAAAGCCAGAAGAGAAAAAAGAGGGGTGCACAGACTTTGTGCATGAAATTAAATTTTGTTCTTAATTGGGAAAATGAAAGTTTATCAGAGAGAGGTCTTTGTGACACAACATGCATGTATTTAATATATGTGTTTCTGTATTTGCTGCAACATTTTCTATTGGCATCAGACATTTACTTTCATTAGTGACTCTCTGAATCACTGATGAAATGAATGTCCAAATTTACTCTCCTTCTTAGAAAATTCTTGTTAAGAAGATGAAGACAACGAAATAAAAAAGACCTTGTGAGATTTATCTTGTCAATCTTATGGAATTAAGAGCTGTGGGAGGTAGGAGCTCCATTCCGTGTATTTTCCACTAAAGCTTTCTTATGTAGATTCACAGCATCTTTAGTGAATGTGCAGATACTTCCCTGTGGGTACTAATGAACTAATTTGCTTATGTACATGATCACATATTTTTGTCTGGAAAATCTAAATGGCTGAGTGGATATCTGTAGTGAGTCCAGCAGCTCAGAGAGCAGCAGATTGTAGGTGCATTGCACAAATAGTAAGTATATGTGCCTCAAATCTGGTGACTTCTGGATGTAGAAGGTTTCTCACGCCTGTGCAGGAAGTTGAACACAGACTGGCCCCACAGTGCACTCAGATGGATCCTGTTCTTTTCAGGCCCTTTGATATCCAAGTTTATCCAATCTATGGAGAGGGTTTTTTGTTTGTTTATCAAATAATTTTTATGCTGCTATGTAGTCATCCAGAGCATGACAGACATAAAAGTTCAAATTTTACTTTTCCCTTTGAGAAGAGAAAATCCAATGCCATATATTGTATTCCTGGTGCTTTAATTTCTCCCTCATTCTAATCAGTAAATACAGAAGGGGAAGATGTATTTTTTTCCCAAATCTTAAAAAAAAATCTACTCAGGATATTAACAATATAAACCACAAAAGTTTTGATTTTTCTGCCTTACAGATCTTTTCACCTTTTCTCATAACTGAACAGATATATTGTTGATCTTTTCAAAACTGTCATCTCCTCTAAGGAGCAATAACACTCCTGGTAAATGGTTGATCTCTTAGCATGAAGGTAACTCATTCAACTCAGTCCTTGCCCCATCTCAATCTGTCATTTAAAATCAGTGCCCCCCAGCTCTCTTCACCTTCTATTGGCAAATCCCCATCTCCATCACTCAGTGTGTGGTTGCTTATGTGGAATCACTTCTTCTGTCTGTCAGGAAGCAGAAATGTGTTTTTCTGCAATTTTTGTCCATGTCATCTCTTGTAAGTGAAGAAAAGAGAAAGCACTGGAAAAATACAGAGTAAGCAGTGCTTTCAGTGCCATAACCAAGAGTTCTTGAGGGTACAGTACTGCGAGTGAAAAGTCATTTGGAACTGAGATCCAGGGGTTACCACTGGCTTACAGCCTGGCTGAGATAAAAGCCAACACCATCAGTCATCCTGTATTCCTAAGGGCAGAGTGGCATTTGGACGGGAAATTTTTACCTACAGAGGGCCCTCAGTCAGCTTAGAAGGTTTCAGCAAACTCTGAACATTTTGCTTCCTAAAACTTGAGAGGGGAAAAGGCCCACTTAACTGCGGTTTTGGAACTTCAGTTTTCTGGGAACCCCTAATCCAAACCAATTGCTTAGCCCCTCAATCTTTTCCTTCTGTTCTTCTTACAGCAGCATGGCTGTGACTACATTTTTTGTGCTTAAGTCTTACCTGAAAATAAGTTGTTTCTTTTGTTGCTTCGCTTGTTAAATGTCTTTTTTTTTTTGTGAAAAACCCTCAAGTTTTAATGTGAAAATATGTACTTGCAGAAGATGATGCTGAAGCAATGCAAATGCTAATTTTTAGTAATCTAAATGAAGACTAGTGAACCAGTGTCAATTGTAAGGTTTCACTGCACTAACACACAAAATATGTCAATATCAGCTTCCAGGAAAGTAAAGGAAATTCAGACAAACTTTTTTTTTTCAATGTTATAAAACAAAGAAAGATGTATTTTCAGTTGGATAATTGTTCAGCTGAGCAAAAATATACAGGGGAAAGCACCAAAAAATTTCTGAATTAGCAGCAGTAATACCTACTGCAGTATCAGTGTGAAGTTCAACTATAAAAAGGGAGATCTGATAACAAGGCTTTCTACTATCAGTTTCATTCACTCGAGTAACAGTGTGTGTACTCTGTTGTAACCCATATTTTCAGATTGCTCGTTAGCATCACAGTGCATCACATGTTAGTGCTTAGCAGGAATATCATATAGCAAACGTCTGACCACAGCTTTGATAAATTTTCTAGGAAAATTAAATCAGAGAAAGATGTGTTTCAGTGTGTATTTTAATATTTATCTGATGATCTGGCATTGCTCTAAGAAGGGGGATAGAGTTCTTGTGCTTATGAGATGCAGGGAAATATGTAAAATCAGAATTTATGCCTTCAAGTAGTTTTTAAAAATGGTAAATAGGAGGAAGCAATGACTGGTTGTTAAAAATAAAATTAGTCATGTTTAATAATTAATTTTCTAAGTCTCTCTGACTAATCCAATCCTTTATATCTTTTCTGGGAGCACTAACACCTTTTTCAGCTGCACAAGCACATGGCTGTTAGAAGAGATATTGGTCAAGAGCAATCTAACCAAAATGCAGACTGATGAAAAGATTTCCTGTGGTGGCATTAATAGGGTAGTACATCAGCTCTGTTACAGATATTTGCTTTACATCTTCGCTATTTCAGTCATGTCAGACATTTGGGAAAGTGAGCAACGGGCTTGATGCTTTACCACGAGAGGTCATTTACCAAAATTGTGCCTACTGTATGGTCTGACAGCAGTGGTCTTGGGGAACCTTTGGTTTGACTACTATGTATGATCATACTGCACATTTCATGAATTGCCCTTGTGGCTGGAATTCTTTCACATTTCTAGCTCTCCAGTGCTTTGTCTTAATAGCTGCTCACCCAAAATTCTGAGGTGTGCGTTCATCGCAAAATGTGAAGTCCAGTAAAAGAAAACGAAATCCCAAAGGGCCTTTGGCTTCCTTAAAGTACCAGAATATTGGTCAGGGCACGTCATATGTTTCAGAAATGTAAGAACAAGACCTGAAAGGAGCTTTTTATCACTTGTCCTGAGCTCCAAAACCACCTGCTAATGTTGCTACTTGGTTATGCTACCATAAAACTAAGAGCCTGCCAGCATTTTATCATGAAAAGATATAACTGAATCTTGCACATTCCATCACATAGAAATTTCACATTTGAGGTCCAAATGTCTTTTTTGATTCCCAAGTTAGCTTAAAAGTGTTTTACTGGAAATGGAAGTGTAAATGGAAGTGTAAATGGAAGAACAATCTTGCTTCTTACAAGCTTTATGTGCATGCTGTGGCAGAATTTTATTTTGTGATGGTTTTGGCTTGCTTGTACCTGTTTAGAGCCACATAACATATAACTCATTTAAGAGTCCTGTGGCTGGGGCTTTCAATCTCTTTCTGGGTGATTTTGCATAGATTATTATGATTATGCATTGATAATCTGTGGAGCCAGGACTACTCTTTATCTATACTTTGGATATTCCTCAGATAGAAGGACCTTGACTCACTACAGGATTTTACCTTCTCCTGCCAGTTCTAAGCAGGAAGGGAAGTCTTCACTGGCACCTGTGTGCCAGAAAAATTGAAGGATCTTTGGTAGGAAGAGGGCAAGGAGTTTCCTTAAGGAAAGCCTGAACTTCTGACAGTCCCTCAAAAATCTATGAATTTTGCATATCTGAAGGCTGTGGTCATTTTTGTGGGAAAATTCATGGACAACTTTGCATAATAAATTCTGGAGAATTTCTATTTACATCAGGAATAAACACATAGAAGAATGAATTTTTTTTAAAAAATGTAGATTTAAATCATGTTGCAGATTTTTTGCTAGTAGGAGTCATTAAAGTCACACAGCTTCTCTAGACTTCAGTTAAAAGCTGAAGTTATCTCAAACTGTGGGAAAAAAAACAAATGGAAGCAATTAGATTAATCTTTGAAAGCACTCAAGGCCTTAAATCCTTGTTTTACAAATGTTATCTTCTATTGTAACATTATTGTGGGAGTTACCTGCCAGACATGATGATCATTTTTCAAACAGAGCTAATAAAATATGTAAACATTTTTAAAATAACAAGCAAACATCCTTGAAAGAAGGTGACATTAGCATAAGTAAACATAATGTAATTCTATCATGAAATATCCAAGTGACTTTTTCCTCTTGGAAAGATAATAACAACTGCTCATGTTTGTTATGATAATTTAAGGTTTCAAAAGGGTTTGTGCAATTTTGAGAGTCAGTAGCTTCTTTTTTTAGTAATGTTTAAGATCCACATGTAGATTCATCTAAAAGTATGAAAACAAAGATCTGAAAGCTATGTAGAAAGTAAGATCTAAGCTGGAACTGGATTTTGCAAGTGGCCTTCTTACATACAATGAGAAACTAAATTGCATTCACCACTGTGAAGGATCTTGGATTCAAATCTTGAACTGCCTCACAGTCTGAAACCTGGACATACCTCCTTTGGTGTGACTAGCTTTGCAATAGTGCTTTTATTAGAAATTTGTGTCTTGGAACTGCAAAATAATACTATTTGGATATTATCTTTTCCTCTGGGAAAATGCAGGGATTTCTGTGTTGGGGAACACTAGATGCAGGATAAAAGTAGTGCATGATAACAGATGTTCTGGTAGAAAACAGACAAATCTAATTCTAGAGACAAATCAGTTTGGCATGATTGCTGAAAACTGCCTGACATAGAAACACCTACTGAGGGCAAATCACTGGATCAGAGCAAGAGACATGAAAGGAAATCTTATTCTAGAATGAGCTTCTCTTACTCAAAAATGAGAACAAAGTTATTTAAAAGCAGAGGGATTGATGTAGATCTTAGACTACACTGCTGAGCCATTCTCTTTTCTCCCTAATTTGTTATTTCTGCCTTCACCCATAACAAAATAAATATGAGGGACTGGACGCAGAAAAGGCCACCAGAACTTAAACATTTCTGTTTTGTTGCCTGTTGGCAGAAATTCAAGACATGTAGGAGGGTGAGAGGCCTGACCCACTGAACGGACCAACTAGTTCCCCATCATGTCTCTGAAATGTTTGTTCATCATCCAAACCTTCACAGGGGTGTAGGAGATCTCAGGTCTGTGTTTAATCATACAGATGAGGTTACTCTGTATATTCACATTTTCTTACATTATTTTTTAAATTTATTTTTTCAGAACTATCTTTTCTCAGAATATTCTCATCTGGAAAAGCAATATGAAAGCACCTGTCAAATTTGGAAGGACAAATGGATTGGATTTTCCATAAATCCACTGTTGTCTTTTTTTATAAAATAGAAGGGATAGAGTTTTCCAGGATGCACAGAATTTTTAGGGGCAAGTATTTTCTTTTGTGCTTTAGATCTCTTCGTACTTCTTTGTTTCCTTCCCATAAATTATTCCAGTGAAACAGTTTTACAGCAGCAGGATATGTCACTCTTTGGAGAAGTAAACTTCCCTTTGCAGGATAGAGTTCAGAAGAGAACTGGTGGTCTGACAAGTTGGGAGAGTCTATCCCTTTTTATGGCTTATTTTTTTGGAGGGGTGAATGACTTGCACCTCGAAATGTTTGTTTTCAAGCACATCTATTCCTATAGCAGATGAAATTTTATTTTCTCGGTATGTTGCACTACTTCCAAATGGGGTAATATCTAATTTGAATGTTTTCTTATGGGTTCCTTTGCATCTTATATCCTTGAGGCATTTTCTTGCTTGGTACTTTATTTGGCGACCATTCTGCACGTATAAACTTCTTGTCTACATCTTGCTCATATTTTCTAATTTATTCTTTTTTCCTGAGTTGCTGTTCAGATTTTCACCTCACTTTACTGCCTCCTTCTGTTGACACTTAGGTCTATAAGATTCTCAACTGGCTTAACATGGCTATTGCATATTGGCCATGCAGGCTGTGCTGCCTTTTAGAAGTCTGATGAATTTCCTAACTCCTCTCAGTGAAATATGACTCAAATGGCCCATTCCAAGCTGCAAACACCTCACCCACCAGGACTTCAAATGGTCTGGTTGGAAAGAGAGGAAGGGAGGATGTAAAACTGTCACTCAAACTTCACCTCTACCTTCCTTTGAAGGGGAATGGTAATGAGAGTGGAAAAACAAGCAATTATAAAAATATTAGACTAATCTACATACTCCTTTCCTACCCACTCTCTGGGCACGTAAAAGTGACTTTTCTAAACATATATTTTAAAAAGTCTCGGATCTGTGAATGACATGGTCCTCTCTTTGCAACTTCACAGGTATCTGCCTGCACTTCACATAATTTCAGGGAATATTAGTCCCTTTATTATGTCAGTATCTCAGGGAAACAATTTACAGTTTCTGTGCCCTTGCAGTTTCATCCTGTCATTTCTAAAAAGTATTGCCTTGCACCTGAAATGTTCTGTTCCTGTTCAATGGCTGCATGATGCTGCATGATACTTCCTGTATAACAATGGGCAGTAATGGAATACATAATTAAAATAACATTGCTTAGTGACTAAACTCTCCGGCCATCTTTATAACATTGCTTTAATTGCATGAGCACAATGCACATCTATTATTTGGGAATATTACAGGTGTTAAACCAGTGAGATGAGGAAGAATGAGTGAATGCCTTGTCTTTGCTAAACTGAAGTGAGCATTCTCCTTAACTCCTTTCACAAGAATTATACCCAAGTTTATGTAGGTCTCTCATGTTTCACTACAGGCAATTTTCAACAGGGCTTACAGCAGAAAAAAAGCAGAATGGAGTTGAGTAAACAATTGGATTTTACCATGCTCTTCTGTTGCTGGTATTTTAGATGTTGCTCTTGAAACTGCTCCAGGCATGTTGGGCTTGATCCATTCTCAGAAAATAGTACTTACTGGAGTATTTTGCTCAGAACCTGCATGGCTGTTGTTTAACGTCTTGTGATGCAGAAGGACTATTTCAACCAACATCACCCTACAAAGTATTGAGCTATTCAATCTGCTTCAGTACATTTGTTTGCTATCTTTTTCCCTCCTCATTCCCAGTTTGTAAGGAGGTGTTCACATACCTGAAAGAGTTGTTCATTTTTGTTGCTGCATAGTATCACTATTATGCCTTTTCTCCATGCTAATTTGTTAGTACCATGAGTTTAATTCACCAAATACACTGAGTCATGCATGGCATAATGCAGTAAGGGCAACTTTGTATTGTGAAAACGACTGCAGGCAAAGAGCCCAGGGTAAGGCTCTAAGCTGATACCCCTTCCTCAAAGAAAGTGAAGGAAATCCAACAGCAGTAACTAATGTTGCAGACTATAAAAGGGTTAATAGAAAATTTTGTAAGGATTTTCAGCAAGATTTTTCTGTTTGTAGAAATCAAGGATGTGGAGAAACTCAAGATCCACACGTCTGAAAATGTCAGCTGTGCAACAGGGCAGTATTTCATTACGTTTCTACCAACAAGGCTCAGAAGAGGTTATAAACTTTCCAGTCACTGATAGTCAGGGCTTTAAAAGTGCTTAAGGCTTTTTATAATCATTTTTGTACCCAAAGTTCAAGGTTGCTAAGTGTGTATATATGGAGAAAAAAGCTTAATAACCTTTTTCAGAAGCAACTTGGTACTTTACATGCCTCAAAATTCTGTTTATTTTCATGCACAACAAAGGACCTGACTTCTGAAAACCAATGAGAACCTATTCTCTGAAAGGTAGACTTTCACAGTGCAAGCACTCAAGAATAAAGGACCCTAAGGTGTATTTTCAGTGCTGACAGCACTGAGAGTTGCATCGCATTTTCTCACTGTTTCCGTGGCTCTCTACTCTCTATGCCCCTTCTTTCAAGTGTTACTCTGAATTACAGCCCCTTCTTGACATGCACTCCCAGTGCCCTGAACCCTTCCTCCCCCCAGTGCTGGAAGCTCTGTGGGAAGGGAGGAAGGGAGGGATGGTAGCCAGCTATGCCATCTCTGGGCTCTCCTGGCAGTACAAGACAAAGATCGGTAAATCTAAATCTTTCTGTAAGGCAAAGATGATGCATTCCTCTGCTTAGTTCTCCAAATCCATAGAGACTGCACCTGTGTGTTTTTCAGCTAGTACTGTAAGCTGAAAGTTCCTACCTCCCAGCTGGGAGTGGAAATGCACCCACATATCCATTTGTCAGATTTGTTGCCTCATTTTATGCTGTTAATGTTGTTGCTCAAATGGAGTTATTTCACGCTGCTGTATTACAGATGTTCCTTATGCCCACTGGTCTTTCTCCCTATGAAGAGTTGCAGAATTCATTTTATCTTTAAAACACTTGTATCTACTTGCTTGTATTTTCTCTGCATAGTCCATTTTATGCCCATGGCAGATTGATGAGGTCAAGTTTTTTGTTGTTAGTTGTTGCATATGCTACCAAAGGTACCAGCAACAATAAGAAGAATCCTCCCACCTCCTTTCAGGAAGTGTAAAATCCCATGACCATAATGTTGCACTATTTTTCATAATTTAGAAAGATGTTTCAGATAACACAATCTAATACAATGCTACCCACTTTTTTACTTATTTTAACAGAGACTACTCAGTGAAGCTTCACAGAATTTTATTTTTTTGTGTGTTGAAACAGACATCTCAGAAGTCCCTACATTCTTCTGATCACTCACTTGATTTTCTTTATGACGGCAGTTCACTGTGTCACTAAATGTACTTCTGAACAGCAGTTCTCCTGCTGTCTTTCACCCCTGAATTGCTGCTGTGTTGATGCTCACCAAAGCTACTGTTAGGGGAATGTTAGGAAAGGCTAGAGCTCTCAAGGATGAGGGTCACGAGATAAAGTGTCATCTGCTGTTTTCCTACACTATTTAAGATTGTTTTAAAAGATTTGTGTAATTATCAGTAATTGGTTTCTTCTATATTCAAGGTCTGTTTGCAGTTAAGTTGGTCTCTTAGAATCATAGAATAGTTTGAGTTGGAAGTGACTTTAAAGACCATCCAGTTCCGACCCCCTGTCATGGGCAGGGATGCCTTCCATCAGACCAGGCTGCTCAGATCTTGTCTCTCACTGCTCCATGCAGAGTGGAGCAGGTTAGAAAGCCTCCTCTTGGTTATTCATTTTCTTTAGGTCTGAAATACTGAGGGCATTTATGTGAAAGACTTCAGACTGACAAAATCTGAAGACAGGACTTAATATGGCAAATCTTCCAGTCCTCTAAAGGACAGCAACAAATTTCATATGTCAGGAACTGTGGAAGACATTGCAAAAATGGGAACCATTGTACCTATTGTACAATGGGAACATTGTACCTATTGTGATGGAAAGCAAATATGAAACATCATGAAGTGGAAGTAGAGGAGTAGCTGGAAGTTAGACTTTCCCTCAAATAAATCAGGAGCAACTGTCAAAAGATCAGTAGGTTTTTTCCCTAATGGATAAAATAAGCTCACGCCATTAGCAGGAATCATAGGAGAAACTACTGTGCAGAACTGGAAAGAGGAAAGAAGAGAGAAGTCAGTGGCCATAAATACTCTTGACTGCTCTTTCTTATTTTTTTAATTATGTTGTGCGTTTGTACCTGTACTCTTGATTTAGATTTGATAAAAGATGATAAATTTGTGACAGCAAACTGTTTTTTAACATAAAACCTCTTAAAAATGAAAGCTTAGAAATGTATATTCACTCCCAATTTCAAATGCAATGAAATACATCTCCCATCATTTCTTCTGGGATGTGAAGATTTTAAATGAGAATTCTGAGAATAGAAAGAATAACTGTGAGGTTAAGAATGGCTACTTTTCCTTATACAACAGCAAAACTCAACTCATCTCAAAGAACAGTGCAGTGTCAGCAAAAAGACAGGTATCTCTTGAAATATGCTGTTTTCAAACTAATTCACAGACAATGCATCCTTGGACCATAAGAATCAGGAAAACTGAGGTTTAACTTCTCCTGAATCATGCAGATATTGTGGACTTCCCCTGAAATTTGAGGGGACCCATGCATATTTTCTGTGGCATCATTTTCATATAGACTCTTGATAGCCAAGATTTTTATAATTCAGGCATGCTAGTTTAAAACTACAGACCTATAGCAGACCTTATTTATAGAGGAATCTTTCATTCCTACATTCTGTAGCATTCAGCCTAGCTCATAATCTGTATGATTCATGCAGGAAATTATTCAGCTATGGAGGAAAAACAAAAGAGTTGAGAGCAAATTTCAGACTGTAAAACAAAGTAAAAAGAAATCAAACTGCAGGAATGAAAAGAAAGATGTACTTGAGCTTTCTCTAAAAATGGGAATGGATTCAGAAATATTCAGGGAAGAAAGTAGCCTGAAGAGGACTTTGGGACTTGAAAGAGTGACAAAAATAAGTTAGTTACCAAGATAGCATATTAATTATGTAATCATTTGCTTTAGTACTTCCAAACAGGGAAAATGAACAAATGCCAAAAACCATTATTAACTACCAGATAAAGAAGTTGCAAGAAAAATAAATATTTTGCCATGACTTGTGAGGACAGACATAAACATCCAACAATGAATGAAACTCTTCCCAAAACCCACCTGAATATTCAAGAAATAGAACACACTTCAAAATAGTTCTGAAAAAATTTTTGATCATCTCTCCCTGTTCTCATACCTTGAGAAGAGGCATGGAAAGGGAAGCCCATATGTCCCCTTACCTCAGGAGAGTGAGACACTTTATTTGCTTCTGCCTCCATATCCCAGCTGAAAAGGGGCAACTACCCAGGGTGTCACTGAGACCCTCTCTGCAGTGCTAATGGTGTAACAGGCTGAAGGCAACAGCCACCCCGTACTTTGTGATTTGAGTAAGAGGGGACAGCAAGGCAGAGAGCACTCCTGGGAGCTGAGGTCTCCAGTGAGGGTCTGGGCAGATGTAATGGGAAGAAGCTCTGGAAGGGTGGCCACTTCCAGTCAGAAGGTGGCCTCCAGTAACATCTCACTGGAGACTCTTGGGCTTCATCTGTACAACCTCTAGTAAGCAGAGCCTGCTTGAGCTGGGGCCCGAGTCCCTTGATCACAGAGGTGTGAGCTGGCAGTGCCATTCTGCACATCCCCTTCTCTGAGACATTGTGCTTCTCATCCCAAAAAGGCAGCAGGCTTGTACCAGATTTGGGCCAGGTAGATGTAGTCAGGTGGATGATGAGGGGTTTAAAACCTATGTGTGAAGCCAGTATATACTATTTGTATATATACAATATACTAATTGTCCCACAGTACTGTGCCCAGTGTGTTAATAGAGAAGCAAAATCAGTTCTCTTACTAGTGCAAAAAGAACATTGTGGTCTTCTTTAACAAAAACCCTCTATTATATTTCATTGCCTCAGCCTTTGTTTTTGTGATTATTTTGTTGAAAGAGGAACAGAAAAATAATTGGAAAATAATATACCAAACCAGAATATAGAAAAAAGGTTATGATAAACATACTGCACTTGATGCTTCCACCTGACTCTTTGGTGTAGCTATTTGTTTTCCTTTATCACCTTCTCTAACTACCTCTGTTTCTAAGACTTCCTGCTCCTCTGCCCAGCATCTTCAGTCTCCAGAAATTTGTGGATACAAGAAGACTGTTAGCTTTATATTTGATGAGAAAAGCTAAATAAGGAGTTGTTTAATGTTTTCTCCTGCCTCTTGTTGACCCTTCCTTAAGAACTGAAACCTGAAAGGGGCACAGCAACTTCTGAACACTGATGAAATCAGCTGTGGATCTGGGGGGAAGACAAAGGCCTAGACTGTAGAGTTAAAAGAAAAAAGAAAACCCTGATGTGTTATGCTTTGCTCCTGCTGCTGAAGCCCTTGTATTTCAACTTTAATTTCATGCAGCAGCATAAAGCACCTTTTCATCTCCTCTTCTTATTTACTTTTCCTAGTTCTCTTTATTTACCTACTACTGTTGTTGTGCTTTGTCAGGCCCAAGTGTCTCTAAAGGCAATCACCATAAAAGAAGATGAGGTTTGTTAAGCTCTCTAATGAGTTCAGAGTTGGGCTCATAGGCAGACCAGATCTCCCATGTGTAACAAGCAGCAACATTTGGTTTGAAAAACACTAAAATCTTCACCAGTCAGTGAGCTGTTCTTCCCAAATTATTTCTGTCACCAAGTTTTTCTCATTAGCCTGTATTTGCCCATGTAGTAGCATGGCAAATGAAATTACTGTTTTTTAAGGTGTTTATAAAGCATCTTGCCTTATTTTCTCTTTCCAAGGGCAAGAAATGCTAGTATAATCATCATCTTTGCATGGTTCTGACAGATATTTGCAGCAATCAAAGTAAGTATTTGGTAAGACTTAAGTAAATGTTCTGCCACAGGAACACGGTAAACTCTTAAAAGAACAGGAAATGTATTCGCCAGTTAAAAAGCATATTTATTATTTGCATTGGTCCAAGCTATAAAGTTGTGCAACAATTTTTTGATGTCTCTGCTTTTTCTCTGAGAATTGCACCCAAAATCTGCCATCCCCCTAAAAAGAAATCATGCCCTTAGAGTCCAGAGGTGAGACAATTGGCATCTACCTATATATTCACTGGTTCTTTGTGTCATTTCTAGGCTGAAGGCTGTTTCATACTGGGCACTGGTATTGAGTCCCTTATTGTGGGAGAAAGGAGTTAATGCAAAAGGGATTTAATTAAATCAGGATCTACCCACTGCTATCTATAAAAATATCAGTGATTTGGCCTTTTAAACATCATGGTTCTGAAAACAAAAAATAGTGAGAAAGCAGAGTGTGTTGAAGGACAGTCTGGAGTTTAATATTATTGCTCCAGGGTTCTACAGGAAGTTGTGATGTGATCAAATAAAAGGCATCCTGGTGTCCATCTCTTCTGTAGACTTCAGAGCAGTTTCTTTACTGTCTTTCAGCTTTGAGGATGTTTCA
Source organism: Machaerirhynchus nigripectus (assembly GCA_013397975.1). Classification (NCBI taxonomy): domain Eukaryota; kingdom Metazoa; phylum Chordata; class Aves; order Passeriformes; family Dicruridae; genus Machaerirhynchus; species Machaerirhynchus nigripectus. The sequence continues at coordinate 1,362,044 of VZRQ01006819.1, forward strand.
CAATTCTCTAGCATGTTGCTATAAGAGTAGGAATTCTTTAAATCATAGAGCAAGGGAGTGCATTACAATTTTTATGGCCATTGTGGATCTACTGTTGTCAACAAGGTACTATATGTCTGTCTTATGCTTAGAAGCTTGGAATATAAAATTTTTTTTTAAATAGTAATAGATTTTAGATCAAAGGACCTGCTAAAATTTGCCAGTCTGAATCTTACACTGCTCTTTATCTTCTCCCCCCCATTTTTAGCTTTTATTTTTCATTAGTTTCACTGGGAGAATCTGGTGACAGACAGACAACAACTTTGTTCATTTCAATTTATATTTTTACAAAAGGAAATAAATTGGTTCATTAATCAATGTTAATTGTTTGTTAGACCCCCAAGGAAAATGAACCATTCAGCTGATTAATCACTCAGTGAATTTTTTAGTGGTCTTGTAATAGTGCGTGACTACATAACATTATTAATTGCTATTTCGTCCTCATTTTCTTTATTACTGATATGCAAAAAACCATCAGCATATTTAGAAATTTCTTCATGTGTACACAGAGGAGTTGAGAAAATGCAGCCAATACTAACCTTGCTCCAGAGCTGCTAGAGGTGCTCGCCTGGCCAGATTTTGGCATCTATTATTAAATAATGCCTAGTCCACTTTTCATTTCTTTAAATTGAACAGATTCTCTTTTCTTTTTACAGAAGTGAAAAACGGACAAGGTATTGTTTTTTAGCAAAGTACTTGGCCACAGAGCGTGTAGTTTTATATCAGAAATAAATGCAATTTCACTCTGCCTTAACATGTGTTTGGCAAGTAAATACAGGGTCATAGAGAGGTCAGAAATTTGCAAAAAAATTGGTTTGCTTTTCATTTAGGAGGAAAAAGGTGGAAGGGGAATGAGAGCAGTGTTGTTTTAGAAAAATAAACTCATATGCTGTCTTTGCTTTAATAGGTGTTAACAGAAAAATAAAATAGGAATTGTTTTTTTAATGAGAAATAAATAGCCTCATTGTTGCATATGTCATATTTAAGCTGCACTGTCCAGTAATTTTTAAATGTTCAACCCTTAGCTAAACCTGTGTCTGTTCATAGATTTAAGTGTGTCACTACTCAAACATAATGAATGTACCCCAAATTAGTCTGGGGCATAATATACCTCCTATTATTTCAGCTTCTCAAGAGCAGTAGAGGCATGAGTCTGACATGTGCTCTGGGGAGACCAAGGCTCATTTTCTACTGGGCTGCCCCAGCAGAAGTGCAGTCAGCAGTTTAAGGGAAGTCACTACTTACGGGGACATGGGATAACTCAGGATGGAAGGTCAGCTGTGAGGTCAGACCAGGGTGCTCAGGCCCTTACCCAGTCCAGGCTTGCAGACCTCCTAGGATGGAGACTGTGCAGGATCCCTCCGCTCATCCCTTGTGAGGGCTGGAATACAGCCCAATATCCAGGATGTAGTGCCCAGTATTACCCACTCTCTATAACAAAAGTGACACCACCAAACTGGAGAGAGGCCAGGGGACGGTCACTTAGGTGGTGAAGGGCCTTAAGCCTGTGTCCTGTGGGGCAGCTGGGGCAGACTAGCCAGGAGAAGAGAGGGCTTGGGGGATGTTGAATCACAATTGACCACTACTTAGAGAAGTTCTAGGCAAGGTGGCCCCAGCTGCCTCTCTGAGGTGCACAGTGAAAGATCAAGAGGCAGGTGACACAGGTTGCCACAAGTGAACCTCCATTTAGATGCAAGTTAAAAAAACCCCAACAAATACAGAGCATAAGGTGGTGAAATTTTCATCCTAGAGGCTTTCAAACCTCAGCTGGAGATGGCTCTGAGCAACCTCCTTTATCTGAAGTTAACCTTATTTGGGGGTTGGATTAGGGACTTGCGAAGGTCCTTTCCTACCTAAATTATATTACAATTTTATAATTCAGAGTTTTGAATGAATGAATAGGCAATTCAAGGCAAACTTGATAGTCGATTCCAAATTATTTCATCCCACAAATATTGCTTTCTTCTGAAATCTTTGCTTGGTAGGCAATTCCCACCATATTTCACAGACAGGAAAAAATGCTGTTCTCTTTTCTGGATTTACTGCAAAAATTCCTTTTTCTGGTTTTAGAAAATTAAATGGTAGATAAAATAACTGGGATGTGTATGTTTTTTGTTTTTCTTTTTAAATTAAGATAATATTTCAGTTTCTAGGAGTCCCTGAGCTGTTACTTTAATTGGAACAAAGTTCATCATGACCCCCTTTGGATATTGTGACTTAAGAAGACAGAATTCAAAAGCTCCTAAATCCTGAATGAAACTTTAGTGAATGACTGGAATTAAAAAAATAATAATTATTCATTGTTTGATTTTTATATAGTTTAGTTAATTATTCCTTTGTGCAGCTCGTCACACAAATCACTCACATGAATAATAAACTACTGCATATAAAGCAGTTACCCCAAACCTCAAAATTACTCATCTTAAACAGCATTTCAATAGGACAAGCTATTTATTTGAAGAAAATAACAGATAACCGATATCTGTAGAGAACAGATTCTTGGGACAGATAAAATGAAGAAACATGCTTTCTCATAGAAGTTTTAAGCCAAGGGACACATTCTTGTTTTCTTTCTCAGCCTGTTCAAAATGTAATGAAACAAATTATTCATGTATTACATGAACTACCACAATTACCACACAGAAGACTTCCATGAAGCTTGTCAAACCACACAAGACTACAGAAATTGCTCTTATGGCATGTCCTTGCCTAGAGAAAGAAGGACATGCCCAAGGCCTTGCTCTGCTGAAGGTTACGAGGCAACGTCTGAGGGTAGGGCTGATTAAATATTTTAAATGAACTAAGTGCAGGTGTCCAAAAATGACAGTGCTCATCAGTTAGCACTGATCAGCTCAGTACTGATGAGCCCGAACAGTCATGTTTTGGTTGTGCTCTGCTCTGACAGTGGCACTGTATTTTTATCTCTTCATGAGCTCCTCTTCCATGTTGCAGCCTCTCCTTGCATGAATGGGGGCAGCTGAGTTCTTGTGACCACCCTACAGTCTGAAGCTTGTCCTCTGCTCACCATACAGGAACCAACAGAGGCGACAAGGGCAGACCAGACCAGGACAAGGACTGAAGGCAATAACAATTCTCATACTACATGCATTCTCTTACCTGTCCTACATGCTTTTTTCTATCACTTGCAGGGCTGTTTCTTGTAAAAAAAGGAACTTATGGTCTGTTTCACAGTGATTCTACATTTTCTTGCTGGCAAAGTAAATGTGAGCTTAAGCATTGTTATGCTACCACCATAACATGGTTTAAAAGGACCGTGGCAAGGTAAAAATAACGTCTATTAGAATATGTTTCTTTTTATGTGATGCGGCAGCTCCAGTTATTATAAATACGGGGATTTTTAAAACCAAATTATCTCTCCCTATTTATAGTGATTTGTTTATCTTGTATCTTTCTCATCAAGGACAAACAAAACACATGGGTCAGTGTCACTCCTGAATTATCTGCAGGAGGTTGGCACAAGTTTCTCCACCCACAATGTAACAACACCATAATAATTAGGCCCAAACATTGCAGGAATACATTTAAATCTGAGACCAAAAGTGTTTTAATTGGAAGTAAACATGAAAATTTAGGAAGGTTTATTAGTGATCTCATCCCTGATAAGTGCATGAGTTCTTACAGAACTAAAACCAGAGCTTGACAGCATTCCTCTATACATGGGTGTGAGGATTTACACAAAATTTGAACAAGATGGTGTGAGGATTTGCACAAAATTTGAACAAGATGGAGCTAGAGGGGACAAAAGCTACAATATAGGATTCCATTAGTCTAGATCCTAGCACAATGATTAACACTGACAGATAATTTTGCTTTTTTAGATAAGAAAGACAGTTTTATTGGCTAAATTGTATTGCTCTGGCAGCCTGGTACATTGCAGCTCCTTTTGTCTCTCTGTTATTGTCATAATCTTTAACCCCTGATTCTCTGATATTTACTGTTCAACTCTACTCCAGCTGCTCTAATAATTCATGTTACAAAGTGGATCAGAGAGTGTAGCTTCAGAGGTCCACTTCTTCCACTGTCAGTCAGTGATGAGTGAGATTACTAATGATTCAGAAATGATAAAATCTAGCTTTATTAAATTAACTGCGAGCTTTCTGTCTGTTTTCTGAAGTTATGCAATTCACACTGATACAGACTGGAACTGACCAACATTCTCAACTCTTTTATAATGAAAAAGTGTATTCTAAGCAATGTCACATAAAATCTGTCAGTGTATTCTCAGAGAAATGTGCTTAGTGTTCTTCTATTTAGGTATGTGCTGTAGTATTTATAGAAAACTTTCATATTTTGCTTATGAAATAAATATTATATACACAGAGTTCCTTCATATAAGAATCACACATATAAAATGCTTATATACATGTTCATATTCATTCTCTCGTTTTGCATGTTTTCTTTATACATAGGATGGATATTCCATTAATTTGATTCCTAATTCTGGTCATTATTTTCCACTCTGCCCTTATACTGTAAAAAACTTACTTCTTTTTTTTTGGACAGAAGCAAGAGGAAAAGATGTAGAAACAAAATCTCTCCTCTTGAAGTGACATGTCTCTCTTTCAGTGTTCACTGTATTCAGACTAGTCATTTTTCACAAGTCAACTGATTTGCTGAGGCTAGAAGTAAATAGGAGGGGTGTCAGACGTTTCCAGGCTTTTTAGCTCAAAAAGTTACTGACAGGCATTTCTTTTCAGAGAACAGCTAAAGCTGCATGAGAACACCAAAGCTGAGTAGAGAAAAACTGAGTTCTTCAGACACACTTTAAAGCTTCAGCAGAAATCATGAAAGCCGTCAGTACATGTAGGAGTAAATAAATACATCCATAATAGTGCCTTGGGAGAAATGGAACACTGTGGAGCAAGAACCTCAGTTCTTCTAAAGTATTTGATGAAAAATCCAGACCTAACAACTAGAATAAGATTTTCATGACACTTTGGGTAGGAATCTATAATCTAAACATGAGCATTTAACACAAATTAGGATTCCTTAAGGCATCCAAGATGTTACATACAGTTGGTTGATATAACAAAAAATATGCACTGTCCAGTGGTGGCAGAGAGAGACCTACCTTAAGGTAATTCTCTTGTGTGCATTTTGTACATGGTTCCTTACATGCTTTACTTCTGTAATTGTTCCTCCAAATGATTGCAACCAAGGTTTAACTCTTCCTGTTTTAATAGAACATAGCTTGTATTTATTGCAGGTTCATTAAATGTTCAGTGACAGGCTGTGGGAATTCCTCTTGTTCTACTAAACACAAGTACACACAGATTCCAAAGCCAAGGTCTTTAACCCAGTACAGAAGTAAAGATCTGAAAAGTTAAGTGCATTTTTAAAGAAGGTTTCAAGATCCTCTTATGAGTCATACCCTTGTGTGTTGGGTAAACAAGGAGGCCTCTCCCTCTGATGCCTTTCTGGTTGAGGGCAGATATGTATGGCAGGAATAAATCCTGCAGTACTAGAGGGGTATCTGGCAAGTTGCATCTCCAGATTGAGTGCTAAAGCTCCTCTCTCTGTGTGGTTTTGGGGATTTAGTGGGAGGAAGGCACAGAAAGATGGATAGTAAGAAGTCTGGTGAGGTCTCCCTAGTAACCTTTGATGTAGCACTATTGCAGCTGCAGTAGCTAAGAACATATTTTAATCAGATTCAAAACAACTTTTTATACCCATTTACCTTCTGATCGCCCACCTTTGCACTTCATCAACTTAGACCTTTCTATAGTGTTAGTTACAGCAGTTTAGATTTAGGTACTATAAACCTAAAGTGCAAAGAACTTACAATGCAGAGCAGCATGGGGTACTCTTCTGTATTCCGTCCTGATGCATTTGTCTGACACCTCTGTTATTTGATCATTCTTCGAAATAGCAGTGAGATACTCCCCAAGGATGCGTGACAAACCAACAGAGCCTCAGCATTTTCAGACCATCTCCTCAGCCTAGAAGTGCAAGAAATTAGAGTTAGTCTTGTACAGGGTGGTGGCCCTCAGTCTCATAAAGAAATTTAAGACCTGTCCAATGCCTCCCATCAGCTTTAAGACAAAACGGAGGTTGTTGTTGGGGCTGACTAAAATTGTTCAAGCAGTTCTAAAACTCCTAGCCAGCAATTTCTAGCATTATCTATTGTCCTCTAGCCCTATGAAGGAGATTTTTTGATACACATATGGATATAGACACAATATAATAATTTATATACTATACTAATATACTTTATACACTATACTAATAACACATAGCAGATAGAACACAATAGAGAATATAAAATATATTATATGCTATACATATTACATAGAATAAAATATAAAATGCATAATATGTTATATATAATAATGTACCATGGCATGGAAAAGCATTTTATTTATGTTCACCAGATTTTATTAAAAAAAGCTTTATGCATTTTGGTATTTGGTGAATTCTAAGTAGTACAGTACTTTCTCACATGAAAATGAAAAAAAAGACAGGATTTAGTTTGGGAACTGTTGAACTGAGAACTGGTAAGTATTAAGAGCTTCCTTCTGCCGACTGCCAGGTGTCAGTTACTTGTCAGAAAGGACTCAGAATGTGCTCTCATTGTAATATGAACTCAGAAATTTAGAATTTCTGCAGGGAGTGCATATCTTCTTCATGGTCCTGGACTACATCTCTACCAATAAATTGTGTCTCTGTCTTTTTTTCTGGGAAGTAAAAGGTACCTGGTGTGAAGGGTTATTGACTGTAGGATTGTAGCTTATACTTTTTCTTCCTTTTTCTGCAGCATGGCAACAAAGATAAGGTTTATTCCAGAGCCTGAAATCTGTACTTGCTACTAGTTTTGCAACTATTTAGTCTCATGTGTTGCAAAAGGAAAGTACTCATAAAATTTCATCTGATTTTAAAAATTTAATCTAGAGTAAAAAGTTTAAGTAAAACTGTTCTGTTTTTATTTTTTTAATCCTGAAGCAATATCCATTCCACTGTTAGATGATGCTTCTCTAATTTTATTTTCTTAATAGTCAATATTTTAATTGTGGTGATTTAGAGGAATGTTTTTGGGTTTATTTGATTAGAATGATTTCAAACAGAATTAAAACCACTGTTCTTTCTAGCCTTGATGACATCCCCAACACAACTGTATCTTTTTTATTTTACAAGGTATACAGAAAACTATAAACTATAAAGTATATCTTTTTTATTTTGTATTATATGCAATGGTTTTGACACTAACAGAGTCACTAGCTGAGGTAGGCTGCCAAATAATGTTAGTAGAGAAAGATGGAAAGCTTATTCAATAAAAAGCTAAACCCAAGAAAAATGGACTGTAAAAATGAGCAGGTCAGTCGCATAAGCAACTCTAATGGTGATTGTTCTCAGGGAAGGAAATGATCACCTTTACAGCTAAAACATATGATATAAGGCAAGATTCACGGCATTGTGCAGGAATAAGTGAGAAACAGCCTCAGGTAGGAAGGAAAAAACAATTGTAAAATGATTTATGTAAAATTGGACTTGAGGGATGTTGAGAGGTCATTGAATTGTCTGCTGTAAAATTTGCAAAAATAAGGTAAACAATTGCTATAAACTTGTTAATTTGCCAGTGATAGGAAATTTCTGTCATCTTGAACTCGGGGACTTCACCTGTAAAAATGGAAAATATATTAAGTATGGTTGGGAACTTTCTGTGCACTCACAGTTGATAAATGAAAGTCACTGTTAATTTTTCTAAGTATGCCCTGAATCCATTTGTAGGAAGATGATCCTGTTATGGCAGGCAGATAGACAACACTTAGGAGCAGCATCACCAGTACCCAGGTGACAGCTCAGCATGGTGTGCAACCACCAGTGCTGGGGGCAGCAGAACAAAACAGCAAGGTGACAGTAACTGATTATGTACCAGACTGATTATGTCCAGACTCATTTAGTCCATAAAATAGTTTGATTAAGATATACCAAACCTCATAATGGACAAGTCGAATGTAAAACTCCATTTTGGTCATGTACAATAAGCTAGTTTAAACTCCAGATCCTCAGGCACATTCACACATTGCAAATAACCAATTCCACCTGCTTATTGAACCTTAGAATAATATAATGTACTTACTTGAATGCTATTTTAGAGACTCCAGGAATGATCAATAACATTAGTCACATTGTTTAGTACTGTGACATTATATTTTTGAAAGTTTTAGCATTTTCCATAATCAGTGGGGGGAATATACAAAGAAGGATGTTCTATTTGCATCAGTTTAGCTCACCACTGCTGCACTAGTTTTTGTGCATATGAATTTAATATTTAGCAACTCTTCACTAGAGTCAAATATTTTAGAAGTTGAAATTAGTGGGTTTTTTTGGTTTTCTTTTAAGAGTAGTACTTTCCCATCCTTTCTATAAAGGAAAGCTAAGAATAGAAAAGGTGGAAGAGTACATTTGTGAAATAAAACCATTTTTTTCCCTACATTCTAAATGAAGCTGACCTCTACTAGAAAACAGACCTCTGAGAAAAAAGCATAAAGCAGAAGAGCTGACTATACTGACCTCCTTTGGAAATTAAGGCCTGAGATGTTAGCTGCTCTGTAATTAGAAGGTATGATGTGCAACAGACCTTGAAGCCCGTTGTTTTCAAAGCTTGGTGGTTGTCAGAGGGACTATCACAGTGATATATGATTTGAAGCAAGAGCTCCCAACTGTCTTTGCACAATAAAAAATATTATTGATAATTATATTTAAGAATCAGAGGAAAGGTTATTACTGAATTATTTAACACATATTTTCACAAAAATTGGTAGTTTTTTGGGGAACCTGGAGACAGAATAATATTAATCTCTATGACTAAGGGAAAAGTATTTTAAAACGAGGTGGAGGTTTATCATGTTGGTAGTAGAGGTCAGTGGCCTTTTTCTGTGGTAATCTTTCTGCAGAACATAGATCATCTAGTATAGTTAAGGTCCTGCTGCTTTTTTTGGCATGATCTATCTGATATGCATCATATTCCTTCAAAAGTAATTTCTGTAATGCAAAAATAGGGCAATGGGCATAAACTGAAACAGCAGGTTCCCTTGGAACATAAGGAAACACTCTAACTGTGAGGAGGATCACATACTGGCACAGTTTGCCCAGGACAAGTTGCATAGTGTCCACCCTTGGAAAAATCAAAAAGCTGTTGGAATACAGTCCTGGACAGCCAGCTATGTGGCCCTGCTTGACCAAGGAGTTTGGACCACTCCAATGGTCCAAAGAGACTGTCTTCTGTGGTCTCTTTCAATCTCAGACATCCTGTGATTTTATGAAGATATTTGTGCTTTCAAGTTTGTGTGCAAATCTATTGTTAATCTCTCTCATCTTTTGCAAAGCAACAGTGACTGTGAATTTGTTAATGCCAGATATAAGGAATATAAAATGAATCTTAGACTTTATAATAAAATTCGACTCAGTTTCATTTTTCATTTAGAGAACTGTAACTTTACACTAACTTCTAGAATTTATTAGCTCCATTCTCTGAAACCCTGAAGTGAAAGATAAAATTGCATTAGATGAAAATTACTATATTTTAGATGATATCTGCTGAACTAACAGCTGAGTGTTATGGGGTTTTTGTCTAAAGGAAAAGAAACCAGTATTGCTGCTGTCACACTTTGCAGGCCATTCCATTCCCAAAGTATATCCCAATCATGGCAGTTCTTTTAACCAATATGTTTTTTAAATTGTAGTTCAAGAGAATTCTGTTGTTTGCTCAAGTTGAAAGATATGCACTTTTAACATGTTTATGATTGAGCTTTGTTTTAAAGACTAACAGACCTGTTCTCTTTCAAACTCTCTCCTCATTTTTTTTATGGGAGTGAAAATTATATGGTAACTGCAGTTACTAATATTGCAGTTCTGTCAGTTTTACTGCAGTAGTATTAGCATCTGATTTGAAGTTCACTGAATTTTTCACATAAGGTGAAGAGGTTCTAGATAAATCACGATGTCAGAAAATGTTTATAGTCTGACCACTGCTGTTCTGGATTTCCTTTCAATGAGAAAAATTATCTCCACTAATCTGGTAAAAGATGTATACTGGTGAGAACACTGTCTTAATTTGAAGCATATGGTATAACACAGGTTTTCTAAATACTTAATGATCTGGAATCTTCTCCTTAGGCAACTAATTTGACAAATGTCTTTACAGAAAATATATAACTCACTAAATAAAAAATGTGTTAACAAAAGTTTTCCTTCCTTTCTCCAAAAAGGGAAAGCCATGAAAGGCAAGAAAAGAATCAGGTCAGTCCTGCATGCATTATCTCTTTGGGACCAACCACACTGGAGATTTTGGCTTAAGTTTAAATCTACTTGTTGTGATTCCATTTTAATTTCCAGATTTCATGGTCTAATCATACCTCATATTTGATACTCAAATGTTAAATAATTAATGGTTTTTGTTATTTGAGCACTCTTGAGTGCTGAAAAGGGAGGACGTTTCATAAATGGTGTGTTAATTATAATAAAAGTGACTTGCTTCCAGTGTTAGAAACAATGGCAATAGTGGTGAAGGATTGGTAACTCAGTTATGAATTCAGGCCAAAAATATGGCATGAATACACTGGACCACTGAAATGGGTCCTTGATGTATTTGTTAGTTAGATACAATAGCAGAGCTGTTAAGGGAATAGAAGGGAGGTAACCCAGTGGTGCCTCTAAGTAAAAAAGTAAGTGTTCATTAAGAGATAATGGCCTGACCTTTCTACTTGGAGAATATCTTTTTCCAATATTGACTAAATTACAAGACTAATTTATCTAAGAATGGGAATCAGAGGATCACTCCTGAACATACTAAACAAAGAAGAGAAATGTATTTTTGCAGCAGGGCGTTTTTGCAAAAAAACAGCTGGCAAAGAGGTTCTCATGTTCAAGAGAGCAAGTCAGGGCCACAGCTCAAGAGCTCCTAAACTGGTACCACACTCCAATCTCCACTAGTGCCAGCCAGTGGCAGACCACAAGGAGGCACAACTTGAGGAGAGCACATCACAGGTGTAACTCATCACTAGACAGTTTGGATGCAACCACACAGTCTGAGGGGAAAATAGAATTCAGTCTTATTTACAACTACCATGACGCTTGGACCGAGGATCAGGAAGATCTACCTGGCTGGCACAGGAACAGCCACAGAAATCCTTCTGAAGAGTTTGAAGAAACTTCCATTAAAGGTAGTAGAGCTTCTGACCAGCTGCCTCTGCGTGTAGATTGCCTGCATATGGAAACTGTTTTGAGAAGGCCTGAAATAGATTCATTCTTCAGCAGGACCTAAATGAGAGGCCTGGTCTGAACAAGTTCAATCCCCGTCCCTGCTGCAGTTTGTCGTCACACTCTTGGTGTATGTTTTCCAATGTTAGCATACGCAGTTCGTTTCAGATAACACATACCTTTGAATTACGGGTGAAAAGATGATGGAAAATCTAAAGAAAGCTGGAAAGAAGGTCTATCAGTAGTGTGGGCAGAGTGTTGGGAATTCATTCAGAGGGTTCATCAGGCAGTCCCCCAGCTCTCGGTGTTCATACACAAAACAGTAACAGGTATTAGTCTGAAAACTTGTTTCCCTTCTCTACCATTTCCCAAGGGTCACTCTTCCTGAAGAAACCATTCAATTTCTGCTCATTGCTTTTGATATTTTTCTGTCTTTTATACTGTGTTTTCACAGGAGTTGTTATGACATAGGTAATGAAAGAACAGTGTAGCAAAAATTCCTACATTTTTTATCAAACTCTGTAAGCTATGACAGATTGTATTTTACTCTTCTGAAATACCTGCCCTTGTTAAAAGTCAAAGTACATTGTTAGTCTAGAGCACCTGCATGTGAATTAGAAGTTTTTCAAGCATTCAGTACCATGTCTGTTAGTTGTCACGTATTCCAGAAATAAAATGGTTTTGAGTTGGAAAAGATTCACAGAAGGAGTCTGTTCAGCAAAGTCTACTTAAGCTCAAGAAACATACACACAGACATATAAATCTGGAGGGATCCTAATGAAAAATGAAGAGATCTGAAAATAAAAATATGTTGAAACAAAAAGTGCCTTTTGGCATTAGCCAATTTTCCTCCTTTACCTTCCTTTATATGATTTATATGATACTCAGATTTCAGTTTGGATGATGATCAATGTCAGATGGTATTTCAAGTCTAAAACATGACAGACGATGAAGCAAAAATATCTTGGGAAAAGATATGCCAACACTTTAAATTAAAAGGCGCATCAGGATTATATGCTTAAATGCAATTCCTATCTACTTCTCCATTTTCTTTGTGAGGAGGAACTTTCTTCAATAAAATTTGATGGAGTGAGAAATCAGATTTTTTATTGAAGAAATTTCTGGGTACTGGCATAAATATTTTTTCTGAGAAAACTAAAAAGAAGAGCTTGAAGAAAGAAACCAGCTTGGCAATCTGAAAGAAAAGTATAAAAAATATGTTCAAAAGTAATCAAACTTATATTCCTTATTTCTTTCAGCTACTGAAATTTTTACATAAAAATAATGTACTTGCTACTTATGCATACTTATGCAGTGCAAATAGAAGTGCATATCACACAGAATTTACTTGTTAGTTTTCATGAACTCTGCATTTCATTTCTTGTGATCTTTTTTTCTACTTGGATAGCCATTATGATCCTTTTTGGGGAAATTGAATTCATTATGGTCAGTGAGGTCAAGGTTACACAACGAACAAAAAATATAAATACCATAAAACATTGGTGTGTAGTACTTGAGTTTCTCTATCTTTGCACTTGGAAACTGAGTTTTAAAATGTCTGGAGCATCCCAATAATTTCTGACTCAGAAAAAAATCTCTGGCATTTAAATGTCTCATGACTTACGTTTTTGGGGAAGTTACTCTCTTTGAAGTAAGTCGGCATGTGCATTCCAGCATGCAGAATAACTTCACAGTTAAATATCCAGTCTTCTATAATGCCTAGATGGGATTAATGTGTTATAACCATCACGCAGGAAATTTGTAACCTCATGTGTGCTGTGTATCTATTTGAAGGTTTCACACTAGAAATAACAAAATGAAGATCACTGAAGAACACGCTTAATAGAGTGCATACTGAAAGTGATACTGGTCATGAGGATGTTGGATGCCATATCATGTTGAAATTGCAATGGAAACACATATTGTAATGACACCAATATCAATAAGTTCCTGGGGAACTTGCTCAGTGGTCAAAAGCAACAAACACCCAGACTAAACAGCTCACTTAAACTTAGAAGAGTAGAAAATAATGTCAACAAAAGAAAAGATAGTTTTCTTACCACATGTTAAAACCACTGGGCTAATTAATGACTGAGAAATATTATTCTGAAGACTGGGAATTTCTTTAACCTGTTTCTTTGAGTGGTTTTTAGGTTTTTTATTAACATATACCCACAGACAAATAAGTGACAAATAAACAGGTACCAAACAGTACAGATAAACATAGGAATATACATAGGATATACATAGGAAGACTGATCATTCTTAGCATATTGATGATCTGATAGGAAACTAATAGGCTGTGGTAAACTCAAGATCATGCCCATAAACCCATGGAAATGTGGTACACAATTAATTGTTCATAATTGTTATCTTGAATAATATTGACATGAATGACATAATATGACATGAATGGTGGTCTTATACATTCAATATAAATGCCCTGAATTGTGAAACTACAAGCTAAGATCTTTTCTATATCAGAAAAATCTCTGCTGGACTTTCTGATAGATTGTTTAAAATTCTGGTTTTCTTTCATTAGTGTTGTCTCGTGGGAGTCAACTTCCAGTAACACTTAGAAATATACTTAGTTGTTGTCATATTGATTTTTATTATAGCTATACTGGGACATAATTGGGGAGGGATAGCAACTTGTTTACATTTGTTGCAGACTTTTTTACTTTAGAACTTGTGTAAATCTTGGGGACAGTTTAGAAAATATGTGCACCAGTACGGATGATAAAATATAGCGATAAACACTCACACAAGATTTCTGGCACAGTTCTACACACAATTCTTTATTTTTCGTCTTCCAATTCCTGCAGCTTGGAATATTTTTTATTAAAAGAAAAAAAGTCGGTAAACTGAAGTCTTTTAGCTTCCTAGCATTATATCTGTTTTTATTAAGTATTAGTCATATACTAACATACTTTTTAAGAGAATGACTTTCTGAACAGTGGGAAGAGATGTCCATACATGCATATTCTACAGGGAAGAAGAGGCCTATGTTCTTTCAATGTGTTCCATGAATCAGAGCATGAAAAAGTGATTGGCCTTGATCTATTCATTTCCCCTGCTGAAATGGGTATTTCTCTCAATACATGGCTAGAAATAATGGGATACTGATATTCCCTCATATCTATCATGGGTGGTGAAAAAGCACAAACTTATTTTCACCATGGGCTGAAGTCAAATCGTATCAGATAATTTGCCCCTGATTTAGAAAGCAAGCCAGCAGACAAGTATCTAGATATTCTTCCTGTGTCAGCTTTCTTTTCAGGCGATTATTTCCAGCTAAACTGAACTTTACTGTGAACCCTGACTGTCACAATCATAGTATGAACAAATACCAAATCCAGGAGCAGACAGTGTGAAGAAGACTTTAGGACACTTTGATCTCATTTCACACAAGCTTTTGAGAACATTCAGAAATTCCTTGGTTTCATCACTAATACCTTACTGATGTTCAGTTCATTCTGAAGCAAGTGGCCTTTGTTGCCAATGGTAGTAACAATAAAAATCAGAAAGCCAATTCATGTCTAGCTTTGGTCTAAAGACTAGGAATCTGATACAGAAATTATTCTTCAAAATAACAGAACATTATTTCTTTTATGCTTTTAGTAATTTTCTCATAGAATTCTCAATAGATTTTTTTACATACATATTCTTGAAATACTGAGAAAAAAAAGATTTTGTAAGGAAAGGTTCTATAAATAATTCTAAAGCTGTAGAGTGATCCTAAGAAATTTGCTATAAATCATTATTTAAAAGTAAGCAGTCTTGATTATGCTCAATGGTCTACATGGATCATTTGCTTCTCCTTTATGTCAGGTAATTGAACGGCCATAAAAATCAGCCAACTGAATGTTCAGACTTGCCAGTTAAAGTTAGATTTCTGTGAATATTCCTCAAAATGTGTTTGAATTTAACATTTTGCTAGCACTACTGACAAGAAGCATGTGTTATAGAATACTGAAAGAAAAGAGTAAATAATAATAAAAAGAAACATGAATATGCCTAAAGCAGAAATCTTATTTTGTAGGAGCAATTGATTAATTCAGTTGTCTTCAGCCATATGCTTTGATTTGGGCAGTATATTAGTTTATAGGTGCTTGATGGTGTGCTTCTGATGGCTTCTTAGTAGCAAGCCATATTTTTATATCTATTTCTATAATCTCTGCATCCATTTTAACTATGTAGAAAAACCTTCATGAAACAGTGAAAGTCCAGGGTACTTTCATTTTAGGTAAAAATTCAGTATAATGAATTATAGAAAATTTAGTTTCCTTTATCATCATCCACATGTGGCAGTCAACAATCATAGCATGCTAAGGCAATAATAAGAATGGATTTCCTGGAAAACCAACATCTGTCAAATATGCAGCATTATTTATTTGTTTTAAATTCATATCTAGCTTTTTGATTCAGATTAAGATTCTACTAAAACAGCTACAGAAATAAAGCAATCCTTCATTTTAAACTTAGGGAGAACACCACTTCATTTCCACATAGGACAAAATAATTTTTGGGGTTTTTCTGTACTTTTTTTCCCCAGAATATATGTGGAAGAAAATATGCTTCCTTTTATATTTTAACTATTAGAAGACTTATGCAGAGCCAGTTCTTTCAGATAGGTGGAGGGAATCAGATCTACAAATCCCTATTTCCCCAAATTACCATCTATGAATGATTACATTGTACTATTTCCTATTATTATTCCCCATTTTTCTTTTCTTGTCAGCCTTTTTTTTAGGTAATCTCAACATTCCTTATTGAAGTTCTCCCAAGTCATACACCTGAAAACGTTGGCTTTATGTACAATCTGAAATTTTCATTCTGAGTACTGTTTTCTAGGCAGAGTGAAGAAATACAGATTAATTTCTGGGGTTCAGAATAGCCTCTGACATTTCCATGAAGATTTATTGTACATTTGATACTGTGCAAACATATCCTTGTTTGTACATAAAGCTCTCATGAATAAACATCTACATTTATGTGCTGCAATTGGAAATACTCTTTTAACTAGAGAACTGATGGCCTTTTAATAAACTATCATTTTGAATGCTGTCAGGCTTCATATCACTTTGTACATCAAACCAGAGAATTGCTGACCTAATCAGCTACCACAGGACTAAGACTATGAAGGAATATGAGAAGTGGACATGAACATACAGATAAAGAGGTAAAGGAAATTAAATGAATAGTAAACAAAAAAGAATCTTAAAGAAAAGTCTTTCTGATTATAACTCAGAAGTTATATTTATTTTAAAAAACAGCATTTTGGCCTTAGAAGTAATGCAGACCTTGCTGAAATTACTGCACATTCTATGTCTTGTCCTTGTGACCCTTCTTTTGCAAGCAGAATATGAAGCTGTTAATTAAATAGCTAGGGACTGTACATCGTAAGTTGATTTACAACATTAGGGGGTACATGAATTCCTTACTTTGCTCAGCTCAGCCAATTTCAAAGTGGTTTCCTTTAATCTTCATTTACTGGAATTTCACTCTAGCTCTTGCTAATATTTATGGCAAGCTGCCTACTGCAGTGATGGGTTGCTGCACCTTTTGAAAGATGTAATATAGGCTTGGCATTCTTGATTTCTAGAGCAGAGATGTCAGCTTAGAGAATTTAGATAATATATGTACCCATGAAATTAATAGCTGTCAGATATCAAAATACAGATGTGATCTTAGCTAGAAATTAGCTAGGGTAGTAGTATTTTATTCAAAAATTCAACAATATTTGACATAAAATATTAATATTTGATTCAAAAAATTATGTATATAAAAAGATAGGACATCCACATACATGAGAAAAAAACAATACAGCCTATTAGGTGTCTATTGAAAGAATTTATTAAAACTTTTAATGGCTCCCCTATTTCTACAGATTACTTGGAAGTATGCATTTCAAAATTCCATGTTTAATTTTTTAGTGAAAAGGCATTATTGCTTCATCGGACATATTTTGACACAACATTTGCCCCTTAAAATAATAATAATAATAATAATAGTAATAAAGCTGTATTACTATTTGCAGTGATGTTGAAGTAAATCTATCTACTTCTATAAAAATACTTGTGTGCAGGCAAATTTAATTAATTACATCAGGTTTCATATTGAATTGCTTGAATGCCTCCACAGAAGTATTCTGAATCAGCCTATTTAGGAGAATCAGCTTTACATAATTAGGCAAACACTTTTGTACTTGGAAGGCAAAAGCATGCTTCCTTTCCTGGTTACAGTGTCTGATAAATCTTCCACTAAACTCCTGTATTAAATTCACATTGAATTCTTTCTCCAACTCATTTCCAACAGGTGTGTGACTACCTATTTATTATAAACATTCAAGACTATTTAAATGTACATGAGGTAATTCATTTGAATATTCCTTTGTTTCTTTATATCTCTGTATGTTTTGCTTTAACTACATCAAGGTCATTTAGTTCCTTTAGTGTTTATTGCACCTGTGTTTAATACTGAAATTGTCTCTTAATGGCCAAGTAACACAATAGACACTGTAGTTTCTGAAGGTTAATTATGAAATTGTAAATAGAATTTGCTACAGTGATTTTTAACATCAAAGCTTAGATTAAAGAAAAAACAGTCCCAGCTCATTACCTACAGTTGTGCATTCATTCCGTTTCCCCACATATTATTGTGATGAGACATAGAAATAAAGAAGAGGAAAAGAAAGCTTAATGGCTTGGGATGGAGGAAAGGGGCTGCCAGATTTCAGACCAGACAAAATTCAGTAAGCTGATGCAATGCCACATTGCTGTATTGTATAACTGACCAAGGTCACCTTGCCAATAGAAGTTCAAATGAAAACGTTAACGGGTGTGCACATCTAGGAAAGAAACTAGACATGACCAGACTTTACGCTGAATGTGGATTGATATCTACTATGCAGATACCTAAAGTATAGACGCTTCATATGTGTTTACATGGGTAATTTAGTTAGGCTGTTATCTCAATATTCTGAAATATGCATAAATATTTGTTTCCAAAGCAGTTCAAACTACGTATCATTAATGCTACAATTCAGTATGAAGAACACCAAGCTTGCAGTGATCATGTAAGCTCCAGAAATGAAAGCAACATAGCCATGACAACACAACTAAATAGCAAAGACGTGGATGTACAGTGTCCTGGGGATGTCACTTAGGGGCCCAGAGCTCCTACCTCTGCACAAGGATTCACTGGGCTATGGTAATGCACCAGCTAGCTTAGCCTTTCTGCCCTGTGCTACATGAAAAATGAAACTTGTGTCCTTATCTTCAAAATTAATGCAGCTGTACAGAGGCTAGTGAGATTGTGGTGCAGTGAAGATACGGGTTATGGTGAGGAAACATGATCACTGGAAACATGATCATGAGGAAACATGATCATAGTGGGAAATTATAGCTAAGGCCATCGTCCTTTTGTGTTTTTTTCAGCTATGTTTCTCTAAATCATCTTGGTGTTTCTGGAAGTTGATGGCAATTTGCCAGAATTTCTAAAATCGTATCAGCCTTGGTAAAATAAAAATCAAATCAAAACAAAAAATTAACAATATACGAACACATTTAACACATTTAACACATTTGCAAGGAAAGTCAAGCTCTTTCCTCAGCAACCACATCAGAAATAAACTTGGTTGTTAGCTCTTCAAAATAATCCCCTCATCTTTTATTCAAAGGTTGTTTGTAGGCTCATGATGTCAGGGTTAACATAATTTCCTATGAAGCTCTTGAGATTTCAGAGCTCAGTCTTTCGTGGTCAACATTGCTGGGCTCTGTGTTTGTAACTAGGAAGAGATTGTCAAAAGAGCTGGGGATCTTGATCTCATCCAAAGGGTAGTGACTTATTTCAGAAAATATGACCACGAATTCCCTATAAATTTGAGATTTTACCGTTATTTATATTATAAATTTAGACTGAATAAGACCATAGTTGGTGCAGGAAATAGGAAATCTGAAGGTTAATATCACTGCTCTGAGCTAACCCTGACATTTGCTAGCTTCTTTGGGTTGACTGCTTCCTTCCTTTCTTCTCGTCCTTCCATTTGTTCTTTCTCTCCTCCATATTGTGGGAATCAGGAAGAAGGTTGTATATTTATGAAAGTGACCTGATCACTTATCTTTGTCAACTATAGTCTTGGGATGGAAGTTCAAGGGGTGGTGAGTGGAGAGTGACTGTAAAGTAAGCCATGTTACAGAACTGGAATTCTTCAGTTCAACAGACAAGTAATAAAACAAACAAACAGATTTCCATTTAAAAAATCTCAAAAGGCATGTGAGGTATCAGTGCTCAAAACAACACTAAACACATTCAGATAGAAAAGCAAATTTCTAGTATTTTATTAAGCTTTCATCAGAACAGTCATGAATTGCAGACAACACCAAGCTGGGCTTGAGTGTTGATCTTCTTGACAGTTGATAGGCACTACAGAGGGATCGGGACAGGCTGGAGCCATGGGCTGAAGCCAGTTGTTTGGGGCTCAACAAGGCCAAGTGCCTGGAGGGATTTACAAGACAAGTATATGTGGCACTTAGGGACATGGTTTAGTGGTCGACTTAGAAGGAGTAAGTTTACAAACTGACTTGATGATCTTAGAGGTCTTTCCAGATCTAAACAATTCTACGTTTTTATGGTCGCATGAGTTATTTTGCCAAAGCATGGGGAGCTGGAAAATAGGGCTACTTGCCAAACAGGATGATAAATGACACAGAAAATTACTTTCAAGACAAGTATTATTGAGTCAAAACTCTCTGCTAAATTTAAAGGAGCTGTGTTGAAATGACAGATTAGAAAAAAAACCTTGTAAAATATTTCAGGTATGTTATTAAAAAGAATTGAAAGAACCTAGGAAATCACTTGAAATCACTGGGGAAGATGAATATCCAATGTCTCATTATGTTTACTTTAGAATGTATGGGAATTAAAACATGACTGTGTTGACTGTTTTTGAAGAACTATAGTTCAGTACAGAGTTTTCTGATTTTCTGATGGTTATGTATTTATATTTGATATTGTTTTCATAGTAAGTTTGTGCTTTTTTTAGTTCCACCATCATGTTGGTTGTATGAATAGATATTGGTTGCATGAATAGATAATGCAAACTGAAAACTGAAAATAATGGAAAATATGTTTCAAAGCCATGTGTGATATATAGTCCCAAATAATTAATTTTTAAAAAAATTTAAATAAATTGATAAAATGTGAAGATATATACAAATATAGATTGAAAGGAAAAGACACCAATTCTGACTAGTCCAAAGGATGTATCTACCACCCCTATTCCTGTCTCATATATTTTTTCTCTGTCAGACAATAAACAAAGTCTAAAAACTTTACTCCTACAAGTATTCTTAAATGTTTATGAGAAAAGTACCTTAGATGCCATTTAATAAAATGTCATAAGTTGTTCATTCCAAAGACCAAGTAATCATTTCAGACACACATAATGTGACTTTGTTCTTGTAAAGATATTACATAAAGCATTCCCAATGAAAGCATTTTGATTTTTCATTAATAATTTCAATTTTTTGTTTTGTGAAACTTATTCTGTGAGGTGCTGAGTAAACTCAGCTCTCATGTAAGGCTCTGCTTCTAAGTCCATTCCAGGCAATTAAAAGACTTATTTATTTGAATCAGTTTTTTGATGCAGCCCTAAATCAGTGGAAATTGAAAGATCTCAGTGTTATATGTTCATAGCCCCAGAATATCTTCAGTGGCTTGGATTATTTCCTCATTAGGAAGAGGATTAGTAGAGTGTTAAATGGAGGGGAGCATAAGAGAAAATATACTCTGGATCCAATATATAATATTAAAAAATGTAATCTGTCTTTACAAGATAGCCCATTAATTTCCTACATAAATGATAAATACATTGAGTGTGATCAAAACAATAAAACATGCTAATTTTTTCTGAATATTAAAGCACTTAATTATAATCCTGGCTTCTGGAATATCAGAAATGGAGTCTTCCATACATAGTCTGACATGCAGTCAGAGACACACATACAAATTTGTCTTTTAAGATTGCTGAACTATCAGCTGATTGAATTTTTCTTCATTAATCCTGTAGTTATATTTTTTAGAAAGCGGAATTGTTTGCAATGCCTAAAATGTAAAGCAGGAAAAGATCTGATTCAGGGATCGAGGAAATTAAAGCTTTTGTTCAATTGTGTCCTCTGAGAAAACAAATCTGTCACAGTGAGTGATCCAATCACTTTCTCAGAATGAAGTGTTATCACTAAGGACACAATAGCAATATTTTTATTTCAGAGCTTTATGGTCATTAGTTTTGAAGTGTCTGTTGAATTTAACTGAGGGAATTAATTTGCCTTATTTTGACTTTGGAAAAGTGCCAGTGAATCAAATATTGGACTTAGCAGAACAGTGTTAGTTGTTCTAGAGAGGGTCACTGGCACCTCTGTGGCTAATTTAATTGTCATCAAGTTAAGATTCCAGGACTGCAAAAACATTCCTGTTTCCCTTTTTTTCCCAGACTTGATGACGGATGTTATCTCTCTTTCTAGAGTACTTTGAGCTTAGTATTGCTGGAAATGTTTTCTGCCAAGTCTCAAACAGATATGTAAAGGTAAATTGCATTGGTAACAGATTTGGTACATTTCTTTTAACACATGAGATGAGTCCGATGCTTTAGCTGATTGCTTGTTTTTGGATTACTTGACTGTATTTTAAGTGCATTTTATTTGCAATATGAAAGCTAAATCAGCTGTACTTAAATGGAATACCAAACAGAGTTTTTTACCAGTGTCAATAAACTTTTCTAATGCATAGTGTAGTTTTGGTGTGCCATATGTGCAGTACTTTGGACTGCACATGCAAATTTTGAGGTACTATAGTCTGAAGTGCATGAGCTTCAGGGAACAGAGAAACCTGTCCAATCGGCAGTAAAAACTCCTCCGGAGAAACGGTACAGTTGATTTCAATACTGCAAAAAGCTTGATTGTATACAGGGAAAAAAAAAGTCTCAGCATTATCTCTGTGATACAAAAAAAACCCAAAAAAAACAAACAAAAAAAAAAACAAAACAAAAAAAAACAACCAAAAGAAAAACAAAACAAAAAAACCACCCTACTGATTTTTCATGATCACTTTTCTCTTGGTTTCTTTTAAGAAGGCAACTCTTGCTTTGTGGCAAATTTAAAGAGCATTCTAGCATGGTATGACTATGTTATGAGACAGACTGAGAGTTCTGCAGAGTAATTACAGCTAGAATGTATAAGGCAGCAAAACAAAGCAGGCTTTATTCAAAAAATAGAGATAGCTGAAGACCCTTTTTTTTCCTCTTAGCAAGGTTTGTTGCCCAGCCATCTCCAACCACAATTTTGGTTTGAGTGTAAAGTAACTGGTAGTTCACCTTTCAAGGGATTAAGTTTACTTTTGAGGGAAAAGTTTCATGTAAGTCACTCAAGGAAAGCAAGGTGAAAGGCAGAAAGCCTCTGTGAGAGGGGATCACTTAATAGAGAAAATAGCTCATGAAAGAGAGAGGGCATTTTATAACCATAACTCCAAAAATAAACATATATGGTAGCATGAGGGAAGTTTTAATATGACAGATTTCTTTGTCTCTGATGTGACATTTCTAGACTTTCTATCCAACAATTCTGAGAAAGAAAAAGCACTGCATTACATAAGAGATAGTCTTCATCATAATCATATAAGTGAAACTGAAGAATTCCTGCAGAAATCTGGAATTCAGAGAACTTAGGGTTGGAACTGTGCATGCTGCCTTGAACTCCCTAGTGATAATACGTAACATGGGAATTATCACTGAAGATACAATTTTATTTCTTAAATAAAATATTTTCTTAAATAAAATCTTAATAATATCATGTTATTATGCCATGTGAAGTCCAAATTCCAGGGTTCTAGGAAATGCTGAGGTGGGGTGTGTCAAATGATGTGTAAATTCCTGCACTAGTCTGTCAAAAAATTGATTTCTGATTCTGTATATCCAAATTAAGTTAACATATATTTAGATTTAAATATCCATAAAAAGAGAGAGCCCAAATCAGAGACTCATTTTTTGAACCCCTGGTCTAGGTTTCATGTTGTTTTCTGGCTTTCATCCAAACTCTGTGGCTGAATGTTTATTTACCCAGTATATCTGAGAACTGTTTTTCACACTCTGTGTGAAGTGGCACCTACTGACTATTCCTATATCATATGCACAATGTGATGCTAAGTTCCTTGTGAATATCTTTTAAGGCTTATATTATCTTTTATTTAATTTTCTGAGGTCCCTTGAAATCATCTTTTGTCTTGCATTTTGATTTCTGCACAATCAATTCTAGTTCCTGTTTTATATTTTTTCTTTATGTGTCTGATTGTTTCAACAATTACTGTTCAATGGTTTAATTCAAATATGAAGCTTCTTTGCCTCTGATCCTCAAATCTAATTCTAATTCAAGATGCGGTTCAAAACAAAAGCTATAATTCCCCAAGTGTAAAGCAGATAAAGAAATATGGACACTGAAATAATTTAGGTTAAACAATCTTTATATAAGTGTTTTTCCGTGGCTGGAGTTGTGCCACTGTGCATATCCTTTGTGATGCTAGCAACTGTGTTGTGAGACCATAATGGCTTTACCCAATAACTAAAGCATCACATTCTAAGGAAAAGGCATAAGACTTTAAAACTTTAAAAAGGAAAAGGGTACTTTTAAAGCCATTATGAGAAAAATCAATGCCATCAGTGTATTGAGGGTCCTGCAGCAGAGGTAAATTATTTTGAAATATTGCATGTATTTCTGTGCCTGATTCGTTTACAAAGTGTACCTGATGAAAGGAAGAAGATCATTAGATTTCTGCTCCAAGGCCCATGGAAATTCTGCAGTGTTTCCTGAGTATGGAGCCTATTCTCTACACACTCATCCCACACATTAATGTCCTTGTTACTCACTCGAGGTTTGTAATGCTAGCTAAGATATGGCAAACTATTAATCAAAGATGTCTTTCATGCTTAGCATAATGCAGATCTATCTGGAGCTTTAATCTGTTAAATTTCAACCAGAATTTACATTTTTCCCTCTAAACTTTGTGAAGAAGAGAAAGTTTAGTAGGTTTTCAAAAGCACAATAGGAAATTTTCATAGCTCTAGGTGTTCATGCAGCTTAAATGGAGTAAATTTGTGTGAGTTATCTCTCTATTCTACAGTGCTATAAACAGTCAGACACTCTAGGAGGTAGACTCGCAGTGTGGATTTATTCCTTCATAATTTCTTTTTGCCATAAGAGAAACCACACAACTCTTTCATTACATCTCTCTTCTGTACTTTCAATATAGAGCATTAGAGGGACAGCTATAGATAAAGAAAACACCGTTTTCTGTTGCACATGAACGCACATTGACTTTGATACCATTTCTATCAAAGTATCGATAGAGCAGGGGAGAACAGAAAAATAGAGAAGAAATGCAAAACAGACTTGATCAGATGGATTTGAAATTAGGCAAGTAATGAGCATTTTAATTTTATATGCAAATGCAGCTGGAATGCTTGAAGCTCTGCCTGGGAATATATGATGAATCAGTTGAGAGTTTATGGATCAGGATTATCAGGCAGACCAACACGGATGGTGTTGCATGGATGTCTCTTACAGATTGCCTGGTCAAGAAAATGAAGTTGATGAAGTCTAGTTAACTCAAAGAAGCCTTTTATTCACTGTTGCTGGTTATAAGGGGAGTCTTTTACAACCCTGACATCTCTGAAAGGACAATAGAGCAGGACACAAGTGATAAGGAAATTTCTGGAGTATATTGATACCAGCACAAGAAGCTGAAGAAGGCAGATGTTCTGCTTGACCTTGCACCTACAAAACAAGGAATAACTGACATTAGGATGCATAAAGCCAAGTGGGGTGTTGATGTTATTGCAAAAGCCACTCTTAGTGAACTTTAAAAGGTCATGGAGCTCTGGGGAGGTTCCTGAAGATCAGAAGGATGATGTTATTTATCTCACTTTAAGGAGGTTTTTGTCGTAGTATCCCATAAAATCCTCATAGAGAAACAGCTGCATATGTGGCCAGATAGGGAGGTTGACTGAAAACTGGATTGAATTGATTGTGACAGTTGCATGAAGTCCAACTGCTTGAACTTACTAGTTACCAGCAATAGCCCACTACCACTATAAGCCAGTTAGCAAGTCTGTACCCAAGGTGTCTGTACTGGGCCCTCTATTGTTTAACATCTTCATTGATGAGCTGGATGACATGACAGAGCACACGCTCACCAAGTTTGACATAATGGAAAACTGGGAGGAGTGGCTGATGTGTCAGAGTGTTGTGTTGCCATTCAGATGATTCACTCAACATGGTTGGAGAAATGAGCAAACAGGAATCTCATTAAGTTCAGTGAAGAAAACTGCTAAATTCTGCACCTGAGGTGGAAAATCCCTTTACATTAGTGCAGGCTGGGGGACAGCTGACAAGAAAGCAGCCTTTCAGGAAATGACCTGAGGATTCTGGTGGCCAACTTGAACATGAACCAGTAATCTGTGAATATTTAGCCATGAAAAATCCCTTGCTTTAAATTGCTGTAATTAATGCTTCAACACAAACAACCATCTATGTGACATTTCAGGCTCCTGTATAGACTAAAATTTCAAACACAAAGAAGAAAAGATATATAGATTCAAATTACACCACAGAGCACATAGCCTTGAACATGTGTTTTCTACAAATTGAGACTGGGAAGAGGCCAGAAGTGGACAAAAGCAGGAGATAACTGGACGTTTTCAGTGAAATGAATGTTGGCTGGGTCTGTTGCCAGGGCTGGTGAAGGTGAGTATGGAGAGTTGGCTGAAAATGTCTGCTTTTACACAGCTGGAAACTTTGTGGTCTAAGTCTGATGGGCATATGGTGGTAGAACTTCTCACCAAGTCCAACACAGGTGGCATGATCCTGTGAAAGGTTCAACAGCAGGGGTGATTTGAGTGGAATTAGGTTTTTTTACAGCTGTTTGCATATTTTGAAATATGTTTGACTGAAGTGACTGAAGTGCTTCAGCCCAGCACCAAAAAACATGTTTGTGGATCCTGACAGGTGTGCAGTCTTTGAGTTGGTGCTAAACTGTTGAGCCTCATTAGAAATGCCAATGCTTCTGGACAGGAGCTACAAAGTGGTTTTCATTTAAATAACATTACTTAGATAGCAGGTACTGAGGCTGGGTTTATGTGCCTTGATGATAGCTTGACATCTATATCCTTTCTATGCCTTTTTAAAGCTAGAACCTAAGACTTCACAAGTATATGAATAACTAAATATGGACACTCATTTTCAGGATTATTTACACCTGGATCTATGGCACTCTTTTTCTTCCACTTTAACTGCTGTTCAGTTATTTTCATCTTAGCCTTCATTCTCAGAAATGTCTTGATCCAATAAATCCCTCTGGAAAGAGTGTTATCTATCCACGTTGTACTGTTGCAGTTTGTTCCTAATTTGGTATTTTTAAGGAACTACCAACTAAATCTTCTTCCCTCTCCTCACTGGACAGATCCCCTCCCCTGCTCTTCGGGAATGTGTATTCCCTGTAATCAGAACCTCCATCACTAGAAAGCCTGACAAGCAGTCTGTGTGTGCTCTCCACCAAGGCTGGCAGAATGGAAAACAAGGAGAACATCATAGGCAAGAAGTTGTTTTATTTAATGTTATTTTAAATGGAGTGTATAAACTATACTAAAAAGAAATCTATTTACAATTTTTAGTGATAATACTCTGATTTGTCAGATTACTATCCTATGAATAAGTCTGAAACAGTGAACTTCTATTTTGCTGAAAATTTTATTTCCGTTCAATTTGAGCCTTAAGAAGATACAACTTTTATTAGTTTGACTGCCATGTTTTTTCTTTTTAAAATCTCTCCATACATTCCTCACTACAAAAATCCTTTTTTTTTTTTTTAATAAAGTCCTTTAGTTTCTGGTTTTGTCACTAAACTCTTGACTACTTGGTCTCTTTCCACCTGACCAGGTTGCATAACCTTCTCTCTCCTGCACTGAAATGTCTAATGCATCTTTATTTTCCAGGTCAACAGTCTTTCTTTTGCCACTTTAGTCTAAACTCTCTTCCAAAGCCAATTGTTCAACTGTTTGCTGAGCTTCATTGCCAGACTTTTTGCTGGATTTTTTTAAACCCATCACATTCTTTGAATATGTTCTTCTTTCACTTTCCTGGGGAAAGACAAAAAAGCGAAGAAACAAAAGGAAGCAAGAAGTAGAGGACCTTTACAGTTTAAGCTTTAAAAGGTTCTCAGTGGGGCAGAGAAAAGAAGAGTGAGAGGCAAAAAAAGCCTCAAAGCATCAGCTACTTATTACTGCCCATGGAACTCCATGTTGTGGTGATGGGGCTTGAATCGGGACCACCTCTAAACCCACATTTCTTCACCTGGGAGGCCACCTGGCAGATGGCTGTGTATCCATGCATCACAAGGTGGAGGACAGAAGAAATAGGGCTCAGATTTGAATCTGAGAGGGAACTGAAATGATAAATTTACCCTGCAGTTACACCAACTTAAGTGTCATTGAAAAGATGCACAAATTTGGAGTATGCCCCAACACTAAATTAATGCTCCTGCTGTTTCCTATATAGCATGTGTGCAGATGCAGAAACAAAATTTACTTCATTTGAAATCTTCTACATTTCAGTATTCCTGTCCCTCTCCCTCTCTCCCATACATGTTTACTTTTTTTTTTTCACTTGCTCCATGTTTTTCCTCAAGGTATTTTCTAGGTTACCAGCTAGGTCTGTCACAGGTTGTGTACTGAGATAAACATCACGCAGTACATTTTCCATTACTTTGTTCCTCCTCAAAAAACAGCACCAGAAATTACTTTGCTCAGAGATGGATTAGGCCTTTTAGTTATCAGCAAAGTCTTCAACAGTTCCCATCTAGGAATATATTCCTTAATCCAGTTTTCTGTCACAGAGGTCACTCATTTCCAAAGATATAGCAGCTCTCAGTCGGTAGGGCAGGGTGGAAATCTCTCCTGTGTATGCTCTGTGGCTATTACAACAGTTTAGGAGTTTCCTGAACTGCAGATACTTTCCTGTCTGAATCATCAGGCACTTTGGTTGTGAAGTTTCTCTTCTGTCTCAAGGCCTGTCTTTTCTCCTTACCATCTACCTGTGTCAATGACTGTTGGCTCTTCTGAATGTCCTAAATTGCTCAGTGTTGCATGTCTTCTTCCTTTAATTTTTTAAAAACAATTATTCTTATCTTCAACTTACTTTTTGCAGCATTACATATTATCCTGTGCTCAAACTGAGAACCATGTTGACTATTGCTGTTATTGTAATTCGGCAGACCAGCACACTAACAGCATTTTGCACACTTCAGCCATGTTTATAGACCCAAAGAGTTCACAACTGAATTAGGACAAGGCAAAAGAAAAAGCTTGTCTAATAAAATTTGATGAGAAACTGCTTTGAGAAAGGGACTACAGAAGAGATGTAGACGAAGACACATATTTTTGGAAAGAAGGACTAGACAGTATGAAAACATAATGAAATTGCCATAGAATGAGGAAAAGAAGGGAATAAAGAAAATCAGCTGAGAAAATGAAAATGCAGGTTTAGACAGAAAGTGTAATCAAATGAGAACATTGTGGTTTTTTACTGCAGGCCTGTCATTTTGGAAAAAGGAGGAAAAGTTAATTTGATTACCCAGGGTGCGGTCAGATATTGGTAGGGCTGTTGATAGATATGTGGATAATGTAAGCACAGAGACAAGGTAGATGGCTCATCACCAGCCACTCCCTTCTCCCTTCTGCTTTCTCCACGGTTACCACTCCCCCTCCAGATTTGCTAGTATAACTGCACACATAGCTGTCCCCAGCCTGATTCTGTCAAAAGAATTTGGTTTTTAAAACCTACTAAAACACTTCTCTATGAGGATTTTACAAATCAAATCATTTTGACAGAACTAGGTTAAGAAGCAGTTGTGCTTGTAGGTCAGAGAGAGCAGCTATCTTGTGGAAGGGAGACAGGGCATAGTTTAGTGCCTGTGTACTAAATAGGATAGTCTAATTTGTTAATTAGATAAGACTAGAATAATATATGATTAATATAAGAAATAAGTATAAACTTGGGCAATTTCATAGAAAAGAAAAAAATGCGTGAAGATCAAGACATCGAAGATGACTTAACAAGAAGAGAGCAGAGCACTAACAATGACATGAAATCTGTGAGATTAGAAAGAGAAGGGAGATGTAGAGCACACCTTTTGGGAATTTCTGCATAGCATGTCTCTTTTGAGAGAAAATCAATGTGGTTGAATGTGGCCACCCTGCAGCAAATACATGCAAATGGCCACCGTTAAGGTTAGAAAGGCAACCTTAGCAGTTACATGTTGAGTTTCCATTTCTGCCATGCTGATGCTTGCTTAGCTGGTTTCAAAGGATTGTTTTAGAAAGTATTTATGAAAGAAAAATGGGTGAAGAATTACGTCCTGTTTCATGTACTTTCTGGATAACAGCCCTGCACTACATATCATGCAATGTGTGCAACCATCCAGGCATGACCCTGTCTTGTTTATCCACGTCCCACAGTGTTCAGATTTGCAGTGTTCATCTATTCCATTAAGAAAGCAAAACATCTTAGAAAATGCTGATTCTGAAGATTTCTCAGGTGTCCTTTGGGAAGCTGCATATCTTCCTTACAACAACATGTTAAACTCTCACATGTATTCCCACTGAGGATGAAGAAGGAAATTACAACTGCATCCTAGCTTACATTATGCTAGGAAAGCACTTCTGAGACCTCCATCCTCCTTAATGTGCTGTATTCTTCCTCGGGCATCAAGACATATGAGTCTCAGTTTGTATATCCACTGGTGTCATTGCTAATGGAAAAGCAGAAGAAGCCAATTTTATCATCTAATATACTCCACGGCCCATGTACAAAGTCCTTTATATGTTGTATAACTTAGTTAAATCACATCCAACTCTTTTGGGGCTAACAAAACCACAAATCTTACCTGGAATTTTACTCCTTGCCAAGCTTAAGTCTCTCTTTTCTTCCCTGAGGTGCTGTAGCTGCTTAATAAAAAGGTCATAAACAATATTTCCTAGCAACAACGAATATTTTCTTTGAAACAGCTAAATGTTTTTAAGTGAACAATTACAAAGATGAACAGTTCCCCTGGATCTGACACTTCAGGAAGACAACTAAGAAACAGAAATACTAGGATATTGCTTTATTTTGAGTTAGGTGTTTATTTAAATATCTTGCTGAATTGGAATATAAGAAAATCATAAGCTACAGAAAACCTCCCCACTTTTAATATCTACTTAGGAGAGCAATTATGTAATCACTTTAAGCCAACCTAAATGGCATGAGACAATCAATCCTACTCTCTGTCTCATCTCCAGCCATGTCCTCCTGTAGGACTTAAGGGTTGACCTAGTTCAGGGAACTAATCTGAATGAAAAGAATTGCCCACTATGTGTCTCACAGCCTCCTTCCATTTACCAGGCTGTTTTTCAACCTGATTATTTTCTTGGTTCAGTTTAGCATTCAGCGTGGGTGTGAAAGGGTGGCAGAAATTTGTGGTTTAGACTAGGGAAGAAAGAAAGCTCACCTATGTAAAGGGCAGCTTTCCCTTATGTTGGAGTGAAGTGGTTCTGAAGCTCCAGCTACAGACATCTAAACCTGCATGTCCACGCCTGATTAGTGACATTTTTTGTTTTGTTTTAAATCAAGAGCATGAATACAGTTATCAACTCCTCAAAAGAAAATAAAATGTTCAAGATTTTGGTATAAACACACAACTCAGTTTTAAGCAGAGGAGAAATATGTATAATTTATTGCAACAAATAGGAGTCTACTGGGAATTTGTTACGCAGTTTCTGAAGATGCTTCGTACATATCCAATAGACTATAATAGCTTCTTCTGAGAAACTAATTAGCTGCATCTCAAGAGATGGCATTGTCCACATGTGTACTAGTTTGAAAGCAAACCAGTGAGAGACTTGAAATCAAAACTACAACTTAACAGGAAAATTAAAAATAAATGGAACAGTACAAAAACACTGACAGAGTCAGGATACAACTTGACACCTTGTTGGGCAGGGTGGTGGTAGCAGCCCGATTAAATGGTGGCTGCAAGCCTCCTGAAGTCATAGATGTGCTTCTGTTGAAGAGGTGATCCTGTAGAAGGGTCTGGTCTTCCTCTGAAGGTCCAGTGGTGGTTACGTAGCTCTTGTCCTCAGGAATCCAGTAGGTAAGGGCTGGCTGTGGTGTTCTAAAACTCAGATTATATGCAGGTAGGAATGCTTGGTTCCTCCCCCAGGGTGGAGCATCTCACAATGGGATGATGTAATTTTATGAGTCATGCAGTGAGGCTGGATGGCCCATTAACAGAAAAATATCTCTCTGGAGGGAGTTATCAGGGATGTGTCGTGGAAGAGATAAAGAACATTTCCCCACCTGGTTTTAACAGATGGTGATAGAACACATACTTTTGATTACATCTTACATTGCAACCTAAGACAACATGGAAAGTTGTCTCTGTAAGGCACTGTTTATGTCATATCTGGGTAAATGACTAACCCTTTCCACTTCACAGTATTAGAGATGGAAGAAAAAGCCAGTTACACAGATAATATACATTTGCTTTTCCAATTGCAGAAGCTTACAAGATAGCTGGGAGTCAGCCATACAAATGTAGCATTGAAACAGGAGTTTGTTGCATTTAAACTCAGATTTCTTTGATAAGATTTCAACTTAATTTAAGACATTTACCTTTTCCTCTCTGGATTGGTAGGTGCCAGAGGCATGAAAAATGTATTTTCAGACAACAACTATATAACTGAGGTGATTGGCTTAATTTTTTAGACTTCAAAGTATAAGTAAATATTAAAATGAATATCAATATGAAGACAACTGTAGCAGCTGACAAGCTTAGCTCAGGTGCAATAGTTGGCATCTAAGCATTCATATTATACATATGGCTAAAGAATGTTTTTATTGGTGTTTGAGCATGCCCATGGGCAAGAGAAGAAATATGGATTATATAGGTAAGGAATCTCTAGTGACCAAAGAGAAGGTGAGCAAGTGCTATGTGAAGACATCAGCCCTGACTACAGCAACTGCACTTTTCTAAATTTCACTGTCTTTTGTCTCCCAGCTGTGCCAAGCTTGCAGCTAATACAATTATGTGGACAAGAAATCATCAGGTATCAGACTAAGCCTGTAATTTTCATTGTCCACTGTTGCTGCAAGAAGCCAGTAGAAATGAAACACATTAAGTCATTGAACATTTTAGCTCTCTGATCTGCAGTTACTCTAGCCAGGAACTAAGCCATGATTTAAAATCTGCCTCAGTGTCAGAAAAGATCGATTCCTTTAGGTATTTTCTAAGAGTCCATATATGCTCACAAGGGCGTTTGTCCAGCAAAGCACTTGAAATGAAGTACAGACATTAAGTCTAAAAGTCTGCTGAATCAAGGCTGAAAGTGGTGCTATGCATATTATTTGAGTTTAGTATTTTGTAAATTCTACTGAGAATTCGACTGTATAATCTCTTAATTTCAAACCTAGCAACTGTTTAACTAACTGACCTTCCTAATTTTTCAAAAGGCAATTTGAAATACAGCGTCAATGATACCTTTGGTCTTAGAAGCTGATAATATGGAACCTCCTCTGTTCCAAGGAGCATATCTGCTTGCTTGCATTGCCAGAATCTTTAAGGAGTTAACTAAATCTGAGAAAAATCATACCTTTCTTGTGATGGAGATCTGCCAAACTGTGATGTTCTCTTGCAGCTGGGCTTGGCTTCCTGGCAGGTGGTGATCACAAGAGAAGCTGGAGTTTTCCCTGGACTGTTTGGGTTGTTTGAATTTGTTCCAAACGGACATCAGACACCACCACTCAGGGTGAATCCCAGCTCTCTATTATATCTCACAGCATCATGAATAATGTCAATGGAGAAAACACACACATGAAACAGAGAGCAAACAAAGAGGATCAAGAGTTCAAAACAAATGGCTTTTCTTTTAATGTGGGGAGGTGAAGTCATCTACTATTTAATATTCATGGTGCATTTTAATAAAACAATGGCAGATTAGGACTCCAACTGCTAAAGAACAAGATTTTATCCTAATTAAGTCAATGTGTATTTTTTAGCAGTTTAAAAATATTACTTTTTTATTATCACCTTCAGGCTTCTCTTTGTCCTTTGTCTCCCTTTTATTCTATCCCATGTTCTAATCCCCATGTAAAATCTGATAGATTATGTCAGCAGATAACAGCGGGCTGCTGACAGGTTGCTATCTGCATTCATCTTGTGTTGCTGTGCTTCTTCCGTTGTTGGAATAGATATTAAGGGCCAAAGAATGCCAAGGAATGCACATTCACGAAACTGGACAGTGTTAAGGATTCATGTTCAGCTAAAACTTGATATTGGCAGACCAGAACATAAATCAGGGATAAAAGGAGGGAAAGGGAAAAGGAAAAGGAAAGAATGGGAAAGGGAAAGGGAAAGGGAAAGGGAAAGGGAAAGGGAAAGGGAAAGGGAAAGGGAAAGGGAAAGGGGAA
>VZRQ01006819.1:1404797-1414935 GCA_013397975.1 Machaerirhynchus nigripectus
GGGTGTGGCTTTCTCTTCTCTGCAGCTGGGGTTCCATGTGGGCCCCTCCGGGCCGATGTAGGGTCTCCCGATGATGTTCTGGCGTTGCTGAACAGTCCAGAAGAAGAAGCAGAAGAAAACCAAAATCCCAGGGCTCCGTGATTTAGCTAATGAACAAAACAAGAGAATGCCACTCTCTTCCCTGCTGCAGAGAGCTGAGAAGTGAGTGAACCTGTTATCTGTGTTTTGAACACAGCGCCAAATGACTTCCACCGCCTCTCCCCCCTCTGTCGGAGCTAGTTTTAAGGGCACAGAACTCATGTCTGTCACAGGGCAGACGATAGGAAATACAGTATCATAAAGTCACCCCAGGACACACCTGCTTAGGAAAACCTTCACACAGCTCAAAGTATCAAAAAATACCATGCCCAGTTCCCTTGTATGTTTTTGTATTTCCTGTCATGCCATCTGAGAGCCCACCATTTTTGGAGCTGTAATGAATCTTATATCTATTCCTTTCAGCTTATGCTTTCATGGCGTTAAGGCTTGCCAATAAATTGATGATTTTAAAAAGTGAGAAAAAAAGGTATCATCATCAAATATAATAGTTCCTCTCTTTTTTGGTTTTTCAGTCTTTAAATAATATATAAATTACTTATAAATTAGTTTAACAATCATCTCATTCTATAGCTAATAAACAAGAGTAAAACACATATTCCTTTAAAATTAAATACAATTCTACAGATTTTATACTACATAAAGAAGGCATTTTGCAATTTTTTACTGTTATCGTTGTCTCCAGATGCAATGTACCTTGTAGCATTCTCTTAATGAACTCTTCAATTAATTCCTTTGCAAACAGAGCATTCCTTAGCTCTCTTAAACTCATCTATATCCGTGCTGGCGTTTAGGTTCAAGAGAGTGCTAAACAGATCAGGCTGCCGAGTGTTAAGTTCCCCAGACTTTGAATAGACATAAGAATCATTTCAGCAATAGACGCTCTGGAAAAGAGGGTCTGAGTATGGCCTCAAGTGTATTAGAGATCAGTACCAATGCCAGAGCAGAAGATGGTCCCTGCTTCAACGTATTTTTCAGTAGGCTATTGCATAAGAGCTAAAAAATAGAAGTAGATACACTGGATAGGAGTTAGAGCAGGGAAAGCAATGAGACTATACTCATCCATATCACAGACACTGCTCCAGTCAATCAGACTTCCAACACAAAAATACTGAAACAATATTTAAATTGCAAGACAAAATTTCAGTTTAATAGAAGTATTAGATTTGTTATGAAGTCAAAATAATAAACAGGATTAAGTTTAACTACAACAGTTGTTGATATCATCATCATCATCTCAAGTCAAAAGGACTTCCCCTTAGCTTAGCTGTGCCATAGTGATGGGTAGTCACCTTCTGTTTGGTCTGTTGAAGCTTTAGAAGAGCGGCCGAACTGCAACCTGATTTCTGCTTGCACTGCAGAAGGGAAGAACACCCAATAGAGCATCCTGAATGAAGGCTTGTTCTGTAAAGTGCAACATTTTCATTATAATTTCAAAAAAATCATCATCATCATCATCATCATCAACATTTTGAAAAACCTCATAATTAATTGATTCTTGTATTATAAAATACATTTTTGAAGGTCTAGTATTCAATCATGATATTTTGATAATTCTTTTTATCATAATTTACGGAGAAAAATTTGCAGATTTTTTGCAGATGGGAGCTGCACTTCTTGACTGCCAAACAAACTCTCCTTCTAACACCGTACAAAATGTGGCATTTTTTTTTCTTTCTAGTGAGTTTTTAATTTCTGGAATTACAAAAATACAGTTATTAAGTGATATGATTTTCTGTTTTGTTTCGGTAGAAAAAAAATCTAGCTTTCAATTTGAGGAATAAAATAGCTAAACTGATTATGTTACAATAGCTTTATAGAATAAACAAAAGTATGTTGCCTTTCAATCAAGCTACTAATTTTTGGGTTATTATTTAGTAAATGCAATTTGATTTTAAGGTCTGTTATCCTTTTAACACACACAAAAAATGATAGCACATTTGTATTTTTCCTTCACCACTGACACATCATTCCATATGGTGGCTCTCATTTGTGGTTTTCAGAACATATAACCACCTCATATTCTTTCAACTGAATACAATCAACCTATATGTAGAAAAATGCTTTCACTCTTCTAGAAGTTGCAACTGGCAACTTTCATTGTTTTGGATCAATAAGAGTACAGAATTGGAAATTAATGCTTTTGAAATAGGGGAGGTCAGGTTTATTATTTCTTTATATATGAGGAAAAGTTGTTTTAAAACTGTATTTTAATTGCACTGTCACTTCTTATTTGAAGTGACACAACCTTCTAATGTATATGCATAAAATGCTGCAAAACAAAACCTGCCATTTCCTGAGTAATGTGGCTTTTAGAATGCCTTTAAAGAATGTGTTTTATACACTTAAAAATCCATCCAAATAGAGAAGTCAATTCTGTTTATAGCTTTGAGAAACTTTACAAGGCTAGGCTTCAGATAGACCTCAAGGAGATGATGCTGGAATGGGGCAAAATTTTCTCTTATATTTATTTATTCAATTTCTTCTGGTCTTAGCTGAATAGACAGGAGAAGAAAATAATCTAGACAAAAGATTTTCCTAAATTTCCTGAGAGCCAGATAGTTGGATGAAATTTTTGTGCCAGAAAATGCTGATAGAGTTTCAAATATGACTTTTGTTGTGTGTATGCTCACTGAAATTGAAACTTCTGTCTGTTGCCCATTTCTGCTATTTGTAGAATTAAACTTTACAAGAACAGTGATGTCACTAAACAGTGGATGGGGATCATGTGGTTTGTGTCTCTAGTTAAATCCTGGCTCCATGGTAGATCAACTGACACCTCTGGTATTGGTAAGTGCACCCAGCCCATTGATGCTGGGACTTGGGCACCTCACCTGTGGATAGGTGGAATCAGAAATCCCTGGATCTTGGTCTTGAAGGAGCCTATATGGAGGTCTTTCTGAAAAGCACCAGAGTAACAACAGTAGAGAAGGGACATAAGGATCTCCAGGTCTCTAACCTGAGTCTCTAACCTGCTGGGAGCTGTGGCTACCAGAAGATGTCTTGGGAATGGGAAAACTGAAATCATCATACCATTATCTCAGTGCAATGCAGATCTGTCTAAAAATATATGATACTGAGGCAGTCCAGGAAACTGGGAAAACTGCCATGCTCCATATAACTTTCATTAAACAATATATTTCTGACAAAGCATACTGGGCAAACTAACATTTTCCTATGAAATGAATTTAATCAGAGAGTAGTTAATTAGCTCCAGTTCTTAAATAGAAAAAGACCTTTTATGAAATGGAGAAGCACTAGAGTCCAGTCAACAAAACATATGTATTGTTGTCATAGGTTACAACGTAAAATGTAACCAAAAGTATGTATTCTATCACCATCTGTTAAAACAAGGTGGGGCAGCATCCTTTATCTCTTGCGTGACACATCCCTGGTAACTCCCTCTGGGAGGTATCTTCTGTTAATGAGCCAGCTGTTAAAACCAGGTGGGGCAGTGTTCTTTGTCTGATAACTCCCTCCAGAGAGATATTTTTCTGTTAATGGGCCATCCAGCCTCACTGCATGACTCATAAAATTACATCATCCCATTGTGAGATGCTCCACCCTGGGGGAGGAACCAAGCATTCCTACCTGCATATAATCTGAGTTTTAGAACACCACAGCCAGCCCTTACCTACTGGATTCCTGAGGACAAGAGCTACGTAACCACCACTGGATCTTCAGAGGAAGACCAGATCCTTCTACAGGATCATCTCTTCAACAGAACCACATCTGTGACTTCAGGAGGCTTGCAGCCACCATTTAATCGGGCTGTTACCACCACCCTGCCCGACCCAGGGTTGTATCCTGACTCTGTCGGTGTTTCTGTACTACTGCATTTATTTTAATTTTCCTATTAAGTTGTAGTTTTGATTTAGAGTCTCTTCACTGGTTTGCTTTCAAGCTAGTACAATTGTATTACTGAAAACTACAGTTCTCAACACTTAGGGTAACAACTTTGAAATTCTGCAGATGTTTGAATATATAATTCTTATCTAAATAGTTGGAATTTTCAAGTCTCAGCAGTCCTGCTGTGGGTACATACCTTTGTAAATGGTAGAAAGAACTTGCATCTTAAATCTCCTTTAAGAAAGCTAGAACACCAAGACACTCAGGTTTTTCTGTCAAGAAT
Source organism: Machaerirhynchus nigripectus (assembly GCA_013397975.1). Lineage (NCBI taxonomy): Eukaryota > Metazoa > Chordata > Aves > Passeriformes > Dicruridae > Machaerirhynchus > Machaerirhynchus nigripectus. The sequence goes on from VZRQ01006819.1 coordinate 1,409,026, forward strand.
GAGGAAGAGGTACGTGTCTTCCGCAGCTTGTTCCTCCTGAACGATTAGGAACTAAATCAGGCCACAGAAAGATATCTGGCTTTACTTAACAACCTTAACCCCAAATACTTTCATGGAACTGGCTATGGCAAACAGAGGAGGAGGTTACTGACAAAGTAGGAACTTAGGTTGTTTGAGGCTTGGCTTCAATTCCTTCCTCTCCTATTAGAATATAACCACTGATTTCCCAATATGACTTCACAGATATAGTATCAGTTTTTTCTGCATCTCCTGGCAAAACACAGAGTGAGAAAAGGAGCACAGCTCTCCATCTAGGTGGTATAAGTGGTCATGGCCATGATGGTACATTTGGATTAAAATCTGCCTAGAATAAAACACTGGCAGTAATTAACAGTATCCACCTGAGCAACAGGAAATTTAGGAATAAGGAGTGGAGCCTGTCTTCTCACTTTGTAGCAATGATATAACCACTGATACTTGAAAGTTAAGGGAAGTAGAAATACCACCAGTCTTTTGGAGAGGCTGTTCTTCAGTGTTTGTCATCTGGCAACATCGATGAAATCATGTTCTGCAAGTGACATGACCATGAATCCAAGCAAATCATTTATTAACTTGGCAGGTGTCAGAGGGTTTGGCTCTCCACTAAGTAGTGTGAGGGATTAGGAAGTCCAAGGTGTATTCCAAAGTACCCTATGAAGACCTGGAGGAGTTTACCAGTGAACACGTTTGTCCGCCTAGTCTTTAGGTTGACAAATGGAAGATCCTCAAAGGATGAGCCAGGAGATTATGGACCCATCATTCTTACTTCAGTCCCTGGGAAAGTTATTAAATAAATCTTCCTGGGAGATATCACAAGTCAGATGAAGCCTAAGACTGGGAAAAACAACATGGATTCACCAAAGGCAAATCATGCTTGACAAACCTGGTTACCTTCTGTGACAAAGTTACTTGCTCAGTGAGTGTGGGGTGATCAGTGGACATTGTCTACCTGCATTTCTCCAAGGCTTTCAGTAGGGTTTCTCACAGCCTCCTCCTGGAGAAACTGGTGTGCTATGGTCAAACTCTGTCTTTCTATGGGGCTGTGAGTTTGCTTTCTGAAAGCATTATTTCCCTACTGTACAACATACATACCTCTCTTTTTCATGAACTAAAAACTTGTCTTCTGTCCTTAGAGGATAAAAAGTGAGGCTTTTTAGCAATCCCAAGTAAGTTCTAGCACTACTTCCTTGAAAACAAACTTGTGGATGGGAACAAGAAAGCACTATTGAAGACAGGTTTATTTTCTGCATATGCCCCCGGAGTCTATTGCCCAAGAACAAGGGTAATATGTTCCTAAAAGCTTGTAGAACACTCATATTTAATGTAATATTAATAGGATAGTTACTGCCTTCTGAAAAATGAAAAATTAAAATATGCATGTGGGGTGGTGAATGCAAAAGCAATGTGAAAACTATGCAGTTCGCAATTGTTAAATTTTCATGACAAAGATTCTAATTAGAGATTTAGCATAAAGTAAAATTCTTACAATAAAGGAGGGAGTAGTATTCATCAGTAAAGAGTGATGATCCTAATCCACAATGTAGTAATGTATCTATGTACATACACAGATACGTAGTCAGAAAAAAATAATTGTTTGGAAATTTGGTTATGTTCATATATTCACGTGTTTTTTTCAAAAAGCTGCTGAGAGATTATTGAAATTATTACTACGTGAAAAATAGTCAACCATTTCCAGTGAATCTAAAAATTGAAAATGTTGGGAATATTTAAAATATGCCTACACAATAGAATTCCCAACATTTCTGACTAAGATGAGAAGGATGTACAATTTGGAAAAGCATACTGAACTTAATAACCATATGGAGTGTGCATTTTGTGTTTAAGTGACAGCATTTTTAAACTGGAAAACAACATGACAGTTTGATGGTAAGAAATTTAACAGTTTTGAGCTGAAAAGATATACCTCTTGTTTGTCTTTCCGTTCAAGAGACCGGGTGCTGTGAGGCCACAGAGTGTACTCAAGCTCTCTATAAAAGAAAAGCTTGGTTAGGAGGGATCCAGAGTCATCTGTCCTTGATGTTTCATTAATATCTTGGAAGAAGAATGGAAAGATTTCTCATGAAATCTGCCCCTGAACCTGATCTGAAGCAGACGTGAGAATGCTGCAGAACTGGAAATCGTAATATCCTAAGAACCAAAACATTTATATGGGAAAAAAAACCCAAAAACAACGGAATTCAATCCAAAGAAAAGAAGGTCCAAATTCTAATTTTAGGAAAAAGTCAATGGCAATATCAGAAATGAGAATGATAAAGCAAGTAAACAGTGTTGAGGAAAAGGATCTAAGGATCCTTGAAATTCTAGTCTCTCCTGGACAGACTGGCCATGGGTTAACAGAACCAAGGTTCTGTCAAGACAGCAAAGAAATAGGATAGGAGTCAAAGCACATTAAACAGCTCAGTACACACTGCAAGCCTGCTTTGCCCAGCACAGTTAGACCTAGGCTGGAGCTCTGTGTCCAGATGCATGTTAACTGAGTCAAACACAAAGCATCCATGATGTCCTGAGATCTAACAAGCACTAGCTCTAAGAAGGAACAGGAGTAACTGGGGCTGTCTAGTCTTGACAAAATAACGTTAAGTAGAAAAATGATGTTAGTTTACATGTATTTAAAATGTCAGCTGCGAGGAATTTTTTCACAGTGCCCAATATTAAATTATGTTAGATATAATAGCAACATAACTGAATCAAGTTGAAAAAATTTCTAAATGGCAAGATCAGTGAAAACTCATCTTGCTGAGGAGGGGAATATAGAGAATATTCCTCACTGCCTATTTTTAAGGATATCCATCAGGAGTGTTTTAGGCATAGCTAGTACTGTCCAGAAGTAAAAGGGTGGAATCTCTTGGGGTCATTTCCAGTTCCAATTTTGCAAATATCTGAAACTGTTAGGAATAATGATTATCACACAGACTCAGCTTAGAATGCAAGCTAAAAATAATCCATCCTCTTTTCTTTGAAGCCTGTGGTGTTTGAGACTTGCATTTTTATATTTCCATATTTAGTCTGAAATTCTCTAGTGATTACAGTTCTCCTGGAAATGGAGGGCTATAGGCAAAAAATATTGTATGACCTTGTGATAAATTTCTGTGTACTGGTCAACCCACGCTAGGTGGAAAAGCAGTGCATAAACTGTGACTTTAGAAGCAGTCTTCATTTCACATTCAGCCAATTAATTCACTTTCAGCAATAAGCTTTCCAAGGAAAGCTCTAGTTAGAAGGAATGTCTGAAAAAGTAAGGAAAAAAAATTCAATCTAATTTCTATCCCTAAAGTCTTTTCACGGAAAAAAAGTAACTGTTTAGACATGCATACCATGTCTATTTCATCTTGACCACTTTAACTCCATGTTGGAGACGTTTTCTGTCACTTTACTGTCTCTAATGCAGATGGTTAAGGTGATGGGTCCATACGCAGAGTTAACTGCGAAAAAATTTCACAGAACAACTACACCCTGTAGAAGAACCTCTGCAGTCTCTACAAAGAAAGAGGTGCTTTCCTTACAACTACAACTAAAAAGATTTGGAAGGGTAAAAAAAGCATAATCTACTCAAATATTTCAGCTCTCTGGTATTTGCAGTTCTTAACAGACTCTGCAAGAAATAAAAAGGGATTAATGCTGTGCGTTTGTAGAGTGACCCTGTCTTTAACATGAAATGAGTAGATCAACCTGCAGGGAGTGGTGATTATCCATGGATGAATTAACTCCCTGAGCAGGTCTGAATCAAAATACTGTCACAGCTTAGACATAAACAAAATGTTTCAGCTAGATGTGGTGTGTATGTACCAATAGTACATCGGTATTTTTTTAGTTTTAGGCAAGAAAATACATCTGTGCTTCTGAACATAATCGTGTTAATTTCTGATGTTTTTTAAAAAAACTAATTTAGATAACAGTCCTGTTTTTACAGTGCTGGCTTCATGGGCAAAGAACTTAATGAGTTTGATAAGGAAAATTATATTGAGGTCTATGAGTTCATCTATCCATCTACCAAATACCTGTCTTCATTAGTTGATTCATTTTATTCAACTGATTTTCCAAATTCTTGCCTACTAAAAGGGCCCTCAACATTTCACTGCCACTTAGAAATTTTATCCTGGTATCAACCATTCTAATATGGGGAAATTTTATTCCTAATTTATAAAGGATGAATGCTGACAGAAGCGGTGAATTTAGTAGAGTAGGTCATTCATCCAAGATGAGAAAGAGAGTCTATAGCAGAACACAGTACAGTAATATGCATGTTCCCAAGTTATTCTAGTTAGAACCCAAAATTTCTACAGATAAACATGAGCAAAACCATTCCTAACAATGTGAAAGGGTGATATGTTAACAAAGGCAATTGAATTCTGACCAATGCAGCAATTAATGCAAATTGAAATGAAAAATTTCCTATATGTTGTGAGCATTTTCCTAATGCAAGAAATGGAACTCGATGAAGTTCTAAGGAGAAGGAGAATAAAATTGGTCAAAAGTATTATTTAACATGCTTAATATCTAATCAGACCTACTCACAGTTACAAGGAATAAAAACCAAGAAATGAGCAGGATTATAAAACTAATTATATGATAATGAAAGGCAGTTACAGTTGCTCAACTCAATATATATGTGTCTGCCTATGCAAATAAACTCCCTGTTGACAGAATTTTGGGCAATCCGATATCCCATATCTATACCCCAAGAGATAGACTGTTTGCAGTTTTCCTGTATCTATGCCCCAAGGGATAGTCTGTTTGCAGTTGTCTAAAACTTGGACTAGCTTTTGAAACATGCTGACTAGTGGATGACACAGCCTGAAACAGAATGCGATGGACCTCTGATGTGAACTGAGACAGATCTTACTTCCACTTGGTGGCAGTGGTCCCACCTTATAATCCACATCTAAGTTCTGTTGTTAATAAAATCACCTTCTTTTAGATCCTTCACTAGCCCCATATCAAAGTGGCTTTTTAACAAATAAGACATCACTTTACAGACATCAATTTTTCTAAATTATTACAGCAATACAGTAGGATACCATCTCCTGATATATTTGGTACCTAATATAATGACATTCTTCTTTTGTTTTCTGTTATTGAACATGCATGGTAAATAAGGATGAACAAGGATTACTATGAGAGTATTTGAACTGAAAACAGTATTTTAGTTTAAGGCTTAACACATTCAAACTTCTACGTGGCTTGGCTTTCTTGCTTGATTCCAAAAAATTTATTTCAAATTGACATTTCAGATTGATGGCTGTTGAAAACATGAAACATATGGGCTAGGCAGTATTTATATATTTTTTTTTCCCTAATTTCAGGCTTTTTATATTTATTTGTCATATTTGTTAATACTCTTAATTGTCTTGTATCTTAAAGACTGAGAAAGTCCTGGGAATTGAACAGTACCATTTTTATTGAACATAAAAAGTGCATTATGTGGTGTGTAATTGTCAGTGTCAGCTTGACAGTGTGCTCTCCTACATGGCAGTGGGCTGCCCAGCTGGACCTCCCCTTGAGTAGGGAAGGGGGTCCCTATACTTCTCAAGATTACTGCTAAAGTTTGAGAGACTCCTTACCATGTCAGGTACTTTGTGAATTGTGACCAAGCATGCTGAAACTTTGAAATCTTAGCCAAGCGATATAAAGGATTATTGTTTGTCTACAAATAATTGTTTAGACATAAACAATAATTTATAAACCTAAACAATAGTTGACCTAGTCTGGAATGAAATCTGAAGCCAGACACACCATAACTCACCTCTGAGAAGTAGTTTAGAAAGAAATAGGGTCCTTTCTGAACCTCATAACCCAATGGAAGGTCCTCCCTGAGAGTTTCATCTGTTCCTGTCCTCTATGCAGTAAATA
>VZRQ01006820.1:0-22542 GCA_013397975.1 Machaerirhynchus nigripectus
CATTCTTAAATTGTTGATTCTGAGAATTACGGCCTGAGAGTTAGGTTGCATTGTGGCAGTAAAACGCAGTGTTTTGGAGCATCACAGCAGCATTTCATTGTGTAAAATGCCAGCATGGATGCATTATTGTTACCTGGTGATTAAACGTGCAGTATGAACCACAGAGAGGAAAACGTCAGGCTGTATCTTCCCGGTGATGTGAAAGACGATTTAATTGTGCCTCTGGCCTAGTTTTTATGGAAAATTCCTCAAATCCCCCAGGCTTTCCTGGTGATGTTGCCTTTCCCTGGGCTTAGAATTAAAAGCCAAACACGGTTAGAGGGGAAAAAAGGGTTTTACCTTGGCATTTATTTAAAGATCTTCTGGTGCACCCTCTGAACAATGCACAGTGCCCGAACAATGCACACCACACACATGATGATTCACATATACAATTATAGACCCTGCAAATTAGCATATCTATCAAAGAATCCCCAGTGAGAAGCTCAAGAGAAGCCTCTGTCCTGAGGAACCTTCCCCCTGGATGGGCCTATCTTGGTTTACAGAATGTGTTCTGGAGAGGACCTTGTTTGTGGCTTTCTGACCCAACTGCGAGGCCTCCCAGATGTTTAGTCGTGGCTTAAAGGAACTTTGGGTCTAAGCTAGTTATCAGACTTGGGGAATTACAAGTATGTGGGCTAAAAGCACTAAGGATACATGAAAGCTGTATGAAAGGATATATGAAAAGGCTGTATAAGAGGGGTATATGAAAAAGCAAAAAATCGTCATGGCATCAGTGAAATACTGCCCGTTGTATCAGGTTGTATACCTACATACAGCCCTTAGTTGTCCATGAGGTGGGGAGAAGTTGAAGTACACAAATATCAGGAGTTAGGCAAAACTTAGAGCTCAAACTCCTTAGTACGTGGTAGTGTTTAATCTTTGCCAGTCTTGATAGGATTTTTATCTAGCTCAACATTTACAACTCATTTTTGTGTCTGTCAGACCGTATCATGTGGAGTTAACAGAAGGACTAAATTTTGTACAATACAACCAAAAGGAAAAATATACTGCTATATATACTATAAAATGCTAACTTTGCACCCAAACTCACCCAAATTGTTTCATTATAGCATGGGTATACTATGGAGATGATAAATCTGCTCTGAATGCTCAGTAGTAATTTAGAGGCATTCTAAGACATTTGGTCTGATCTTGGTTGCCCTACTTCTTATTAAGAATAACATATTTGAAGACAGCTACACTGAACAGGCATAAAACTGCCACAAAGTTTAGAAACTCAGGTCTTCATTATCCTTAAAGGCCCCAGGAATTTGTTCCCTTCTGAGCAGGAGCCACCCTTCTGTGTAGCACAGAAATTATTCTTAGCATATGAAGTACTGCAATCATCCGTAATTTTTACTTCCCTCAGACAGTCCAGATGAGAATCAGAGGAAAATGGGCACAGATTTGAGCAGCTGATGAGCAGCTCAAATTTGAGCATTTGATTTGAGCGGCTGATGTCACATGTGGACATGAAGACAGTCGTTCAATTAAGTACTTGCTGTGTTACAGTTATGGATATTATAGGGCAGCACAATTTGTGTAATATTTTTTGACATTTACACTCAGCAACTCAGATCTTGATAATTAAACATCTGGAAAATTATTGATCTAGATGCAATTCTAAATGCACAAGTTTAGTTTTTCAGGGTGCTGTAGATGTTTTTTCTTGTCCCTTGGAGAAGTACTATAGAAAAATAGATTGTTGATGGCCCTAATGTTTGCAGAAGAGACACCATTTTCAAAAATGGTGGGAAAACACTGTATTCAAACTCTCATGACAGGATATATGAAAAAAAATTTTGATTTGAAACTTACTCGAGTTTCAAACTTATGTTGGCATACATGACAGTGAGGCTCAAATGACTGAAGATACACAGATTGACATTACATCTAGTTCTTCATAACACAAACATTTTCATTATCATAAAAAGGGAGAAAAAAGTTTCTTTTGAGGTTCCAGTGGGCTCTTTACTTTTCTTAAACTTTAGTGAGTTCAGCCCTGCCAAAATCCACTTCTTTTCCTTACAGTCCAAATTCATCTCTTACTATGAAGACTGGGATGCTGAGGTCTTGAGCCTTACTCATTCTACAGTAAAATGGACTCATTTGTGAAACATTTTTAATGGAGAATCCCAAGAAATAAAGTAATTTGAAGTTTTAAATAGCAAGAAGCAGAAGTAATGCCTGCGATTTGCCCCAGAATATTTTGAAAGACAGTGGAATTGATACGGTGAACCAGAGAAAGGTTTGTTTGAAATGAGTTGAGAAGGATCTAAGTAAAATAGGTAAGTGATTGAGAAGAAGAAGAAGAAGAAAAAAAGGCAGTTCTCCCAACACTCAGGCTGCTGGCTATATAATCTTTATTTATCATATATTTATGTTATAAATGCATAGCAAAACTCCCCTTTCTTATCTCCTTTAGTTCTCTGCTGTGAATTATAGAAGCAAAAAGATACCAGCAAACTAACTTGAGATGTTTACAGTCTGTTGGTGTTGGGACCATAAGTGAATAATAAAAGGAAATGTTTAGGAATAGAGTAAGTGCTTTTAAAAATTACTATTAGTAGTAGTAGTGACAATAGTGCTAGTAGCAGTAATAGCAGCAGCAGCACCATCAGCAGCAGAAGTAGAAATAATAGCAACAAAATACAAGGAAATGTGAGGCTTCCTTGGAGACAAAGGGAATGAGGTCTATCAATTGGTCTGGAAGCTAACTGATAATTAATTTACATCTCTGATTTATCTAACTACTCTCTGCTGGGTGGTAAAAGCTAAAAAGCAAATGACACAGAATATTTCTCCCTACACTCATTTAAGTTAGCAGACCACCTTACTGTCACCCTGGGCTAACAGGGGGAGTAATTCCACTATTCCCACTGGTATAATGTTAAGGAAAGTTAGTCTTATCCTGTTCCTTTTTTTCCCCCTAGTTTATCAGGTTATCTATTTACAGAGTAGACTGTATGACAATGTGGTGGTTTGAGCCAAATTTCAGGAAAACGTTCAAAAAGAATGTCTCCTCCTCAAAGGAAGACGGGTTACAGCCACCCCTCCCCCACCAGGTTCGGGAAAAAAAGATTTTTCCTCAGAGGAATGTGAAAAAGAGAATAAAAGCTATTTATTTAACAAACACACAGGAAAAAAAAATAATGCTATTATCGTTGTGAGAGAAAACCTGAAAGATTTTAGAGTCCTTCTGTGGGTGTGGTCTCTCTCCTTCTCCTCGGAGCTGGGTCGGCGTGGGGGCCCCCTCTAGGCTGGTGGAAGGTCCCTCGGTTCTGATGTTCTNAGGCACAGGAATCATGTCTGGGCATAGAGCAGTGATAGGGGATACACAGCATAAAGTCACCCCAAGACAGACAAGTAAACAATTAATATTCTTTTTACTGTCTGCAGCTAGCTAATGGACTCTGAACATGAAAAAGAGACAGATTAAATGTCTTGGATGTGTGAAAAATTTGCCAAGAGTCCTAGAAAACAAATGGAATTGTATTGCTGGGTGTTTAGCAAGAGCTGATTTATATACTAGAGTAGATCTTTCTGGAATTACATAGAAATGCAAAAGAAAAGGAAAAAAAAAAGAAAAAAAAAAAGAAAAAAACCCCCGCAATTGTTCTCTGCTACCATGCATGCTGATGAATCCCTGGTACATTTTAATTAATATCCTATTATGTTTGGTAGTTTACCAAGGACTGGGACTGCAGACAGTGATTCTTCAGACTAGAAGTCACTTACAGCATATATTGAAATGGAAAAAACTTGTATTTATACAAGCTGTGAATATTTGTTGGGAAGAAGCTTTTGGTGTTAGTGCAATTATGTGAGATGAATTGCCATCTATCAAAATATTTTATCATTATTATACTAAAATCTTAAACTTTATAGAGTGAGTGAAAAACACTTCTAGAATTAAAATGCTAGTTGGTCAAAAAGAATATTGAAAAAAATCCAGTAATTCTTCTCAGATTCCAAACTAGCAGAGAGGGAATGATAATCACCATCAGAGTAAACAAATTTATTTAAAACTATCAGTATTTTATGATCACATTTTCAAATAAATGCATTTGACTCCTTTTTGTTCTATTTCTTGAGCATCCTTTGAGCAAATTTCTAGCTATTCTCAGAGACACCCAGAAAGTAGGTTTTGTTGGAAAGAGTATTGACAAAAACCATAACCTACTTCTACTTTCCCCTGATAATTAGAATTAAATTTACAACAAGAAACCAATTCACAATAAGATGTTCATTCAATCTAACAGAAAGGGCTGGTCTTCATGTGAAACAGCACAACTTTTCAATAGCAAAATGGAAAAATAAACAGCTTGCAAGTTACGGATAATTCAAAGAAATTATTGGTTGAATAATTTCAATAGCATATATGTCTGTGAAAATTACGATCCAGTTTTTGATAGCTTGAAAGAAGAAAAAACTCAGTAGAGAATATGAAAAAGATTCATGAAAAATGTGTGTATTATGAACTATTTATTCATCCACTCTGCTAGAATGATCTATATAAAAACAGTTAAATACTGCCAACATCATAGTACTGTGTGTTGTAAAAACAATTGTGAGAGAATAAGAAATGCTTGGTTATCACAATAATGATGTAATAATTACAATTTTGTAGTTTGTTCGAAGAGGGTGCATGAGGCCCCAATACTCAGGAAATGAGTAGTCTGAATTGCTCAGGTAGTTGGCAATGCCCAAGTGCCAGAATTTTTCCTTTGCTTGTCTTTTCTAGGGCAAAAAACCAAATGAGTTATTACATGAGGGTCTTTGCTAGACTAACTTTATATACCTGCACATGTAATCACCAAGGCCTACCCCTAGACTACATCACCTGCTCTGGGTATGAGACCAGTCTGCAGCCCCCATGCCATGGAGGAAGTCAATCAGAAGTAGTGAAGAGGGGCTTAGGCAGCCAGGCAACAGTTGTAGTGTTCTAAAATCTAATGATTACTTGGCTCTTAGCAAAGCTGTTTCCCTCTGCCTGCTGACAATCTTTAAGAAAGTTTTCTCTCCCGGGTTAGAACGCCTGGAAAATAAAGTGAACCTTAGATTAATTTGTAGAACCTACTAATGCTTTATTTCAATACTAGCTTCATAGGCTTTGTGAAATTGGCAATAATTTTAGATACGAGAGTAAACTCTTGGCATTGCATGATTTCCTCTATGAAAGAGAAAGCCATGCTTTGAGACAAGACTTAGAGAAAGAAAAAAATGCCAAAAAATCGTTCTGAAACCAAATTTAGCAGATGGTACTGGTCCTTAGTGAGAAAGGGATGAGTCATATCCTGTCACCATTTATCCCACCAGAAAAAGAGCAAGCCTGAAATTTCCGTGAAGGAATCCCTTTTACTTACAGATGAGACAAGAACATCCATGTCCAATAGCTTTCATTTTTATAGACTTCAATTCAAAGAATGTGGATATTGTGAGAGAGTCGAAGGATTGCTGGCTCGAAACATTTTGGATGTGTGGAGATCGGTCTTTGCTCTGGTGAGGCAATGCCCTGCCCTGCACCCAGGCCTGCATCTCAGCCTGCCAATCCCTGGCACACCAGAAGCAACACTCCACACCAGAAGCAAAGCCCCTGGGGCCCCTGTCCAGCCCCAGAGTGGCCAGAGGGTCAGAAGTCCCACCTTCGGAAAGAGCCCAGGAAAGCCAAGTATTTGAGGCTGAACAAAAGGCAAACACGTCTTTACCCTACCTCTTGGAATTTTTACCAGCTAAACACTGCTGGAACCCAGAAGCTGGTAGCTATATGTGTGCTTTTCTATAAATTTTCTGTATTTCTCTCTTTATTCTTCTTCCAATTCTTCTCATAATTTCTGAGTAACTTCAGGCTTAGAGTTGGTAAGTTGAATGGGATAAGTTAATGCTTTGAGAAGTTCTCTATGTGGATTGAATGCTGCTCTAAACCTTTTGCCAAAATTCTCTTATTTTCTAAATATGCCAGTGAAGTTTTTTTTGTTGTTTTCACCTCTTGAGAATATCTTGTTGGTGTTTCTCCTGTGCATCTAATTCAGAGTACAGGAACAACAGTAAGCCCTTTTAAAAGCCTCATAGAGAAAGTTTTTTTGGGCCTTACAGAGGTCTAAAAGAACACTAAAAATCTCACTTCACAATCATTTCTGCTTACTTCTTTCTCAGAATGTGAGAAAAGGTATTTTTTACAACCAGAAGCTGACTATATATAAAGAGTAATTTTACAGTGTTGGTTACTAGTGGACACATGTTGAGTTGTTTCTTATGTAATTTCTTCTTTTGCCTGTTAGCTCTATTTCCATCTATATTCTGGATGTCACTTGTTTATAGAACAGACTTTTTCTCCCCCTCTGAGTGCCAGTAAATTGGTTGTTTACATAAGACATTTCTCACTGATTGATTTAACTGTGAGTTATTTGTTTAGCATATTTATGTCTCCTTTTCCATCCATGAAATAGGAACTGCATTATTTGCATAACTGTAAGGACTACGCAAATAATTTTTGGCTGTTTTTTTTTTAATTATTTGCAAAGGATTGCTCCTCCAGGTACCCAACCTCTACATCTCTGCACATGAGAGTAGCAGGAAGGTGTAACAGGCCACTTGTTTACAGACAATTAAGAGATGAAGGGTGTTCACACAACATTTTTCAAATACTTAAGAGTTTGTCAGCCTAACTTTAAAATCCAGACCATCTTTTATGAAACAGTTGCTAGGATACATCAAAGCCATGGACTTTTATCCCTGTAAATTACTGGTGATGCACTGGAAGTTTTATAACTATGTTGACTTAATTTTTGTTAACAATTCATTAATTTTGTTGACCAGATTTTATGTTCCTTATGACATATGTGGGCATAATTTTGGTTAAAAGTAATGCTAATGTATGCTGTACATTTCAAATTCCCTGTTTATTTGCCATGTGATCTAAACATTATCTGTGTCATTTATTTTTAATACTTCTTTGTAAAAGCTCTCTTCATGTTTTTATGATCTATTGGTCCCAAATAGTTTGTTTCTTTTAAGTTGGATTGACCTATTATTAACAGCCTTTATGATAATTTTTATAGTAATGATCAGTATGTCAAGATTGGTATTTTTATGAAAATTGCACTTCCATAATTCTTATGATTTCGTACTGCTCTCAAAATGAAACTAAATTTAGTGCTTCTCTGCAATGAAAGTTATTCCTTCTTGGGTTGAGATGGCAAAATTTCAACAAGATGACCAGCATTATCTGGTCCACACAGGCAGCTATTCTTTTGGCAGTGCAAGAGCCAATAAAGTGCAAAATGCATTGCAAGATGAAAACCAAACAGAAATCGGGATGAGGATGACTGTTTTTTCACTTACCATGTACTTGAAGAAACCATTTTCACCACTTCATGCATAGGCTTTGCTCCACGAGCCAGATTTACCTCAGCTTCATCCACAAAACATCTACCTGAAGGCAAAGATATGTTAGGAAAATTAATCCACAAACACCAGGGTTTTAAGTCCAAAAAGGAGACAGAGGAGTCCTGTTACTTTATTCAAATAAAGGGAGAGGCCATGGGGCATTGCCCTGGGGTGTCTCAAATTTTTGGAGGGAGCAGCCTCCTATTTATCCTAATTTCTCAGCTGCATTTCCCTCTCTCTTTCCCCATTGGCTGAGGTACTTGAGAGGTACAGGTTTCCTGAAATGCCTAATACCTAAGACGCTCTTCTAATGTATAATCCCCCTTTAATTTTTAGTTCTTATGGAATTTGTGGTTCTTCCCATTGTTTCTTTCATCACTCAATATACAATTTCATTTATCAGCAAACCTACGGTTTATTTGTAAAGAAAAATCTCTTTCTTTCCCTTGGAATCCTTCCCGTTGTTTATCTCTCAGTGCTTGTTTTATCTACCAGCAGGCCCACAGCTTGTTTGTAAAGACAAGTCTCTCGTTCCTCTCAGATGCAAGTAAAACATGAGAAACCTTGGAGATGGGGATGGAGATAAACAAAAGACAGGAGGCCAAGGAGGAGATGGTCACAGGGAAGACATGAATTCTGGCTGGCAACAGTGCCTGGCAATGCAGCTGTCCTCATGTTAGGATTATAAGAAAAAACGTAAACAACCTGCAAATGGACATGATGGATTTTATATTATGGTTAGATACTCACTTAGAACTCTTAGTTCTTGATATTACACTTTGTAGCCCTATAAATCAATTTGCAGAGCCAGCAGCTACTGACCTTAGCCAGTGCATCACTTTTACTCAGACACTGTTCTTTGAGAGGCGTGACAAAAAACTTCTGAATCTGCTTTCTAAAGGAAAGCCTCAGACCATAAGCATTTCTTAAAAATTCATCCACAGCAAAAATCAAGTAAGTGGAAAGCTTCACAAGTTTCCTGTGTACTGGCCTTGCCTACAGCTCTGTACAACTCAGTAGTGGTGTATGCTATGAACGCCTCGTTTCCTCCCTGGCTCCACAGCTATTTTTAACTGTCCTTTCCTGACTAACCTGATTTCTCTACCATCCTCCCATAGCTTCTCACCAATAATTATGTCAATTAATTTCTTTTCGCCTGAGTTTGCTTATAGTCCGGATGACTTTCTCCAGAAAAAGGAAAAAAGAACCTGGAAAGGAATAAGGTTTCAGCCACAAATAGAAACAAGGCAGATATGCCTTTCCATCATCTCTTCGTATCAATGTATTTCTTGTACTACCTGTACCACTCTTCCTCAAATCACAGAGAAGACAAGAAGCCTTCACTGTGGGCATATTTTTCTTATTTTCTGCAACAGCCTAAGGAATGTATATCAAAAAGTGTCTCCAGCAGAATAAAGGGAACTCTCTTCTTTTGGCAACAGACAATTCTGCATTAACACGTTCTACTGTTACAACGCCATTAGGTAGTCTGGGTTCTCATAGCTGTTAGTTCCAGCTTATACCCATTTGTTTTCCTTGTTTTGTACTTTAGCCACAGTATTTCTTATTTGGGCATCAATAAATAGTTTATTTGCATATTCATAAAATAAAACAAATTAATGTACAACCTTCTCCTAAAACCACACCCAATTTCTTTTAGAAATTATCCAAGAGGTCAGTACAGGTGATCTTGATGAGCCTGGGCTCCTCCACCCATAGCCTAAGCTGGTCTGAATGATGTGAGAAGTGTCTTTGCATATGGCAGGGAGGTTGGGGACTAGATGATCCTTAAGGTCCATTCCAACCCCTTAAACATTCTATGATTCTGTGATGTCCCTGCCAGCATGCTTAGACCCCAAAGTCTATCATATTCTACTAGAACTTCTTCACGTTTGCATAATTTCAATACATATTTCATGGATTTGGATGATTGTGGTGACTCTAGATGAGGTCATAGTAGTGCTTTTTATTGTTGCATTTACACTCCCCTCTGGTAATACCGTGGATCTTAGGGTCACATCTGACACCTTTGTCTTTGCATCAGACTGGCAGAGCCCAGCAACACCAGACGGGACACACGTTTTTCTCTTTTGTTTTCAGCTGATTCCCCTCAGAGTTGATAGCAGAAATTCTTTTGATTATTTCTAATCAAGACACCTTTTATCTATACTTTTAAAAATTCCTCCCATTTCATCTCAAGGCTCAGTAGTTCTCCAGTGTGATCTGATCCATCTTTGTTCTAATAATGCCTCCTGCCTACAACCTATCCATGCATGTCATGAGCATCTTCATATTTCTTTTGCAAAGGCCCTTAATGGGAATTTTAAATAACTCCAGCTTCAAACCAAGGCTGGCAAACTTACTCCCAGACTGGTACTTCCAAAAAGGTTGTTTTCCTACTTCCTTTCAGAATTTCTTTACACTGTTTTCCTTAAACTAATTTCAAGTCTGACACTGGCAATCACTTTACTGAAGATAAGACAGTCCCTGCACTTCCACTGTAGATTTATGTCTAGAAAATTAGTTATTGAAGGTGATTATCATTGTCCAGGACAAGTCTAACTATTCATCCATGAAAAAAACAAGAGCCCTGGGTGTCAAGTCATGGAGGAAGCAAAAATTAATTGTTGGCAGATTACTTCGGTGAGTAGAGAAATTGAGATTTTGCTCTGTGTAAGTTTTCTCCCGCATGATAGAAGGCAGGGCTGCTGGAATAATTAATTATTTCTGTTAATGCATGGCAATTCTACTGCTATATGGGAATTAACTAACAGTGTGAGGTAGCTGGCACTAGAAAATAACATTATTGGATGTCTTGAATTATAGCTCTAGGATATGAATAGCCCTGAGAAAAAGATATTTCTTTTGTTTAAAAGAAGAATCCAGGCTACCCTCCCCCCCCCACTTCACGAAACAACAAAAAATGTTTGCACTTTGAAAGCATAACATCATATAGGTTAATGCTTCTGAGAAGAACTATACATATACCACAAGATTTAAAGTACTGGCATGCACACTTCCGTGCATGCAGTAAGTCTCGGAGAGATTGTGGGCCTGTCCATTACAGATTTGACATCCTTGGAAGGGCTGGACTCCGCACATGCACCACAAAGAGGATCCACCTATATGAAGTGCATGTATCCAAATTTTCTTGTATGCAGTAGTTAGTGTTTCTGCTGAGCGCTGAGGAAATGCACAAAATACCGTAATGCCGTACGGATTGAAGTGCCATGAGGAGTTAAGGATCACAGTCAGGAATCCATGGAGAACACTTCAAGGGATATTGGGTGGGCTTTCAAAAACCGTGGTCAGGAGCAGTACTGAGAGGACACAACCCTTTCCTGTAGCACTAGACAAAGAGGAGAAGCCCAGGACCTTACTTTACCTTTCCACACTATCTGCTTTAGCTACCACAGAAAAGTTACAGCTAGTTGCTGTAGTAAACTAACCAAAAATAAACTAACCAGGAAGCATTTTCTTCACAAAGCTAAAAGGAAGAAGGAATTGTTTTTGTCTTAGAGAGTATGTCACCATGGCTCCTGGGACTACATTAGGGTGACATACCATCATCTTCTGATAAGTATTACATAAAAATGAAAATCAGGCCTCATATGACAAGAAAAATGTAAATTTTTTGCTATTATGACATCAAGAAAATTGGGTTGCTCTTTTTCATAGATGGGATTATGTTAGAGCTCTGGTTAAGACACACTATTAATATTGCTCTATATTTATAGGAGGATGTATCGTGTGAAAGGAGAAGAAACTTAGGTTTTAAAATCTTCTCAGCTGAGTTTAATTTGTAATTTTTCAGGGAATGAAAGGGTACTAATTCATACTGGAAATTAATCTTCCTAACACACATTTCAACCAACTTCTTTCTTGATGCTTTAGGATAGATTCTGTCATTCTTGTTTAGTAAGCACAGATTTTGAGATGGCAGAAGAAAGGAATCAGTTGCCTCAGTCTGCTGGCATTGAAATTTATTCTGAACTAACCACACAGTGCTGTGGGTGAAAATCATTGGCAACTGATTTTACTGGCATCCCTCCCATCCATGCTGGGAGAGAAGCAGAAATAGTCACAGTGTCAGGCAGAGAGGTTTACATGCAGCCTCAAGTGTTTGAGGCGTGCAGTCACTGGAGGTATAGGTGCTACTCTGCACTGAATCTACTGCAAAGCTTAACTACAAAATACCCACTTCTTCTGGTCTTCTCTCTGGGGGCTGTCCCATGAAACATAGAGTTCGATGGATTAATATATGTTCACGCTGGGTGGGAACGTGCAGGTACCTCCCCTGTGCATAAGGTGGGGGAGTTTTACTCTGTCCTTTTCAACAAGCTCTGGATCTGTTGCAACACCTGAAGCACATGCAGTCCTCTGATGGAAGGTCTCAGGAATGAGTCTGTGAGGTGCTTTGGGGTTCTTTGATGATTTACAATCCCTTTAAAGACATGACAGCTGCCTCTCACATCAGCATAGTGGAGCCAGTTACAATGCATCACACCTTCCCCAGGAGGGAGGGGGAGTGTTACAACTGAGCGAGTTGTGTAGGGGAGGACAATTACCATGATAAAAGACACCATCTGACCTAGTGGGATTTGTCTCTTATTGCCCAGAAAGCTCAGCTTGTAGCCTTCCCCTCTGTCTTGTGTGAATCGCCATCACACCCCCAAATGCAGTAGGGTTGGAGGAGTCAACAATGCCTAAACAGCAATGGAAGGGATTGTGTCAGTAGCCAATTTAAAACATTGACCAAGTTTTCCTTCCCTGGTGTCCTCAAGGCACCCTTGCTCATGAGCAGTTCAATATGAGTATATTCTAGATGGGGAAAGACATTTCCTTCATCATCCTAGAATTTTTTTCTGCTTCTTCAGTTTAGCAACTTCCATCATAAAAACATTTTAACATCCCAAGGCAAATCTGGCCACTTCCCAAGGGACAGAAACCTTGGTGAGATTCACAAATGGAGTACAAACCATCAGTCTCTCTAATGCAACAAGAACACTTACAATGTCAAGCACACAGCTCTGCTTGCATCAGAAACTTGTTAGCTAAACAAATATAGTGAAAGCAAGTAGGGAGAGTTGGAGAAATTAACTGCTGTGGACTATAGTTAATGGGTGATTTGACAAGATGAAAACCATTTTTACAAGTACTATAAAACAAATACAGAACTAACACTGCAAAAAAGAGTTTGTTTACACACTTTAAAGTCTTACTTCATCCAGAAATTTATTGACTTTCTCTGGGATCTACCCCCAACCAGCTACTGAGGATTTTCTAATCATGATCAGTGAGATCAATCAAAACATTGAAACTTTGAAGTATGGCACTGCTGCTGGGTGACAGTATGCAAAATTATGACTTCATTAAAAAAGAGTCTGCATAACGTCTTCTATAAGACATGCAACTGTCTGGCACACCTGCCTCATCAAGAAAAAGGCCTTAAATCGTCACTTGCTGAAGAATTGGGTTTTTTCCGCATTATGGCTGGCCACAAGGACATGTTGCTGTGTTCTTAAGCAAGAAATTCTCTTGCACAGGAACCAGCTTTGCTTAATGCACCACTGTAGCCAGGTCTAAGAGGGTGCCACTGATATTTTCCCTTAGTCAGATCTTACTTTCCATGCAGGTGGCCATAATAGCATTTATTGTGTGGACTAAGCATTAGAAAATCTTACAATAGGACAAGGCAATTGTCCTTGGGTGATGGGGGGAAAACCACATGGGTGAAAGGAATACTTTTACTATTTTTCTGCCTTCTGAGACAGTCTTTTCTGGAAGGTAAAGATCAAAAATTAGACTGCTCTAAAGGTATTGAAATCAGACACTTTGGAAAAAAATTCCTTTGTTCCAATCTCTATCAGTAACACTCCAGTTAAATCCCCCATACATTTTATTTTAAAGCATCAGTGGATATGTCTTGTTATTTCCAATCACAGAATATTCACAATTTGCTCTTCCACATACATCTAGGACATATAAAACAGAACTGCTGGAGGTGATCATGACCAGCAAAGGATATGATGTGAAGAAAATACGGTGGAAATACAACTTCATGATGTTTCCCAGTGCACATAGGTAAAAGGCAGAATTACTTATCTGCTTTCATAAATGCTGGTTAAAGTCTGTTAGAGGACTGGAGTTTGTGACTATTTCCTGTTCATCTGGCTCTATTTGGGTAGCACGTTATACTGACCTCCTCCTCCCAGCTAATTGCCATGAATTTCTTTATCCTTTTTTTTTTTCTAGAGAGGAGAAAGTGTCACATGACCTATTTCATAGTCACCTCACCTCTAGACTCCTGAAGTACACTCATACAGAAGTATCAGGCAGATATGATCCAAATAGTTTTTCAAATCAAAGGCAGAATAAGCACTACAGGCAGCAGGAGTTGCTAGATTTGTTTTATCAAAACATAAATTTGGGTTATTATTTCATATTATGAACTAATTTTTTTTTTAATAGTATGATTTCTAGTGTAAATACAGGCAGCAGGAGTTGCTAGATTTGTTTTATCAAAACATAAATTTGGGTTATTATTTCATATTATGAACTAATTTTTTTTTTAATAGTATGATTTCTAGTGTAAATACAGGCAGCAGGAGTTGCTAGATTTGTTTTATCAAAACATAAATTTGGGTTATTATTTCATATTATGAACTAATTTTTTTTTTAATAGTATGATTTCTAGTGTAAATAGGATATTCTCAAAGCAGGTAACTGTCTCTTGAATTTACTGACCTAAAAATATTTTATTCTATTTCTTCTGTTATTTTCTCAGTCCTTTATCCCAGTTATTGCTTCACCAACCACTATCTCCTAACAACAGAAGTCTGACACCTTATCCTAAGCAGTCAATATGCAAAACTGATTTTTGCTTAGTGAACTGTGATTGGTCTTATAAGTTACTAGGTAGTGGGTTTTTTCTCTACTTTGATCCAATAAACCCACATTCTTAGAAGGCAAGTCTGAAGGAGAACAGAAGTTTTAATTTTGCCAGAGATGAAAGGATGAAAATTGGATGAGCAGAAATGAGTTTCAAGAAACATTGTTCTTTTAGGACCAATGCACCATAGACTGAAATATGATTCTTTAAAAATAGGTTAATTGAAGACAAACTGACTGAGTGCATGGACACCAAAATTTTCGTTTCTGTTCATCCATACCATCCAAGCCTGCAGAAGAAGCAGACTTAGTGGGATGCACATCTGTACTGTTTAAATTCTCCTGATGCAGAACCTTGGAGGAGAGGTCATGATTCTCTACGAATTTGATGCATCAAGTAGTGTGACTTTTCTCAAGACAGTCACAGTCTTTGTTCTATCTCACAGCATATGTACAAGTTAACACAAAGATGATTTTGAACAGACATTTTATAACTCTTGATGGGGTTTCTTAAAATATTACATTAGAAGGAGAAAAAGTGAAGCAAGTAGCTACCTCCAGAAGGGAGTCTAGTGGTACAAAGATGAAAAAAGTACGTTTTGAGAAGTGTAAGCGAGAATTCTTTGGATATTTCAGAGGCAGAAAGAAGACCAGTTCTTCTTTTCTTGGTCCTATATAAATCTATGTATTGGGAAAATTAGATAATGCACACTTAATATCTGTTTCCTGTTGATGTGTAAAATCAAGTTCACAGTTAAAAGAAAGATGAACCAGATGAAAAGAAAGATATCACCGGCATGTGCAAAGAAAGCCTCTTTTTTTCACTGTATCATCACCAAGATTTCATACTGGATTATTAGAATACTTCAAAAGAAGTAAGTCGTGTTTGATATTTTTATTTTTATTTCTTTATCATGCTGTAGTTTCTCTGCCATACTTTACAGTATTGTATCAGATTAGTTTCACAGACCATATGCTCAGAGAAAGAGCAGATCAAAGAAAGAAGAAGAAAAAAATGACTTGAAGAACCTAAGGTTCAGCTTCTTGCAGATCCTGATTTACTAGTTTACATAATAGTTTTAAAAGTCAACCTATTAAGCTGTAAAGCACAACATTCTGTATTTTCTTTACCTTAGGAAAAATTCATGATAGGTATAGGCACATTAAAAGAAGCCATAGCACAGTTATGTGATCACATTCAAAAAAAAAAACCCCCGAATTTTAGAAGTTTAGGATCTGTGATACCTAGCTCAAATCTAGTTTGAATGCTGATGAGAATTGTTATGTTGAGCAGTCTATCACATTGAGCCAATGCTTGCACAGTTGCCTCGTCATGACTGGGGTGAAATGCACACTACTGGACCCAGACAAGCATTTGTTCCCTGAAACGGTTATACACACTAACTTCCCTGTGGTCTGAAGGAAAGTTAGAAGCATGAACTTAGCAGCGAGAGGTGTCAAGAGGTTTTATAGGTGACATTTGCTATAACAAAGCTCAGCCATAACAGAAAGATGGGAATTCCAGCACTGGAGTCCTCAATACGTTGCTTGGTATCCTCTTGGCGCTCCATGTCCATTACAGTTAGTGGCATCAGTGGCAAAAATGTTCAAAAGCTATTATAAACATGACAAAGCATCCAAGAAAGTTCAGCTGGCTGGTTCACTCAATTAGCTGAAATTTCTGATGTCTTTTTTATCTTTCTTTAGGAAAGAGATATGAGGTGGGCCATTAAAAGTCCCATGCATACATCCAAGGTCAGCACTGGAGCAGGGAACTGGTTCATGGGACTGCGTGCAAGTTGCATTTTTGTTTTTAGTTTGGGTGAGAGTTTCTACAGTTTTAGATATCAGGAAAATCAGTTTCCAAAGACTGAGAACTTCTGTTGTTGACCTTTGCAGAGGAGAGATGTAGTATTCTCTGTGAAGGTGAAATTAGACTGGCTCCATAGACCCCTGAAACCCTTATGAAAAGAAATGTCATTCTGAACCATTATTAATACATAATTAAATATCAGGATACATCTTTCACATAATTTTCCATTCATTTCAAGCTTTAATTTGGGTGGCTCAAAAAGAAAGGAGCAGAGTTGTATTCTACAAAAATGATAGCGATATCACAAGACTCTTTTGATCTAATACTGGCAATTTAGTCAGAAAACAAAACCCAAAATACCTTCTTCCTGAAGTCTCATTTACAAAGCTGAGCATGTTCCACACAAAAGAAAAAAGAGAGAAGGAGAGAGCATGAAAGAAATCAGGACATTTAAATCAACTGGAAAACAGCATCTTGAAGTAGCTGTTGATTTGCAGAAAGCAGAGCTATCCAGTTAATGAAATGAGCACACTGAAAACTATGATTTCTTGCACCAGATTCTCATTTGAACTGTACCCAAGTAAATCACTTGCACAACTGAGTCAGAAAGGTAACCCCGGTGTTAAACTAAAATATTGGGAAGGCTTTAGTAGAGTTCGTACTGACTATCTGGACAAAGAATGAGCATTAAAGACTGTAGATAGGTCCCAGAGTGAAGTTCAGACAGGTGGTTGCTCACCAAAGACAAACAGGTGTTTTCAAAATTCCCCCACTGATTACTGAAGAGTTATATTCATAGCTCAAAGTACAGCAAATCTTTGTACAATCTTTCTGTAGAATTCATCTCCCATGTTTCAGAAAAAAAAATGTAAAGACCAAAGACCAAATGGATTCCTATTCAGAAGGACAATCGGCTTCTGTGCTCAAGTAAGAGCTCAGTGCATGCCCCTAACCCATGAGCTGATTAAGGAAGGGCAACTGAGAAAGGGAATAAGGAGAAAGATGGTCTTTCAGATGTTGCCATGGGGCCATAATGCTTGTTACAGCTTTCTACCTGATTTGCCAGGCATGTGAAAGGAGATCGATTCAGCAGTATATTTATGATCCATACGTTCATCTTTTTAATTAGATATCAAAACACATAGTTTCAGAAGCCTGGAAAAGTATCTTTTCTAATGGCTCTTTCCCATATAGTCTTTTGGGGCATTAATAGGATCCTTCACCTTTACTTAACAGACAGAAAATTTATGGGCACTTGGTATCTTTGATGCATCAGCCTAGCTAGCAAGCTTGGTTGAAATTAGTCAACAAATCCAAAAATTATTTAGAGGGGAATAAAATGAAGACCTGGAGAGGACTAAAGAGAAACATGCATGTTCTCTTTGATAAGAATTAAATAAATGTTTGTCCGTGAGGAAAAGAGATTAGAATCATTAAGGTTTGAGAGCAATTAGTACTTCAGTGGGAAGCTTAATAGGGGATAAAATCCCTGGACCTTCTTTCAAATCAGTTCAGGTGTGTTAGTTCAGTGTTGATCACTGTCTCTTCATCCAAACTGTGAGCAGAGGATTTCACCACTGCTGCTTGAGAGTTCATTCTGGGTTTCCCTTTCTCCCCATTTTTTTCTCCCTCCTCTCTTCTTCCTCCCTCATTTATGTCCTGGATTTGTTACAAGGCAGAACTTACTGACCCTGCAACTGTAATGCAGCAAGCCTGTGTAACAGGAACTGGAAGGACAAGCATCTCCACAAAGCAGAAGGTGCAGAAGCTTATTCACATACACATCTGGAACTGATATTAAAAATACTTGTTTCATCTGTGCATAGTAGCAAAAAGATAATACTAATACACATGACCACTTCTACTTTTTTCCTCCATGGATCCCGAGTCACTGTGCACTTTATAAATACTCTTATTTATAATAAGAGAAAATAAAATTATTTATTAAATAGAACCTACCCAGAAAGAAACTGGACTAGGCAGAGACCTTAGCACCTATCTCTTTGCTCATAAATTTGTCTCCCAGACCACAGTAATGAACTGACAATTTTTGTCCATTTGCTGTAAGGTTATTACATCATATGGGGCCACTGGTTAAAGTCTGAATATCATACTTTTATATAGAAAAGGTTCATCAGACATAATAAGCAGTGCCTCTGTATTTCAACATGATTTTATTTTAAAAATTCCACAACACCAAGGATGAAAAAGTCCCATGACAATTCTAAATGTCATCTGCTTCAAAAGAACTGTAGTGGTTGTTATACTGATGCCCAGAAGAACATGATAAGTATACATTTAAAATATACCTCGCTGTGGTTTGCTCTGCTTTTACTGGGAATGGGACCTGGCCTCATTCATTAAAGTACGTTGGAGGGAAGATGAAATAATTTTTTACTTCTGAGCTAGACTGTAGGATGGCATGGGCTTGGTTCTTGTGAGAGCACCTGAGATGCTCAGCACTCAAGTGGCAAATCAACAAAGCACCAAGGCTTAAGAGTCCACATTGTCCTGCTGACATCAGAAGGGTCTTTCACACAGCTCAGTGAAGTACATGTTTCAGTATAAAGATCAAAGCACCTTGAAAGACCTTTTACGGCTTGGAAGAAGCTGTAGAATGACAGCAGAACTTGTGTTTTGCTTGGGATTGGTTATGGCTTTTTAAACTGGTGAGTAGAATCTTGAGCAATTCCTAGTCCGTTATATATTTGACACCAGCTGACCAAAAGGTAGTGGAGAATATCAATCAAAAATGGCTTTTCTTTCTTCTTGCACAAATCGCATTTATACTGTGGTACATATATTTTGCAGCTCAAGTTTGAATGTGTATATAAAAATGAGTGTCTCAGATTATAACCTAAAGCAAGAAAAAAGAATCTTGTTCTAGGTACAAACAGACACATGCACATTTTTCCTTAAATATTGCATATCTATGTATTTCTGATTATTTTATAGAATGTATGCATATAAAATATTTTTTTTAGCATCCATCCCTTGCAATCTTTGCACTGCCAGTAGGGAAAATCATATCCATGGCAACAAAGTGCACCATTTATACCCACATCAATGACGACTCCAATCTAAACTGTCAAAATATTCTATGCACACAATGTAAAATAGGTCTCTTTTCTTATACCTCTGTGCATCTTGTTTCTGTGGCTACACATGCATTCGAATAAGAATTGTCCCTTTTCTCTTGGGTTGACTAAACACTGAATTTGTTTTGCAGCTTGGCAATGCAAAATCATGCTCTCTTGCCACCTGGTTTGCCACGTAATTGCATTATAATTATAATGGTCCTCATATTAGTTGGTAAGACCGACTACGTCACTTGTGAGGAAGATGAGGAGTGTGCTTTAAAAGAAAAACAGTAATATGGAGATGAGATATGATAGGGGTTGATCAATGGTTAACTCACGTAAGCACAGTGAACTATTAAGAGACCACAAATGTTAATTACAAAACCTAAGAAGCAGGATTCGCCTTAATCTTGTCAAGATAAAAGAAGCAAGAATTGTTTGGAATCAACATAGAAAGTGCAGAATCATTCCACAAAGGACTGGGCATGCTCCAGAAGGAAAGGTGAAAAGTGCGTTGTGAGGAAGACTGCTAGCCTTCATCAGAGAGACCCCTGGGGAAGAAGAGGAGCCTTCCTCAGTGCGACCACCAAGACAGACCACGCATGCGTGGCACGTATGCTAATGTATCAATGACTTCGGAGCAGTAATTTGTATAACCACTCCTATCCCGAGGAATGTGATGAATATTCATTAATTTTACCCATAGTACTGGACTGCATGGAGTGCTGAGTGTGTGTGTTTGGAGGAGTGATCCCCCACACCCGGTGCACCAAATAAAACAAATACCCACTTCTCTGACTCTGTCTCTGAAGTGTCCCTTGGCCCCGTTTGGGGCGATCCAGATATGTGAATAATTTTTAATTGGATCTCTAAAGTGTACTGATTTTCAGGACTGGAAAGCTAACGGTTGATTTGCTATTTCCAGTTAGTGGGAAAAAAAGAAAATATCCTTCATAAATCCTCAACATATTAGTCACCATTTTTTGTACAAAAACATCAGAATCCAGGGATTGCCCTTTTCCTACTTGACAGGGAATAAAAAACATTAAATGCTCTGGGTTTCTGCCCCATCTTTTAATGTACATACAGACCAATCCTTTTTCCTTGGTCTCCTTCAAACGGTGATTCCTACATGTTGGGGTTTAGGAACAGCGCTCCCCAATTTAGTGCCCCCTCCCCCAAACCAGACTGTACCAAAACAGACAGTGCTTCTACCCTGCCCCCCACACCGTCCGGTGAGACAAACAAAAGGCATCGATTATGGGCTGAGATAAGAACAATTTACTAGAAACAGCAATGAAATACGACAACAAACAGTTAACAACGACGATATTAATAACAAAAAGTGTAAGACAAAGAAACTGTTTACACAGAAAAAACACCACAAAACACCAACTGGCTCCTCCCCACCACACCAGTGGTGCTGAACTAGGAGCAGGAGATACTACCAGTCTCAGGCACCAGAACACAAAGCACAGTCTAGAGAAATGCAAGGCTTTGACTATTCTTTTTCATACAAAGACAAATCAGGCTGTCTAGACTTTGTCAATGTGACTTGGTAAATAAAAACTTTAGACAAAAGATACAGCATTAAAAAGGATATTATTTTGAAGTAAAGATCTTTTGGTAGTGTTTTTATGTGACTTGCAAGAATAATTTTGTGCCTAAAACTTCATTGTGCACTGTGGGCTGTGGGAAGGGTGAAGTGGTTGCACATGTCTGTGACTCAGCGGTGTAATCAACAACAGCAAAATTGTTCTTGTTGAAAAAAATCACCCCAAAATGTAATTTAACAGTGATTATCCAAAAGAAAGGGCATTCCTTTTGGCACAAATGCTTTAATTTGAATTTTAGTATGTAAGTGCACTCACCTTTCAAAAAATTTCAACTAATCAAAGTCAAAAAATTTATTCCAAAAATGAGTGTTCTCACAAAGAAAAATGTGTATTTTTCTGTGACTATCAATTTTGTCAACTGATATGACTTTGTCAAACCTTAACTAGTAAAGTGTAATACACAACAAAGTGTTGTACCTACAGCACACTTCACCTGTGAATCCAGTACAAATTGCACCAGTGAGATTGACCACTGGTGCCTTATCCACTTCCATGGCATTCATAAGCTCATAAAATGTAATTCCACTGACAGCATTGTGTCTGGGTTTTCTCCAAAGGCAACTGAAAGGAGGATATTTTTAACATAAGTTGCTGAAAACACCACCATGCCACCAGTGCCTCATCTGAATGCAGCATGTGGAACCTGCAAAAGGTTATTGCAGACATCAAAAATCAGGGTTTCCCCCAGGCCTAAGGGAACCTGAGATAGAAGACGGCCTCACTGGAGCTGTCAGCTTCCTTCTGAAGTTCCCAGCCCATCTGCTGCTGAATGGAAATGTGGTGAGAACCAATACTCTGCTTCTGGTACTCTGAGGAAAACTCCTCAGCCAGACAATGAGAAAGATGGGAATGTGATGGAGAGACAATAGATGAATGGAAAGGAAGTATTTTTGCTTAAATCATATCTGAGTATATATTTGAAAATGCAGGTCAAATCATATAATATACCCTGGAAATCATCATACCTCAATCCTCTAGAAAAGTGGATACTAATTATTGGAACATGGGAGAGGATACCAGACTTCCTGTCTAGTAGACAGTATTCTTTGCTGAAATGAATTTTTGAAAGTGTTTATAAAGATAAAAGAAAAAGAAGCTACATTATATTTTTCTTGCTGTGAGAGTCAAGAGTGAAGAGGGTATGGCATATATAATAACTCCTAGTAATAGAGTCCCTGGTCTCAGTCCTTTGTTGCCAGCTGAAGTGTTCCTATGAAAACCAATGAGGTCATCTGCTCTGAAAGGTAACAAGATCAATCTCGTTCCCATATTGAGTAAGACAAACTTAATCAGGTAAACAGTGCAAAATCAGGAGGCAAATTTGTACATGCGTATTCATTATAGGATTCAGAACATAATATTTAAAATAAAATCCTCTGTATTATTTTTTCACCTTTATTATCAGTAATATCAGAAGAGAACAGGAAGATGTGTTTCCAACCATGACTATCCACAAAACGACCATTCAGATTATTATTTGTGGACGAGAAATCCATGGTTTAGAGCTACACCTGTTACAAATCAAGACATCAGAAAGATGACAAGTCTCTTATTTTATATAAACACACATATGCAATAATACCCTTACTATAGTCACGCCATGCTCTACTATCAGCAGCAGCAGCACCAACACCTTTTGACTGACTTTTGTCCTACTTTGTGTTGCAATCTGGTTTAAACCCAGAAGAGCAAAGAAAACTAAGTCTCTGTG
>VZRQ01006820.1:32544-52819 GCA_013397975.1 Machaerirhynchus nigripectus
CTTCGGAGGAGCACCCGACCTTTCTACAGGAGCACCATTTCAACAGAACCACTTCAAGGAGGACTGCAGCCACCACCTAATCAGACTGCTATCACCACGCTGCCTGGCAGGGTGTCAGGTCATATCCTGACTCTGTCACGTTAAGCTAGTATTTCTGTATCATTGCTGTGTTTTATATATATATATATATAAGTAAAGAACTGCTATTCCTATTTCTCATATAATTGCCGGAAAGCCCTTTAATTTAAAAATAAGAATAATTTGGAGGGAAGGGGGCTTACATTTTCTATTCCAAGGGAGGCTCCTGCCTTCCTTGGCAGACACCTGTCATTCAAACCAGGGCATAGCATGATGAGGGCAGAATAAGCAAAGGAAGATGCACGGCAGTAAAATGTTTCCTTCTGAGATGCCACTTCAATACTTTGGTGGCTGAGACTACCATCTTTTTTGTCTATGTAAATAAAAACTTTAAAATTAGCCAAGCCTTTAACAGAGGAAGATTTTGATTCCTAATGTAAGTGACTGGGTGTCAAGTATTTTATTTCTCTGTCGGCTACAAAATATTCAATTTTCTTGTAGAGATCATTTCAACAGTCTGTTTCTAGTTTTCCTTGAAGGCAGGATAAATAATACCTTTCTGATAAGAGTAATACCAAGTTCAATTCTTTGCTATTCATCCCATGTTCAGGTAAGACAATGGTAAACCACACAAAAAGACTCTTTTTATCATGTCAAGTTCTCACTGGCTTTGATTGAAGTTTGCTGAGATAGAGATAGAAAATGACTAAAAAGTGTGACCTCTATTAAAAATAACAGTTCATTTAAACCTTTTATTCAGGTTTATTTAATGTAGGGTCCTCACATCTATGTGGTATGATCTCAAGAAGGTGGGCTGGGGTTCCTTTTTCTTTTTCTTTTTCTTTTTCTTTTTCTTTTTCTTTTTCTTTTTCTTTTTCTTTTTCTTTTTCTTTTTCTTTTTCTTTTTCTTTTTCTTTTTCTTTTTCTTTTTCTCTTTTTCTTTTTCTTTTCTCCTCCTTTTTTCCATGCCCAGATTAATGGAACCCTGAGTTATCCAGGGGTTATTATAATGCACTGAAGTAATGAAGTAATGAAGTAATGAATAGTCATTTATGTGCCCAAAAAAAGGGCCAGGAATATCTGAGGGATAATGCTTGAAGTGGTCAAAATCATACACTCAGATTATTTAAATATAGTTTTACAATATTTTAAAACCCTTCTGAATTGAAGGACATCAGTTTCCTACTAAAGCTTACAGCTAATGCTACTGCCCCACAGTTTCATGTGTCAGATCAGGATTTCAGGTAAAAATGCATCTAGGGGCGAAGCCTGTCTG
Organism: Machaerirhynchus nigripectus; assembly: GCA_013397975.1. Lineage (NCBI taxonomy): Eukaryota > Metazoa > Chordata > Aves > Passeriformes > Dicruridae > Machaerirhynchus > Machaerirhynchus nigripectus. The sequence continues at coordinate 33,899 of VZRQ01006820.1, forward strand.
CAACTAAGAGATGTTTGTCCCTATATAGGAATGAGGAATTATTTTGTAAAATAGATACCACTAAATATACTAGGTTAAGAGTAAAACAACTGCCCTCTCTCCCCAGTACAAGCCTTGATTGACCAAGATTTGACAGAGTGTGTGCTAGAATTAAGCATTTATTCCAAGCATTTCTCTCCCACCCTCAGTTTCTCTTTTTCCTCTGTTCAAAATTAGCCTCCAAAGCACAAGAAAAGCTCTTTTGTCTTTGTCCCAGTATCAAAACCACCATATTTTAAGGTCCTTATTGCAAGTAGACAAAATATTTCTGATGACAGCATGAGCAAAATGAATACATCCTCTTCCCAAGGTGCAAGCTTTAGCTTCTCAGCAGCATCCCATGAACCACACAGGTGAGACACAGGCATCAGGAATAACACCACCATAGCTGCTGGTGGTTTGCTAGAAGGTAGAGTCTTTCAGCAGCAACACATGCCTCAAGAAAAGCTTTCTTTAATAGCAAATATTTCTCAGCTTTAACATCTGCCTGAAGGGCAATGGGGCATTTACAGTTATTTACAGTATGGTAAGTCACTGCTCACAGCATTCACTGTGTGGTTTGATCCAATTTTAATACTTTTCGTGAAAAAACCCTCACTGACTGAAGATATTGAAGTCAGGACTGAGAGAAGTTAAGGACCCCAAAGTGTTACAGCTTAGGAGAAATTTCACTGATTTTCACTATTGCTCTGCCAAGATATCAACGGCAACGGTCATGTACCACTTATTTTCTCTTTTTTATAATAAGGAACTGTCTCAACAGTAACATCCCACATAAATATCTGCTGTGAATGTATTGGTCTCAAGACAAGTTGTATCCCTGTGTTTGCCACTAGAAGATCACATCATAGGATCTCTCCTCTCCTTGCATCAGTCATTTTCTCCCTTTCGGTTTCACCTCCCCTATGTAGTTTCTCTTCTCCCAAATCAAATCACCTCTCAACCTTACCTCTTTCTGTTACCCCATCTCTCTATTTCCCTTTATCGTCACATTTCTCTGTCAGGGTATTCAATCCCCAATGAATAGGAAAGGGTAGGATGAAATCTTGACTTTTCTATTCAAAGCCTTCTGGCACAAAACCTGTACTCATCTGAAAAAAAAGTCCAATGAAAGGCTCCATAGGAACTCTATTATTTTTTAAAATAAGTGTAACAAACCAATTACAGAAACACCTAAATCACAGATCAGAGTGACAGAAATATTCAAAATGTTTTGTTTCCAGGATTTGCTAACAGCATTTGCCAATCCTTTGAAATGCAGATGACTGTTAAGGGAAACATTTTGAAAAAGAGGTCCCCTACTTGAATCAGAATTACGTACAATGCACAGTAGGTTTTAAGAGAGATGTTGTATCCCGTGGTGCAAAGAGGGCATGTAAGTATGAACATGTAGGGACAGGCACCCATCCACAGCTCACGCAAAGTGACATTGTCTCACTGAAAACCAGTCCTCCTCTCAGAGAAGGCAAGAGGATCCAAAAGCCTAAATTTTGCTGTCATCAACAGCAGCGTCATTGGTATAACACTACAGGACTGCCAGAGATGCTGTACGTTACACAGAACAAACACTTCCTATGCATCATAAACCTATAGTAATGTACTTAAAAAGGAAAGCTGTGTGCATTTTGCTCTTATCCTTCTAATTCTTTCAGATGAGTTACAAATTGCCTTGAACGTGAGTACTGAACTTGCTCTGGGCATCTGCAGCAGGCGCCACTGGTGTCCTCCTCCTCCAGCTGCCACAGACAAAACTGACCCCTCATTTCAGACCACCTTTATCGACATCAGGAGATCATACGTAGTCTCAAATACACTCACTTGACCTCTAGTAGAACAACCATCCAGATTTCAGGGTACCCCAAAAGATCCCCTCTGAAGGCTGTTGTTGCTTCAAAGTTGGAGTCCAAGATATATTATCCAGCGGTCTACCCTTGACATGGCCCTGATTTGACAAACGCAAGGAAAACTATCTGGTAATATAAATGTAACTTCCAAAATGTAAGAAAGAAATTTAGTAAGTGTTCACACATAATTTAGACAATTTTGAAGCTGCTTTAGATTATCAGTGTTTTTTTTCCCCTTTTTTTAACCACAGAGAATATTTATAAGTAGTCATTCGCATCTTATCTCTTTTGATGCTTCAGTTTTCCAGGAGATACACAGAACACCTCATAACACAAGCCAGTGTTATTAGTATGATGGACTAAAAATAGCAGCAATAAAATATGAAAATATTAGCCATCCATACTTTCCTATTGATTTTCCCCCCAATAATATGAAATCAAGAGGACAGAGGGCATTAATGTAATACAACAGAAAATTCGCAATCAAAATGCCAGACTCTTGCATTGCACTAATATCTAACACTGCTGTATCCATCTAAAAGGCTACATCTAAAATGTGATACAGTGATATAGCATGATACATTAAGAAAAAAACTAAATAGAACTTGAGCTGGGGTCTCTTTTGGTTGGTGTTGGGTTTGGTGGGTTTTTTTTGTTTGTCGAACCGATTTCTAAAAATGTTTTACGTAAGGATCCACAGTTGGGTGCCCACAGGGAAGGCCCAGCTGATCCACTAGCCTGGGAGAAAAGGCATGCATGTGTTTTATCGCCAACAGGTCTAACATAGTTACCTTCCTGACGGGACAAACATCAATCGCCTCGGAGAAAATGAGGCTCAGTGAGAGGAAAAATGACCTAATCACCATCCAGCCCTCCTGGCCAAGGCAGGAGCAGGAGTAGGACTGCCAGGAACATGGCTGTAACCTGAAAGCTTACAGAGGCAGCCTGCCAACAGAGACCTCGTGTCCTACTGCACCTACCTACCACCATGGTGGTGTTGTGTTTCTGCTGACCTTCTTCAGCTATTCCCTGTTCCGTGCTTCCGAAAAGACATTCAGTACTGCTAAAGTCAGTCTTTTCCAGCTAATGGACTTCTTCCTGTCTAAACAGCACAGCCCCTGAGCTCCAGCTATAAGAGCTTTGGAACAGTAGCCATCTATCTCCAAGTGCAGGAGAAGCAGCTCTCTCTCAGGAGACACTGGACACTATCTTTTTGTTTTCCGATGATGTAGGTCTTTTTGTCAGTGGCATGGTTGTTTTTGACGGGTTTTTATTAATTGTAATCTGTATTCCATGTATTTTATCCTGTATCCAGCAGATAACCAGTAATAGCCTTAAGAAGACGATAGTATGACAATGTTATATATTATCAAGCCCTTTCAGACAAATTTCCATGTAAATAACCTAGAAGAGTTATTTTTAATCTGTGAAGATCGCGCTTGGCCTGTGTTGCCTTTACGTGCTATTGGTGGACCATGTACTATTGGCCACCGTACTATGTTCACCCCAAATTTAACTACGCCTTTAAATCACATATATGTAACCCATGACAAACAGTCCTTGCATTCTTTTGCAGGAAACTGTACTGACACTTCTGGTTTTTGGAATTTAGAGAAATGTGTTTTAGTTCCCTCTTTTGCTCCAAGAGTAGCAGCTGGAAAAGCATTAGGATTGTTAAATAAGTTAGGTTGCTGGCTTGCTAGACAGACTAATGCTACTTTGCTTGCTTTGTCAGGATTGTTAACTGATGTAGATTCTATTAGACACATTACCCTGCAAAATCGANATGAAAAACAGAAAGGGGGAACCCGTGTGGGGATTAACAGCAGGTCAGCAAGCCTGTCTGGCTCCGACATTGATCTTAACACAATTCATTTGTACCTGTGAGAAACTTAGTGCCAACAGAAACAAGAAACCAAACCAGCAGAGCTGCAGCTGGTGTTTTCTAAATGCATAGAATGTTTGGGATGTTTATGTTTCCGGTAACTAAGAATAGTGTATTGCAGATGAATGATAGACAGTGAAGCTATTGTAGTAGTTAAGCAGCCAATGGATGAGTAACATGAATGATAAACATAGCAAAGTATATAAAATGTCTCTGGAGTTTGAATAAACAGCTTTCTGCTGGAACCTATGACTGAGGTTGGTCTGTGTCATGTCTGCCTCAACAGCAACAAACCAGAGTTATGACAAGAGGGTTTTCTCTCCATTATGAAAATCCATTCTGACTTAGCTGCAGAGTTGGCATGGAAGGGAGCCAAACATAGTGTAAAGGAAGACTTCCAGCCACAGATGTAACATGGCATGTCACTATTTTATGAAACTGGAAGAGAAGCATCCCAGTGCTTATTTTCCTGCAAAACGGCTAGGGTTATGGCAACAGTTCTCACAGCTGGGCACAGAAAACTGAGGAATTTAACTACTCTCAAGTCCTAACTATTACCATCTATTATTACTATCATTGTTTTGTTTCCCTTTTTTTACTTGGTGTGTTTGAGAAATTATTTTCACTTGTGTCATGAGTAGTCCTGAAAAGGTCGGTATTTTCACAACAAGAGAGTTTCAAAGCTGGTCACCACAAGCCTATTTCACATGATTTTCATGTACCTATTTACAAGTCAAACTCAATGTGATTATATGCTCATGCTCAAAGTATGTGATACAAATATCTGCTAGTGCTGGAAAACAGCTGAAGCTGAGCCATGAAAGATCGTTTTCAGTGTACTACCAACAGTATCAAAAATTACATTTTAAAAAATCACAGAAAATTTTTTACTGGATGCTTTTTTGCAGTACTATTATTTGAAAGTCATTCAATACTTCCCTTACATTCACTTTCTGATCAGATAAAAACATTGTTGAGAGCAAAACTGTCCAGAGACTCCAGGAGTCAAAGAAATACATGTGGGTACAGAGATTTGACCTGGGATTGCATTTACCACTGTGCTTTTGTACATTTCTAACTCACTGATGAAAGGATTGCTGACTCTGGAGAAATATTGAAGATGGTGCTGAATCTATGCTCTAAAATGTTATCATAAAATTCACAGCTAAAAAATTAGCATTTTAATACACAATAAAGAAAAATCTCCTAATTACTTTTAAATTGAAAGACTATAGCATCCTGTCAAAAGTTACCAGTTAGGTGTTATTAAAGTGCCTATTGTGGAGATGTTTGGGCTTTGCTTGTTTAATTTCAATTAATGTCTTAACAGACTGTAAAATAATAATACAATACTATAAAACTACTTGCTACACTACATGCACTTGTGACAAGAACATCAGCATTTTAAAAAATTCTGAACTGCTAGATCATACTGCTCTTTGAAGAAGAAAGGGGAAACCACCTATAACTCTCATTCACAGCTTGTTTCATAAACAAGATGGGCAAATTAGGCAGTTCTAGGTAGGATTATAGGGAAAACTTAGTTTGGGATGGGGAGGTAAAAATATTACAGAAAGATTGTATCAAAAACGTTTTGATTGAAAAAACCATCTTTTAAATTCTGGTTGAGGAGAATGAAGCAGGATAGCATACCTGAAGTGCAGCTGCGTGCACTCAAAATGATCCAAATCTTGGTATTCAGGAGGTAATCATGTGAGTTTAACATGTTATGAGCCAAAGTTCTTCCAGACCTTCAGGATCATCAGTGATGAGCCTTACAAAGAGTCTCCAAAGGGTAAATAATCACAGGGAATTGCACCAAATCAGTAATTTTTTTTTCCCTGCATAGCAATTACTATGTGCTTCTTAGGGAAGTCTGCTGCATTCTTGGTGTCTGGGTTAAAGATGTGAAGAGAAAGCTTCCCATGCTGGTACAGTCCTCAGATTTTTATCTGTTATGGCTGTTTCATGTTGGCAATCATGCAGTTGCAATGAGTCTGAGAGCAATTGAGATATTTCACAGCCTAGGTATTACTGCATAAGGGATCAAGAATGCAAGAAGTTTCTTCCCTGTCCTTCCAGAGGGGAATGATGTGGAAAGGAACAGGAAGAGCCAGCAAGTCAATGTGTGAACCTGGTATCACTAGCAGAATTTGGATTTTTTTGGTGATGGGTTGGTCTACGTGACATCAGGCTGGAATACAACTGATAGGGTTCACCTTTCCCAAAGGGGAAAAAGGATATTTGCAAAAGAGTTGGCAGGGCTCATGGAAACTGCTTTAAACTAGATTTGAAGGGGGAAAAAGACAGGAGTAGCGCTGTATGGTAGGGAGGGTTTTGACTGTCTCAGGTTTGATGATGGTGATGACAGGGTTGGATGTTTATAAGTAAGAATCAGAGGAAAGGCCAACAAGGAAGTTATCATGGCAGGAGTCTATTACAGACCTCCTAACCAGGATGAAGAGGCAGTCAGGATAGTCTATAAGCAACTGGGAGAAGCCTCACATTTACTTGCTTGGGTGCTAGGATTATTTTCCTCAGAAAACACAATTATTTATGGAATACTGTGTCAGTCCTGAAATCAAAATATCTGTTACATGTTTCAGCAAAAGTGACACTCTTCTTCTGTCCCACACAATGTAGAATTACAAAATAATAAGAGGAGTTAAATGCTAAAAATTTATCTTGGCTGTGTCACAGCTGGGCTACCAGTGTGTCTAATCCTGTCCAACTGTAAGCTAACAGAGAAGAGCAATAATAATAATAATTAAAGGGGCAGAGGTTCTTGGCACAGAGATGACTTATTTAACACTGAGAGAAGGAAAAAGTCAATGATGAGTAAAATCAGAAGGGCAGAGTGAAAAATTAGTCACTTCCATTTTGCACCTGCTCCTAACAAAATATCAATGAAAAAAAGAAAATTATATAAAACAAATTGAAAGGAAATCATCCTCGTGCAGTGCACTGGATGTGGAAAATTCACACTGCCTTACAGTCAGATTGTGAGCACTTAGCATAAAAAACTAATTTGGCAGGATTATTTCAAAGGACTGAAACATTTTATCATCTTTTAACATTAGCTTTATGCAGGCAAAGTAAGAATGAGGAGGAAAATCAGAGCTGGTCATCAGTCTGTACTAATGTTCTTTATCCCAGTAACATTGCTGAGGAAGGTAAATGCATTATGCTGAGTGAGATACATCAGTTCTTTAGAGTCTCAGATCTTACCGTCCACCTCCAGACCAAGTCACCCTAATTAATTGACTAATGAACCAAGAAAAAATGAGCTTTACTTCTTCAGTGCCGCTTAATTCAACTAGTGGCTCAGTCATAGGAGTTCCTTTAAAAGAGGCTTTATGAAAAACAAAAGAACTTCCTGTCCTTTTAGCCAACATTCTTTGTCCCAACCTCAAGCTTACCTCATCTCAAAAGATGGAGGAAACCTCTTTAAGGCAGCTCTGAGCACCAAAATTGTGTCACTGACTGCAGGACTTCGGTAAAATTAGTCACACCCATTGAGGGAGTCACTAGAGATAGATATGTGTTTATCTTTCTGACATTACAGTAGCTGTATTTGAAACACCTCTGCTCCCAGAGCATACCTACTCGACAACACCCTTAATCACCAGGTTTTCTATATTTCCATGCATATTGCTTTCTCTGGTATTTTTAATATATCTTGCTTCTGCTTACAACTTCTTCACAAAGCTGTCAATTTTCTGAAATGTTTCTCTCACTGTTTCCTTTTCCGTGCACTTCTACGTTTCTGATGATATCTAGATAACTCAGATGAAAGGCTTAGAATCCTATTTAAAGTATGAATATTCAGTACTGCCAGTCTGCTTTGGTACATTTGAAGCAGTTCAAAAAGTTGGTTTGTTTCTGCTGTAACTTGGTATCATGGACAGCAAAAAACCCACCACAGATACCTCTGAGGAGCCCCTGGCAGCCTTAGTTGGAGTCTTATTTTAGGCTGGGGTCCTGGAGTATTTTTCCTTTATTAGATTCAATTAATTGTCTTTTCACTGTTCTGGACTGACAACCATCTTTTGTATTTTACACCCTGTCAAGAATACATCCATGGTATTTAGAGAGAGCCGATTTAGGTATTAATTATAGCAGATTGGTTGAATAATGAATGAGTTCTAACAAATTGACACCTTTTATTTGTCTTTGCTAAAAAGGTGTTCCTGGTAGATCTCCAGCCTGCAGGAAACCTGAATATCTCTAAAATGCAGGACAATGAATGTGATAAAATCTAACGGTTCAATGAATCTTTTTTCCTCATTGTGTCTTGGCACAGTGGGAGTCTTCTAGGGGGTTTATTTCTTTTCTTTTCTTTTCTTTTCATCCCAGAGAGAAAAGCTACTGATCGGCATTCCCTGCAGAAGACATTACTCAAACCTGCAAATAGTGATTCACTCCCCATCCCTGCCAATGTCGCTGCTGGTCTCTGTTTCTAGCCCTCCACAAACCAACACTCCTTTAAAAGAGCTTAGGTAACCTGCAAGAAAATTTATTCCTTGGCATTTACTGCCCAGGAAATCAGTTTGGGTGTACTCCATGATATGAAATCAATCCTCTTTTCAATATCAGCACCCCAAAATTTAGGCCAGTGTGTTTTTCCTGTTTATCTCTCTGCTCTGTGGAGACCTCCAAGTGGAGGGAACAAATCACTTTGATTATTTTAAGAAATACATATTATCCTGCCTCTTGGAGCAATCTGCTTGCTAAGGACATGTGGATAGGTTTGGAGTTCCTGTAATATTCTCATGCAGAGAGCGGAGGCTGGGTACTGATCAAATGCTGGACAATCAAAGATTGTCTTCCTAATCAACTTCCTTGAATATTTTAAGGTTGAGTACTCAAAGCGCACCATCAGTTTCAAATATTTACCACTGTTTGTGATTTGGTCCATAAAGAGAGAATAAATTGAGTGTAGATAAGCAGAGTTATTTTTTAGAACATCCCAGCATCATCTGTTCTTTACAGAATTGAACAGGCTGAGTGAGTGTCTAAAGAAGGACAGGTTTTTTGTTCTCTGAACTAGGAAAAACTCCTCAGATTATTAGTAAACATCAGTGAATACATCTTCTCCTCAGATTTCACAATCTCTTTTTAAAATCTTTTAAATTTTTAGAAAAGCTAAAAAAACTTTGAAGCTGATGTCCCTAGGCACACCTGTGAAGACATCTCTTGATTGTTTAATAGAAATGTGTTTAAAAATCTTGACAATTACGTTTTCATTAACTTTAGAAGAGGTGCACATGTGATTCTTGTCTTTAGAGGAGGTCTTTCATGTCTTTAGAAGGGGTGCACATATGTGATCCTTCATTCCCTCCCTAGGATTTTGAATTTTGCTCTTGGAAGTTGATTTCTTTGCCTTAACAATATCCATTGCCTTGGAAAATTATTTCTGATTTTTCTATTTGCCCAGATGTGTACGCTGAAGACTGAAATAGTCTAGCTTTTCTTAAGGCACTCATCCCTTGTATACAGTTTTTTAACCTGAATTCAACTGCAGCAAATGAACCACAAATAATTTTTAAATAAATAAAATTGGCATTTAAATTCTTCATTCTTTATCCTTCAGGATCAATGCCACAAGGAGAGCTTTCAGCATTGTGCAGAGACTATGGGGAAAAGGCAATACTATTTATTAGTGGGGGAGTTGGGGTTATTTTTGTTATTTGTCAGTAAACTTGGGGCAGGAGCATTTAAGTCACTTCCCTGCTGAGTCAGGGGAGGTTTAGTTTGGATATCAGGAAAAAGTTTTTGACCCACAGGGTGGTTGGGCACTGGAACAGGCTCCCCAGGGAAGTGGTCACAGCACCAAGCCTGACACAGTTCAGGAAGTGTTTGGACAGTGCTCTGAGGCCTGTGGTGTGATTCTTGGGGTGTCCTGTGCAGGCCCAGGAGTTGGACTCCATGATCATGTTGGGTCCCTTTCAAGTCAGAATATTCTGTGAGTGTATGATTCTAAGAAAAATCAGAATGGTATCATGTGAAATAGTTAATATTCTGAAATACACAGATTAAGCTGAATTCTAAAGCAAAACCTTACAATAATGGCAAAGTGAGTGTATTCTCAGCAAATATTTTTATGGTGTTTTTGTTCTTTTTCATTTGTGGCATTGTAATTAAAGAGTTTGAGTAAATCTTTATTGTACTTCCCTTTTCTGAATAAAATGTGGACTCCAACAAATATATATAAATAGGAGTCAGTGCTATTAACATATTTCTGTGTTTTAAAAAAGCATATAAATAAATAGATCAAAAATATGGTAGCAAGGAGAACTGTTAATTATGTGATGTCACTCTTATGTGCTGATGTAGTGCATGCCCCATCATGTTCTGTAGATCTTCAGTGATGCAAGGATACAAACTTTTACACCAGAGTTCTTGAATGTAATGCAGTACAGTTACACTACAAACCCAAGAAATAATAATATTTGTTTAAAAGATAACATTTTTAAAACATAGCAAATGATGTCATAAGCATACAAGGCTACTTATAAAAATGGGGAGCTTTAGGTGAATAAATTAAATACTGCATGTCCCACACTTGGACTTTCTACAGCATGAGCAGATTTCTATTATTGCTGCACACAGAAATTCATATCTCAAGAAGGAGACCATCCTAACTCATTGTCCATGCTGCTTGATGTTAACTCACTTTCACACAGCATCCTGACACCATAAAATTTATTTGGTGAGCTGTCCACTATGAAATTTCCTGGACTTTGTGCCCTCATATCACAATGGGGCCCAATCCACCCTTTACCAAAATTAAATCTGCAAGATCTCCTGAGTAAGGCATCGAGCCCTATACAGTACCAATAAAGTCAAACTCACCACAGGAGATCTGTGTTTGACTACCTGGTAAAACACAGAGCTGATTGTAACGGTATTTTCAAAGGCTCTTTGAAAATTGCACTTGAAAAACGCACTTGAAAAACATCTCCTCCAGATGCATGAACCAAAAAAAAAAAAAAAAGAAAAAACGAAAGGAGAGAGGGAAAAATCCCAAACCAAAACAGAATATAGGAATTGAAAGTAGAAAGCATGCTGATTCCACAAGTGTAAAAATTTGTTGTACAGAATCCAGGGCTATTACCCTTTTGTTCCTGTAGCTTCATGCCAACACGTATGTGAAAGAGTTTGTTTTTCTAACATGCCCTGCATTACACACGAGAGTGATAATAACTGATTTTTAAAGCAGCTGATTTTTAAAAGAAACAGGAATTCCCACGAGTATGATTCACCTTGCAGCTCTGAATATACAAACGACTCATTCATTGTGTAGAAGTGCTTCCTTCCACTATAGATTTTTTTTAATTAATAATCTGTCAGAACTTTCATTCTAAATGCTGAATAACAGTGGTAGGCAGCAGAAAATCCTCAAAATATTTTTTATGTTGATAAAAAGATAAGAGAGAAGAATTTGTGGGAGGTTAAATGGATACAAATGCATTAAGGCAGCCGGTGTATGTGGGTAAATGGTTGGGGGAAAAAACCTGTTTACGGGATGTTAGTGTAGCACTGCTATTCTGGAATGCATAAAGGTGAAATACACTTGAGCTGCACATGTTTTAAGTCTGTAGCTTATGCCAAAGGCTACAGTGACACAGCCAAAGTAGCTATCTATTGGATTTTTTTGTCCCTGAGAAAGATATAAAAAATTCAAAGCTTGATTTTCTCCCTCCTTTTCTTAAGGTTAGTCAGCAGTACCACCACTGATGTCAATGGTATTGTGACAGTTAAAACTGGGGTGAGAGAGAGGTGAATGAGCACCATAATTTATTGTTTCATTACAGGCAATTATTTTTATTTTTAGGTCTTAGTCCTATTGTTCTCCAGCACAGGCAACCAAAATCAGTGATACTGTGCCTTTCTAAAGGTTACTCAGAATGGAAAATGAAAAATAGTTTTTATTTTTCAGTATACAAAGGCCTGCAAGCCTGTTTCCTTCCTTTTTCTCCCCATAACTTTTTTCAATACCAGAAATACAGGTTTTGTTCCATGCTGTTGTCAAACTGGAGTGTGCCATCACAAGGACAGGAGGAGCAAAGGCAATGGAAGTGGGAACTTTTACATTCAGATTTCCTTGTTTTTATGTCTGCTCAATTAAAAATCTATAAAACAGTTGAATTAAAATTCATGCATTCTGGCCCCCTTGGTGATCAATTAAGGATGAATTAATTTCAAAGTTCAGTCGCCAATTACAGCTATTAAAGACAGGCTTCCACTAATTATTTATTTCCCCTAGGGGAAAAATAAGGAAAACCAAAAACAGTAACAGCATGACCTATGAGGCCAGGCACTGCTTTATTTCTGATTCCCCCTGAAAGAGCAGGTGAGATTGATTCAGTTGGTATTATGGTTTCATTTTGAAGGTAGAACAGAAACTGCTGTATATTTACAAGGGCTGATGATGGGTATTTCAGAGGCGCTCAGAAGTGTGTCAAGGGGGGTTGCTCAGCCAAGCCAAAGCGTGTGTAGGAAAAACATGTTTGTCATGGTTATCTCTTAGCACCCAGAGGGGAGGATTTTAAAGCCCTGCCAACCATATACTTTGTCCTGTCTCAATATAGACAATTACATTGTGCTCATTGGCCCCCAGGTTTTTCCCCAGAAAAAACCTCAGGCATAAGATCCTTTCCCTTCCATTGTGCCAACAATGGCACCACCTCCTGCACTGGTATGACTGTCAACATTCTGAGAAAATTCTGAGTCCTTCTTACATGTAAAATCCCTGCACTGCCTCTGGAAATTTCACCTAAGCAGCAGTGGTAACAGTCACAGGTTATAATCCGTTTCATCACGATATTAGCATTTTATTTGTCTTTTCATTGTGAAAAAAAGATAGCGAGGGAGGGATTAGCACGGAGCGAGGTACTACATCCTATAATTACCCGTAATAATATATTTACTATTAGAGATGTTCCTCACAACAATTTTTTAATAGGTTGCCTAGTTCTAGTAAGCATATTCTTTTAAAATTATCAGCCCTACAATCCCTATAATGTGTTAAAGATCACTTAGCATTTATGACAGATGTAAACATTTAATGACTAAAGATTAAATGCACAGTGAACTTAAAATACCTGAAAGATTTAATTAATTCAACTTGACAGGAGATGAAGATTTAAAATTAGTTTTAATAATTCTGCATAAAGGTAACACTTTTTAAAACCTAATCATGAGAGCCTTTTTTTCCTATTTTTGTATCTTAAGTTTTAGTCCACTTTCTTGCTTCTTCTTCAAAATACCAGGCACTGATTTTAAGGAAAAATTAAAACGAGAATTGAAACCAGGTCAAATGATAAAACATAAGTCTTGCAAGCCCCTGCTAGGAATCCTAAAAATATTCCTCTGATGTCATATAAGAAATGGCAGAAATATTTAAAGAAATAATATTACCTCAAATGAGGAAACTAGTGACTAAACCAAACATTTTTGCTTTTTCTTCATCCCTTTTTTGTTTTTTTTAGTTTTTGTTTGCACTAGATTCATGGGAATAGTTGACACCAGAAGTGAAAATGCTTTATTTGCTCAGCAATCTTGTCATCAGAGATCACAACACAGTGGAAAACACACCAACTGGACATCATATGCCTCACATTATTCCAGGTTGCCTGCAGTCAATCTAATACATAATTTTTGTAATGTGTCATAGTTAAAATCCATCTGTTCAGGTTTAGAGGTTCTACCTGTAGTCCAGACCCACGGACAGCTCAATATTCCTCATCATCATTTGTGAAGCACATGCATTGCTGTATTTGATACAGTTTAATGGATAGATTGCTGATTGCGCTTTTCATTTAATATGACTTTTACCTTAAATTTTATTGTGTATCACACTTCTGTTTCATTAATTTCCCTTTTCCATGTGGCCATCTTTGGTACACACATATATATTATATTTGCCTGGGACACTGACTCCTCCAAGGACCAGCACATGTACAAGTTTCTGGATCAGAACTCTTCATAAAAAGTGAGCTTTAGATGGGATTATTTTATCCCCCATGTTGGGTCATTTCAAGACACTCACAAAAGTAAGTACTAAGTGAGCACTAAGCTAAGAATAAGGAGAAGGACACATTATCTCCAGTAATTTAAATACATAAACTAGCTTTGACTCTCTATGCCAAGTGCTGAGTCCTCAATTAACTCTTGCCTTCTTGCCTTTCCTTAGTTTATGAAAAGATAGCCCTCCCTTCAATCCTCCTCCCTTAAATGACATTTTATATAGCACAAAAATCACACTAGCCTCATAAGTAACATATTTAGTGTGTAATTATTCCTTTCCCAGATTGCATCCCAGCTTAAACAGAGGTAAGGGTAGAGATTTCCAATATGTGAAAGGAAGGGTGCACATTGCATACCAACAAAACCATTTCTTATTTACATGTTGCTCCTATCTACGCATGTTAAAGACATACACAGTTGATGCCACCTTCCCCCTGCATCCCAGGCACTGGTCAAGGCAAAAAAACCCCAGTGGGTACAATCAAGCTCGTATTTCTCATGAAAAGTGAGAAGTGCTAATAGCCGGCAGAGGAGGGAGATAAATTAGTGCAATTCTCGTTGGAAAGACAGCCAACATTTTCAAAAAACAAATATTGCACATTAGTACAGGTTCTTTAGTGGCTTTTGTGTTTATAGAAATATTTGCCAGCAATGAAAGTGTTGCAGACCCAATCAAACCCCAGTGCCATACAGACATCCACACTAGGAGCCCAGTGTTTAAAATAACCCTAATGTATTATTCATTAAGAGTCAGTGTTTATGCAAATTAGAGAAGCATGTTCCGAACCTGGCCATGTGGGGTTAATAACAACAATAAAAACGACAACAATAATAATGATAAAAAACCACATAAACATAGAATTCTCCGTGATCAAACTAGTAAGCATTGAGTCATCCCCAGAATCTATATAATTCATAAAAATTCTCCTTCATTAAATGCATCAAAGAATTGCAAACCTTACCTGGTTAGCTTTGTAGGGCTCTCGGAATTTCTGGATGAAGTAACTGACTGTGTGCACAACTAATAAAACTGAACTGAAAAGCTGATTAAGGGCACTTACGTAAATGCGAAGCCACTTACTGAATATTCATATGATGTCTGTGTTTATGCAAATTAAAGCAAAAGAAAGCTCTACAGGATTGGTTGCCACAGTCCACAAACACTATGCACAGAAGAAGAACAGAGAACAGTGACAAATAAATCTTGAAAATTATAGCTAGAAAGGAGAATGAAGAGTACAGTAAAATAATAAAAGTAGTAACAATGAGTTACAGATTTCAACAGTTTTAGATAAGCATGTAATTTTTAAGCCTATTTTTATACAAGGTACAAATCTGCAATTATCTTCATCCTACAAGATGGAACCAATGACGTTTGTCAGCTGTATTTATTCTGTAACTGTCTAAACAGGGTCCTTAAGCATATCAAATAGGTGACATTAGTAGGTTACATATCAAGTTCTGTCACATTTTATTTAGTCTTTGCAGTGAGGCTTTGTTCTCAAGATAAATAATAGTGAAAAGAAGAGTGTGCCAGTTGGAGTCAAATCTAGCTCCTTCATGTCTTCATCTTGTTGTGTAGCTGCTTCCTTCCAGATGCAGGCTTATATGTGATAGAGCTGATATTCTTGTTGCACTGGACTTTTTCTCAGGCTAAAATAGTTTTTAAAGGACCATGCTTTTCTATAATTAAAAGTCAAAAAACATATGAAATGTATATAAAATTCTATTTCTCAAATCAGGTTCAAATACATCAATCCAAGTTCTTAATATGGTAATCACCAAACCTGAAAATGCTTTTTTTCAATGAGATATTTCAGAATCAAAATTATATCAGCATGATGCCTTTTTGCTGGTCCTAAAATCATGAGCCAGACACAGTTAGGGTGATAAAAATGATTTACTTTTATAAGGATCCTTAGGTGACAATTTGCCAGGTGGAAATTGTCGAAGATGCACACGTAGCATAATGTTTATACAACTTTTATATGTTTAGCAAATTAGCATATCTGACAAAAATATCCAGTTAGAGACATAAGTGCTGAGGTAATTCCTCCCAGGTTCAACCCTCTTTGAATTCCCTGCCAGGTGGAAATTGTCGAAGATGCACACGTAGCATAATGTTTATACAACTTTTATATGTTTAGCAAATTAGCATATCTGACAAAAATATCCAGTTAGAGACATAAGTGCTGAGGTAATTCCTCCCAGGTTCAACCCTCTTTGAATTCCCCCTATTTTAGATAGGAACTAAACTTTGTTTACAAAAATGTGTCTCAGAACTAGTTTCAACCTTGGCTTCCCCAAGAATCTAACCTTGGAGCCACTGGGGAACTTATTTTGTCTTCCTGTCTAATAGAGTAGGTAAAAAGCTAGCTACAAATACTGTGATTGGCTACAGAGCTACAAATACATGTGTAAAGAATATAGAAAATATAGAAAAGAAAAAAAGGCAAAAATCAATTCAGCATCAAGCATTACCATATTCTTGATAAGACAGAACACATATAAGTAGAAATACAACTTCCGTGTAGTATATTAAATTGTAGTCTTTTGCATTTATTCCCACCAACAAATTACACTTTCAAGAGAGGTTCCCATTTGCAGATAACCATTTATTAACAGTGTCATTATAATTCAAGATTTAAGAATGATCAGATGAAATAGTTTCACATACGACATTTAAATTGTGTATCAGTCAGTACATCTGGCTTTTTTGTTGGATTTTCACTGATCTATATATAGTCTGCTGTTGGCAGATAACTCTTCATCTGAAATAAAACAACAACCACCACAACAAAACCCAACTGCTGCTCCACGGGCATGCATGAATCGGGATCACTGGTTTTTATAGGAAGCTCTCGGTAAGATGAGATGAGAACAAATGAGCCTTCTCAGAAAGCAGAATGATGGTCCCACAGGAGGAAACTGAGGTCCACCCTTGTCATCATCACTGCTGAGGCTTCACTGCCAGATTTGTTTTGCTTGTGAAGACCAACTATTCCATTCCCCATGTTTTCACTAGTCCTAGAGGGAACTGGGGGTTTTGCCATACCAGCTTATGACTTCTGAGCCCTTGCTTGTGAGATTTACTGGCTGCAAGGTGCCAGCGGGTATGTTACCACAGAATCGCGGAATGGGTCAGGTTGAAAAAGAACACGGTGGGTCATCTGGTCCAATCTCCCTGCTCACATCTGTTCCAATCTCCCTGCTCATGCAGGGTCATCCCAGAGCACATGGCACAGAATTGCATCCAGACACCTCTTGAATATCAGCACTGAGGGAGACTCCACACCCTCTCTGGGCAATCTGTTCCAGTATGTGGTCATCCGCACAATAAAGAAGTTCTTCATATTCAGGTGAAACCTCCTGTGCATCAGTTTCTGCCCACTGTTCTTCTGGTTGGCACCACCAAGAAGAACCTGGCTCCATCCTTCTGACATGTTCCCTTTGAATACTTGCAGACATTGATGAGGTGTTGTTTGTACCTGAACAAAGGCAAAGAGGCTTTTGGCCATGGGATGTCAAAGCCCCGTGTGAGTGGCAGAAGGTACAAAGCAGAGGGTCCCACATGCATGGTCCGACTGCTCAGAGCAGGCAAAGGAACCAGGGTGACCTGCTTGTATGAAAATTATAATAAATAACCAGCAAGAGATAAATCAGCTGGAAAATACTAGTATGTGTATTTAAAAACCCCAAACTAATAGGGACAACAAACATACACTGGTTTTCTCTACACTGCCCACAGAATAAAATTAGTGCAACACAAGGACTTTTACATTTGTAAGGTAGCCATACAAGACTGAGAGTCTTACCACAGGAATCAAGTGCTCCCAAGTTTTTCTATTTCTTCTTAAAAGATGTAAGTGTAAAAAAATTCTTGTTTTCAGAGAGGAAATAATAATTTTTCCAGACTGGACTAGTACCAGCTGCAATGTCCTAAATATTCAGCCATTGACTGAGCTGGATGTACACGTGAACAGTGATGCACCATATAGCAAAACAGCATTTCATTCATATGATGCATGGTCTGAAAACAAGCAAGCGTATTTAGAAGGCAGAAATACAAGCAAAATATGAAGAAATTGTGAGGGGCCTTAATCAACTTTACTTACTTTGTGTCAACCAAAGTGAGCATTACTCCTGGGTGCCAGCAGAAATTTCCCCAGTGGATTAAGTGGGATAGAATCAGTTGTGGATGAAGAAGATTGAGTTACTGTTGGTTTTTCCAGCAGTCTTTAGTCTTACTCTCATGTACTTCCACAAATTTACTTCTACCAGTGGGTAAAATGTGATTCAGAATATGCTAGGGAGCTGACTAGGGGAGGGGGTTCCTTCTTTTGTTTTGTTTTGGGTTTTTTTAAGGGAATTTAAATGCAAGTGAAAGCTGAAAAACTTCTACCTTTTCAATACTAGTTTTAGCAAAAATGTATGTTTATGACCTAATTCTCTGAACTGGTATTTCTTCGCTGTAGTCCTGTCAATCCCTCACCTTTCAAGCACACTAGACCAATAAAGTAAATTATTGTAAAGAGTAAAGATACAGAGAAAATCTCATCCATAAGGGACTTCTTTGTTCTGTGAATTGGCTAAATGATACTTAAGTCACCACTAAGCCTGGGAAAAAAAGTAAAAGGTATTTATATTGTGAAGCTGATGAACATTTAGGCAATTTCAGTGCATGTGTATTGGGTTTGCATGGCAAAGGCTGAGGGGGCAGGAGAGGACACGGGAGTGGTACTGGAGTGGCTTGTGTGAGAATCTGTCAGAAGCTTCCTCCATGTCCAGCAGAGCCAGTCGCTGACAGCTCCAAAGAATGAGAATGAGAGTGAGAAGGAGGAGAAGGAGAAATGCTGTGGCCTGCAAAGATACCATGATTGGGCCCACAGGCCTAAAGTCAAAAAGGGGTATGTTGGTGGGATGGCCCACAGGCCAAGACATCTCCCTAAAGTTATGGTGAGTTCCCAGGAGGCCTTGCCTTGATTATGTTAATATATGGATTTCCCCCACTTGGGATAGGTTTGTTATTCTCTACCGCTTTATCCCTTGTTTGTACTACATCTGGAAATTTCTTTTTTATTGTAACCCCCATTGGCTCCTACCCCTTAGTCCCTCCTCTTC